>CM038219.1:137852366-138200238 GCA_021442155.1 Cymbidium sinense
TCAAACATCTCATTAGTCAATTCACTAAGAACTTTTAAAAAAATGACTTACTCATAAATAAATCAATAAATATGTAAAAACATATAAAAAGAAATAAAGACAATGCATGAGGAAGTGTTGGCATTCAACAGAATTTTAAGAGTAAAGGTATGCAGCTAGGGCATCCTTTAAGAGTCAAGGTAAGTGCTTCCTCCCTTCCTCCCCCCTTATTTCCTCGATTTCTTGCTCCTTCGCGGCCCTTCTCACACATCTCTCTCCCTTCCCTCACCACACTTCAGGTCGGGCTTTATTTCTTTTCTCTCTCTCTTGAGGTCCGGCCTCACCACTTGTTCAACATCCTTTCCCCCATCATCCTCCCCTTCCTCTACCCCGTGTTCGGGTAGGCCTTCTTCTGCCCCAAACAATCCTTGTAATTGGAAGGAACGTATTTTAGCACAAAATGATAAAAGCAAAGCCTTCCCCTTTTCCTTTATTCCCTCTGACTCTTCAGAGGTGTTGTTCTCTGAGGATGAACTCACTGAAGGACAGAAGGAATGGAGCCATTCCCTTATTGGTCACGCAATCGGGAAGCACCCTTATTATGGCTCCCTTCTAGCAGCTATTAAAAAGAAATGAAAATTTAAGGGAACACTCGAATTGTTAACCCTTGAAGGGGACTTCTTCCTCTTCAAATTCATGTGTCAAGAGGACTATAACTTAGTGTGGGACAACGTGCCTTGCTTCCTCAATGGTGACCCTTCATTTTTTAGAAATTGGCGTGGAATTTCAGGCCATCTAAGGAGAAAATCACCAAGCTTCCTCTTTGGATCAAGTTGCCAAATTTCCCTCTATGCTGTTGGAATGAAATGGGATTCTCTAAGGTTGCTAGCAGAATTGGGGTTCCTCTTGATTGACAATCTAACTGCCACAAAAGCTAGAATTACCTTTGCTCGCATCTGCGTGCAGATCAATATCTCCTCCACTCTCCTGGATTCGATTCCAATCAACATGAATGGGATGAAATTAAATCAAGACATCATCTATGATTGGAAGCCTACGGTATGTTCAAATTGCCATACATTCTCACATGATGACAAATCTTGCCCTCAGGTTCATGTTCCTTGATCTCAAACACTACTCAACATCCCCCAAACAGAAGCCGAAGCTGTAGTCATCCTCCGCCTCAAGGTATTCTGCTTGAGAATACCTTTAACTTGTTGAATTCCAAACATGCACAGGTTCATCCCTCTAATCCTACGTGAGAGGGTTTAAAAGCCGGTGGATGGTGTAGATGAAGACCAACACCCCAAAATCTCTTACAACCCTTAGCCTCCAATCCTGTCACCTCTACCAGAAGACCCTTCGGAGCAAGAGGTAGACCTTGCTATAAATGAGGTGTAAATTATTTTTGAGCCTCTCTTAGATTCTCAGAGTGAAATTTCTATCTCTGGAGTTATTACTAGGTCAACCGCTGTCTCTCCTTCAAGCAAACAGAAGGCAAGGACAAAGTTCCTAACACCCCTGAGAAATCTATTCAAGAAGGAGGTATCCTAAAGTCAAACACTAGTGCGACCCCCTCCACCCATAAAGGTAAACAAAAGAAGGGCAAGAAGCCACCTACCTCATCCTCCCAATGATCCTTCCAACTCTGGGAATATGGAATGTTCGAGGCCTCTCGGCTGAGGGAAGAAAGCTTGACTACTTGAGATTAATAAAGGAGTTCTGGTTTGATCTTCTCTGCATCCTAGAGACAAAGATTAACTTTGATATGTCTACTCTTCCTTATTTTTTACATAAATTTACTTTTTTTCATTATGAGTCAAGTTTCTCCAATTTTGACAAAGCTGATGGTGGTCGTATTTGGATCAAATGGTGTTCAGATCATCTTGATTTTAAACCAATGGTTATTTCCCCTCAGTTCATCCATGGATCTATCTCCATTAGTGGCGTTGAAACCTTCCTTATGACTTGCATATATGCAAAAAATGATGCACAATCCAGATTGTTTCTTTGGAACTCTTTGAGAGATTTAGCTAAGGAAATTTCTGCACCCTAGGTCTTTATGGGAGACTTCAACTGCTGTCTCTCTAGCACTGCAACGGTGGTAACTCTATCTCTAAACAACTCCTTGGACTTTAAAGATTGTATTAATGATTGTGAAGTTATGGATCTACCCAGTACTGAACTTTTTTATACTTGGTCTAATTAATAGATTAGTAATCCTATATCCTATAAGCTAGATAGAGTTCTATGTAATTACATTTAGCTAGAACTTACTCTTCTATAAAGTCCTCCTCCCCATCTTTTGATCACTCCCCCCTTGTCACCTTCTTATAGCACTCCCACAAATCCTCCCATCGGTTCATGTTTCATAATTACTAAGCTTACTCACCGGACTTTTTTAAGGTCACTAAAGGGGCTTGAGAAGGCTATGTACACGGGGACCCCCTCTTCGTTTTCTCCAAAAAGCTAACTCAAGTCAAAAAGGCCTTTAAGAATAATCTGAGGGATTCCTTCCCCTCACTGCTATAAACGAAACAGGTCAAGAGAGACCAAATGGAGATTATGGCCAAGATGGATAGAGACCCGAGCAATCCTCTACTACTATTAGATGCCAAGAACATCAAAGATAGATACATGAGATTGATTCTTATGGAGAGTTCATGGGTCAAGCAACGTGCTAAGGCTCATTGGCTCACTTATTCTGATGATGATCTCAAATTTCTCTATAGTTCCATAAAAGAAAGGAAAAATGCAAATCTGATTAGGGAGCTTCAAACTGAGAAGGGTTCAATTAATGATCATGAATCTATGGTCGAGGAGATCTGCAGGTATTATTCCTCACTATTTAATTATTGTTCCTCTAACTCTCTACATTTCCAGGATCTTCCTCTAGGAGAATCCCTCTTTTCTGAGCTTGCTGTGGAGCTGGTGGCTGACATAAGTGACCAAGAAATTCTTTCTGCACTAAACAATATCAGTGAGAATAAATCCCCAGGGCTTGATGGTTTCAATTCCAAATTCTTCACTTCATCCTGGGATATTACTAGGAAACAATTTTTGAAAGCTGCCCATCATTTTTTTAAAACCTATAAGCTGCCAAATTGTTTCAAGCACACTCTGATCTCCTTAATTCCTAAAGTGAAGCACTCAAACTCAATTTTTGACTATCGACCTATCTCCCTTTGCAACACATTTTATAAGGTGCTAGCTAAAGTCCTTGCTAGTAGACTCAAGAAGACTCTCCCTTTTCTTATCAACCTACTCAATCGCATTTATAATGGGTAGGGACATTCGATAATTTGGCTATGACTCAAGAGATTTGCAATGATTTCTTACCCTCTAATCTTCATGGAATATTTCTTGCCAAATTTGATCTAAGAAAGGCTTTTGACTCGATTAACAGGGAATCTTTAATTCACAGACTCCAAGCAAAAGGTTTTCCTCCTCATTTTCTTAACTGGGTGAAGGCTTGCATTCTTGATATTCCTTTTTCTGTGGTATTGAGAAATTAAGGGTATCTTTCCTTCAAAGAATGGTCTGCGTTAGGGGTGCCCTTTATCACCCTTTCTTTTTATCTTTGCCATTGATACCTTTTCATGTCTTCTGGAAAGAGAGGTGAATCTTTTCCGATACAACCCCTTTACTGCTAGCTCCTGCAATATCTCTCATCTCCTTTTTACAAACGACTTACTGGTTATGGGGGTTGCAAATAGCTCTTCATTGGACTCTCTAAAGCAATTCCTTGTGTGTTTAAAGACTTATCTTGGGTTAGAAGTTAATCCTGAAAAGTCACTTATCTGTTTCTAAAAAGGAACCAAAAGAGTAAAAATTCTGATTAACATATTGAACATAAAGCAAGGTTTTTTTTCAATCAAATACCTTGGTCTTCCTTTGGCTTCGGGACCTTCCAAGATGGTTCACTTCAATGGCCTCTTTGATAGACTTGAGGTGGTGATTGGAAATGCAAATTTCTTTCACTTGGGGAAGACTTCAACTCATTAGATCTTCTAGAACAATTTACTAAGGCATTATAAAGGCATTATCATCATTCACATCTAACTTCTTTTACCACAATGGGGATTCAAAGAAACTATATCCCATTTCTTGGGACAGGACCACCTGTCCTAGAGATAAGGGGGGCATAGGTCTCCTATCTGCTGCCTCACTCAATTCTTTATGTAAAGTTAAAACCTTATGGAAAACTCTTAATAAAGGCACTCTCTTTGCTAAATGGTGTGAGCAAAAATATGGGTCAGTTTGGACTACCTCTCTACTTAGGGTCTCTTCCTTATGGAAGGAACTAAAGTCCTATTCTATTCGATTCAGGGATAAGTTGCAATTTCATATTGGGAATGATAATATGCTATCAATCTTTAAAGACCCTTGGTGTGACAACAAAACTCTTGCTAAAACTTTGGGAGCCAATGGACCTAATGTTATGGGCCTTCCAATTGATGCAAAGTTATGCACTATCATAATTGATGGGAGATGGAATTTGCCTAATGGAACCCCTCCTGAATTCTCTCTTTATAGGAAAATTCTTAGTATTCCATTATCGTGGTGAGGGATCTCTTGGGAAAGAATAGAAATCCCTCTAATTTGGAGTTCAAAAAGGCTCTCTTCGAGTCATATCCCACTGTTAGTTGGTATAAGGAGATTTGGTTTAAAGGTCATACTATCAATTATGCTTTATACTGTTGGATGGCTTACTTGGGAGGGTTGAAAACCTCAGATGTTCTATCTAGGAGAGGGTTGGGTCCAACTGTCGAATGTTGTTTCTGCCTTAACTCCTTTGAATCTCACTTGCATCTCTTCTTTGAACGCCCCTTTTCCATGAATATGGCTAGAACGCTTCTCCCAAATGGCCAATTCTACTTATTGCAATCTTCTTTACAGCAGATCTTAAGCAATGTGGATATTCATGCACATAAAATTATCAAAAGGTTTCATTATCTAATAACTACTGTTATGGTGTATAATATATGGAGAGAGAGAAATAATCAGCTTTTCTCCTTAACCTCCTCCCCTCTCACAATTTTAATTAAGCAAATCAAAAGTCACATAGCCTTCAAGATTACAATATGGGGAATTAAGGATTCATGGCCTGCTCATGTTTTGCAATTATTAAAGACATGGAGGAATACAGATATACTCTAAACTCCCTCTCTTTCTCCTCCCGCTTCTTCTTTTTTTCATTCATGTTTTGGCGGTAAATTTTGGGCGATGATGATTGTTTGTCTCGAGCGACCTAAGTCTATATTAGTTTAAGACCTGCCTGGATGACCTTCACAGTAACCTTAGCTGATGCTTTCATCACACTCTTTTCCAACTGATGGCAGTGAAGGTAACCGCTGTTTGTCTTACCCTCTTTGTCGCTAGACATGGGTGTGGACTGTGTAATTTTTGCTCACCCTATTTTGTTCGAAGTCTGAGTCTAGCCTCTTATCTTGGTTGTCTGTGTTGTAGCTCAGTTTAAACTGTGTCTCAGTTTATTCTGGCATCTCTGTGTTTTTTTCATTTCTATTTTTTTCTTTGGTTGAGTTGCTATTCGGTCCATGAGTCACTTTTCTTGCTTGTTGCTTCTCTTTAAACCCTTTTCACTTTTAGTGGTATACATGTAATCTTCTTACATTTTGGAATGGAATTGGGCAACACCCTTAAATTATTTCCAAAAAAAACATATATATATATATATATATATATATATATATATATATATATATATATATATATATATATATATATATATATATAATCAATAATAAACACAATCAAATAAAATATTATTTATGTTCAACTTATATATATAAAAGCTTGAAGTAACTTTTCAATAACAAGACATTTTAATTCACTTGAAGTTAATACTAAACAATGAACATGTTAGTGTTGATGACAATGGATATTACACTATCAAAAGACTCAATTTTGTTTAATATTCTATTCTTCTATTCATCAATAGCTAATTCCTGACCTATATATGTCTTAAGTCAGCGTCAAGTCGGATTTGAGGACTTGAAAATGCACAAATCGGGGCTCAAAATGTACTGGACATCATCGAAAATGATCGAAACAATCTCTGATCGATGAACGGACTTCAACATCACGTTCAGAACATCAAAATTGGTCAAAATATAAATATTGCATAATCTAAAGTTCAACCAATCAAGCGATTATGCTATTAATGTGCCAATGAGTATATTGAAGTTCTGAAGCTACGATGATATCCAAACGACCTCCATTCATAAAATTGATTACACCGTTAGCTTTAAAATGTTGAAAACCACAAAATAAGACTGTTCGCACTCAATTTAGACAAGTTTGCCTGAAAATCAAGGGAAAAAAATTACGCATTTTGAGAAATTGACCCAATTTTACACCGACTTGAACTACGGCCTCTAATTATGAAATGGACTATCGTTCGTTGAACATCGAATAAGCTAAGATTGATATATATATATATATATATATATATATATATATATGTGTCGAAAATTCACCGAACTCTCAATTAAGAGAGTGATTTAAAGTGTCGGGTAAAATTTTCAAAAGGCGGATTAGTAGATAAGACACTACCCATTGATTTCACCCTCATTTTGTGAGGACTTTAGATCTTGTTCGGGTTTCCTACAGGCGCAAGAACCTATAGTTAATTATCTCTCCCAATACTGAGAGAGAACTTTCGATTAAGGTTAGTCATTAGATTGTTTAATGCGTAACACATAGTAGCAGTGTGTGGAGTTTAAAAATGTGAATTTACGAAATTGATCATTTTTAACTTAAAGCGGATGGTTGGGGGAACGATGCCACTCCCGATCTAGATCCCATGGTTCCATCATCCCGGGCTATTGTGGTCCCTAGTCTACTTAGTCAGAAGAAGTAGTCAACCCAACCTGACCGAAGGATCCTTGTCAATAGCCATGGGTTGTGTAAGAAAATCTTGTATACCCGGGGTGGAGTTTGTCTAAGGGTACAAATATAAGTTAACCTTAGTTAACATAGGGCTTTTTGCCCAATCAAACACATTCTATAATTCACATCTCAAAGAGCAAAGCCGTTGGGGAACATACGGGCTGTGGTTATGACCGTATTTTAGTGGTGTCATATTGCGGTGAACCACCCAGTCAGAGGGCTCTACTCATAACTGCCATTTATGTGGTACCATTTTATAACAAAATCATGCAGACAGAGGACACATGCCACGTCCTTACAGGCTTAAAATTATTTGAGTGTGAAAATAGTTATGTATTTGAGTTGTCACTGGCTTTTTGTGAGCAAAAGTTTTCTTAATTTGTCACCCTCGACAAATAGTTGCAGATGGGTGGATGGATTTTTACTTTAAATTTAAATAATTAATTTTATTTAATTTTATATATTTTTTAATTTGAATATTTGATCATTTTATAATTGATTTTAATTTGAATATATAATGATTTAACATTAGAATTTGAATATGTTTTTTTATTATTACCCCTTTGATTGAAATATTCAGTCAACATGACCATTATCGGGGTGTATGATCACTTAGTTTATTATTTCAGATCGTGTCAACTCTATTAATTTAAAAATAGAGGATCAGATCTACTCTTATATAATATAATTACCTTCTCAGAGATTTTATTAGATTAAAATATTTTAATATAATTACTGGATTTTTAGGTTATGTTAACCTGGACCCAGTCCTGAGACCAAACTAGGAAGATTCATTGCTCAAAATTTATAATTCTCCAGACTTCATCAGCTCTAGCTTGAGCATAGAGGATCGGGTTTGAGATTCTTATCTTGATGATTTGCACTTGAGTAGTTGTCACTCGATTTTCCTTTTGCAATTATAAATTAGATTCTCATATTTTATTAATTTAAAAATTCTTATAATATCATCATTTGTTTTTTAGGTTTTGTTAACCCGAACTTGGTCCTAAGACCAGTGGGAATCAACTCGTACAGCATCCTCAGACATTAAGTTTAAGTACTCAACATAGTGTCGGAGCCCATGCGGGTGTACTTAAGAATGCTTGCACACTTTTGAGGTATTAAATTTGAGTTTTAATCATACTTTTTAAAGCATGCAAGAGTTCAATTGAAACTTTAATTAATGCCTTCAGTTCTCTTGTATGATATATTGCGGGTTGTATGTTTCATTCATATCCAACTTTAAATCTTTTGAATGTTTTTTACGATGTATTTCTTATTCATTCAAATATTTTGCTTGCATTAGATAGACATCTAATTTATTGTAGACTATTGTCAGTCATATGATTGTAAGCTCAATTTGTCTTAGAAGTTTAGTATATTGTACTTAGTTTGATTATTGATCTTATTAGTCATTTAAGCTTCAAATATTATTTCTTAATTATTTCATTTTTATTAATTATTAATCTCTATTTTGATGAAATTTTGACCTCTGCATTGTCCTCACATGGGGGCTACTTGAGAGAGTGTTATTCTCACCATGCTTATGGGAAGCGTGCATGGTAGGTGTCTTGCGACATCATGGCTGAATAATTTTCTAAATCCACCATGCTTAAGAAAACGTGCATAAGCCTTTAATACCTGTGTAAAAGAGTATTTGAAATAAAATTCGACAGCCCTCCAGTGTCATCCCAATGTAGGAGGCTACATCGTGAGTACTAAGGCCTTCCCACTATGCTTATGGAAAGCGTGAATGGTATGTGTCTTGTGATACCACGGCCGAGTGATTTTCTTGCACCTATTGTACTTATGAAAAGCGTCACATAGGCTCTCAAACCTTTATAAGAGAGATCATAGTTTCCTCGTCATGCTTTTTCTTCTTTATCATTATTTTAGCTGCAGCCTTCTCGATCATCATCAGATTTTTTGTTGCCATTAAAGCCATTATTATGGTTGTAGAAACATCAAAGCACATGAAGTGTGCAAAAAAGAACTCTCATATACAGAGAGAGGAATGAAAACTATAAACATTTTTGAATAGGCTTAACACACTGTTTTTTGCACTATTTGCTATTTGTGAACCTCAAAGATTCAAACCATGATATTGGAGCCTTTCCAACTTTCATGCTTCACAAGTTCATTTTGATAAAGCAAGTTAAAGGAATGGGGCTATTCCCTCAAGACTCTTTAAGTGTTGAAGAAGTTGCATATGTTGCACTTAGTATCTAAAATCTGCATGATCAGATCTCTTCAATAATCCTCATCGAGAAAAATAATTCTTGTTATCTATCATAAAATCCACCAAACTAGTGAAGTAGTTCCTTAAGAACTCAGATGCATGCCAAACAAATGTGCTTCTTAACTTCTCTAATTCCACACATTTCTCCTTAACTTAAAGTTAACAGATAATGTACAGCTTGCATCTTTGCATATGATGGATCCAAATTTGGCACTTAAATATGGCGTATAGCTCCAATTAGCCATTCACAAGCTTGAATGGTTATTTCCACACGAGGTTCATCAAATGAATCACCCGTCAGAGAAGCTGCAAACTCAGGAGGGATATGTAACAGTCCAATTAGCCTATCAAGCTCCTCTATAAGTTCTTTATGGTTTGCAGAATGCAATTCCAACTTGTTGTCATGAGCTTCTATCTGCATTACAATTCAATATCCTCACGCATGTGCTTAAGTTTCACATTGAAGATACCTAACCACTCATCCATATCTTCAACACAAATGACAGCCCCTTGGAGGCCAAGCAATAGCTGGAGGCTCAGTTGGAAAAGAGGAAGAAGGAGAGTGGATCGGCTAGGGTTTATCGCTCAGTTGGAGGAGAGAATCGAGCTGACTTCCCTGGCTTTACAAGGGAAGAGCAAGCGGAATGAACAAGAAGCTCGTTCTTTGGAAGAGGGAGTGCTTGTGTGGGGAAGAGGAGTGCTCGCGGAAGAGGGAGTGCTCATTCGGTTGATAGGAATTACTGTGCGCATGGGATAGGGGTGAATAAGAATGCTCTTAGGGTTAGGTCTTATAGGAGCATTTATAATAGCATTTATTTATTTGAATAAAATCAAACATTAATTTTTGTGATGATGTAATTATATAATTAATATATATATTAATTTTAAGTTATATATAGTTACGGATGCTTATTCATGATGAGGCCATTTGGTTCAAGTCGATCAATCAGTTGATTTTAGTTCAATTTATGTGTTGTCACTTCCTTTCGACATTCATGCGGTCATCCGAATTGAGTGTGGATAGTCTCATCTAATAGATTTTGATATTTTGGCACTACCGACATGCTCAATTTCATGAACAGAGGTCATTGACAGCGTCATATTCCGACCTCGTTATCGTGTAGGCTTCGGCGACCTTCTTGATCAGTCGATTATCAAATTGTGTAAGATATATATTTTGACCAATTTTTATGTTATGACTACAATGGTGAAGTTGATTATTGATCGAAGGTCATTTTGATCAATTTTAGATCGAGTGTATTTCAGCGATTTACGCATCATTGCATTCAAAGCCCATCAAATTCGACTTGTGAGCTCGACTCAACTTATGTAGTAGACATTGAGGTGAATAAATGCCCTCCCAACAAATGTGATTCACGCATGGAGTGGTCAGGTGAAATCTCAAGGAATTTCTTTAGCTTCAATGGGCTCAATGAAAACTGGTTGACCCTGGCTTCTGCAACCGTTTGTCGAGGGTGACAAATTAAGAAAACTTTTGCTCACAAAGAGCCAATGCCAAATCAAATACATAATTATTTTCACACTCAAATAATCTTAAGCCGTGGGGCGTGGCTGTCCTCTATCCACATGATTTTTGTTGACATAAATGGTTATGACGGAACCCTCCGTCGGGTGGCTTGCATGATATGACACCACTAAAATCATCATGATCAGCCGTATGTTCCCAATAAGTCAACCTTAGCTAACATGGATTTTTGCCCAATAAAACACATTCTATAATTCCACTCAAAGGAGGAACATGTAGAACGCGGCATGACTATTTTAGTGGTGTCATATCGGGAATCACCGTCGAGAATGCATAGCAAGTGCCATTACGGTACCACATGGATAGAGGACATGGACGCTTCATTATTTGAAAAAATAATTATGTATTTGATTTGGCATTGGCTCTTTTTGAGCAAAAGCTTTCTTAATTTGTCACCCTCGACAAACGGTTGCAGATGGGTGGATGGATTTTTATTTTAAGTTTAAATAATTAATTTCATTTAATTTATATATTTTTTTAATTTGAATATTTGATTATTTTATAATTGATTTTAATTTGAATATATAATGATTTGACATTAGAATTTGAATAATTTTTTTTATTATTACCCCTCTAGTTGAAATATTCAATCAACACGACCATCATGGATATATATAATCACTTAGTTTATTATTTGATCCTGACTCTATTAATTTAATAATATGGATGATCTACTATGTAATTACCTTCTCAGAGATTTTATTAGATTAAAAATATTAATATAATTATTGGATATTTAAGTTTTGTTAACCCGGACCTGGTCCTAAGACCAAACCGGAAGATTCATTGTTTCAAAGTTTATAATTCTCCAGACCTTGTCAACTCTAGCTTGAGCATAGAGGATCGAACTTGAGATTGTTATCTTGATGATTTCCACTTGAGAAGTTATCACTCAATTTGTCTTTTGAAATTATGTGATAGAATTAGATTCTCATATTTTATTAAATTGAAAATTCTTATAATATCATCATTTATATTTTAGGTTTTGTTAACCTAGACTCGATCCTAAGACCAAACCAAGAATCAACCCGCGCGACATCCTCAGACATTAAGTTTAAGCGTTCAACATAGTATCAGGGCCCATGTGGGTATATTTAAGAATGCTTGTACACTTTTGAGGTATTAAATTTGAGTTTTAATCATACTTTATAATGCAAGAGTTCAATTGAAACTTTCATTAACTCATACATTGGCTTGAATGATATATTCTAATTGGTGGTAAGTTGTATGTTTTCCAACTTTAAATATTTTGAATGTTTTACATAGTGTATTTCTTATTCATTCAAATATTTTTCTTATGTTGGATAGACATCTAATTTGTTGTAGAATACTGTTAGTCATATGATTGTAAGCTCAATTTGTCTCAGTAGCTTAGTACATTGTACTTAGTTTGATTATTGATCTTATTACTCATTTAAGATTCAAATATTATTTCTTAACTATTTCATTTTCATTAATTATCAATCTCTATTTTGATAAAATTTCGGCAGCCTCCTAACGTCGTCCCCATATAAGGAGCTGCTTCGGGAGTGCTAAACTCTTCTCACCACGCTTATGGGAAGCGTGCATGGTAGGTGTCTTGCGATACCACAGCTGAGTAATTTTGTAAACCTACCACGCTTAAGAAAGCATGCATAGGCCTTCAATACCTGCATAAAAAGGCATTTAAAATAAAATTGACGACCTCAGGCGTCATCCCGTGTAGGTTGTATTGGAGTAATGAGGCCTTCCCACCATGCCTATGTTATCGTGCATGGTGTGTCTTGCGACGGTAGAGTGATTTTCTTGCACCCTCTTGTGCTTATGAAAGCATCATAGGCCCTCAAACCTATATAGAGAGATCTGGTTTCCTCGCCATGCTTTTTCTTCTTAATCATTATTTTAGCTGCAACCTTCTCGATCATCATCAATTTTTCCGTTGACATTAAAGCGACCATTATTGTCATTAGCCAATGTAGAAACATTAAAGCACATGAAGTGTGCAAAAAGGAACTCTCATCTACAAGAAGGGGAATGTAAACTATAAGCATTTTTGAATATGCTTCAGATAACACAACAGTTTCTGCACTATTTGCTATTTGGCCTGAACCTCCAAAAGATTCAAACTTTGATATTGGAGCCTATCCAAGTTTCATGCTAGCATGGAGTTCATTTACAAATTCATGAGCCTGTCGATGAAGCAGCAAGTTAAAGGAATGGCAGTATGCTTTTCATAAAGGGCCCAAACTATTCCTGTCAAGACTCTTTAAGTGTTGAAGAAATCATGCATAGGTTCTGCACTTGTATCTAAAATCTGCATGATCAAGTCTCTTCAATGATCCTCACTGAGAAAAATAATTCTTGTCATTTATTATGAAATCCACCAAACTAGCGAAGTAGTTCCTCAAGAACTTCTGCATGAGACAAATGTGCTTTTTAACTTCTCTAATTTCACACATTTCTCCTTAACTTAAAGTTAATAAATAATGTACAGCTTGCATGTTTACATATGATGGATCCAAATTTGGCACTTGAAGATGACGTATAGCCCTAATTAGCCATACACAAGCTTCAATTATTTTTCCACACGAGGTTCATCAAATGAATCACCTGTCAGAGAAGCTGCAAACTCAGGAGGGATATGTAACAGTCCAATTAGCCTATCAAGCTCCTCTATAAGTTCTTTATGGTTTGCAGAGTGCAATTCCAACTTGTTGTCACGAGCTTCTATCAGCATTACAATTCAATATTCTCACGCATCTGCTTAAGTTTCACATTGAAGATACCTAACCACTCATCCATATCTTCAACACAAATGATAGCCCCTTCAAGGCCAAGCAATACCTGGAGGCTCGGTTGGAAAAGAGGAAGAAGGAGAGTGGATCTGCTAGGGATTGTCGCTCGATTGGAGGAGAGTTCAGCTGGCTACTTGAAACTGGGGTAGCTTGCTCAGTTCGGCTACTGTAGCGGAAGAGATGAATGACAAAGATGAATATGGAATGAACAAGAAGCTCATTGCGTCTTTGGAAGAGAGTGCTTGCGTCTGGGAAGAGGGAGTGCTGCGTCAGGAAGAGGAGTGCTCGTTGGTGATAAAATTACTTGTGAGAAATTTTCATAATAGGCCTGTTTAGTAAATTAATTAGCTAATTAGGCAGCCTAAAAAAAATTTAAAATAGGCCTAGTCACTGATCATACCGACTAGTCTATCGTGCCATACGCCGGGCGCCCGAAATATTTTTTTTAAAAAAATTAAATTGATAGTTCCCATTTTTTGGCTATATTAGGCTCATCAAGTATTGGATTTTAGTGTGCTTAGTATCGTTGGAAAGATAATAAAATATTCTACAACTTTCATGTTGACAACTTTCGACGAATCTCGCTTGGTGAGCCACAGTTTTTGTAAATGTGTGACTTCTGAAGTTACAAAAATTAAATATATTGTGACAACTCTTATTTTTTTTTGGCCATATCAAGCTCATCAAGTGTTGCTGGATTTTATCGTTGGAAAGATAATAAAAAATTCTACAACTTTCATGTTGACAAATTTTGACGAATCTCGCCCTGTGAGCCGTAGTTTTTGTAAATGTGTGACTTCTGAATTTGCAAAAATTAAATATATTGTGACAGCCTCTGTTTTTTTTTTGCCATAATACAAGGATTATTGAATATATATGATTTTTTGATAATATCAAACCCTCATTATATTCTATATATAAATTAAGTTTGAATCTTTATTTAATTCCCAATTGAATCTTTCCTCCTCGCATTTGAATTAGTCAAAACAAACAAATAATCGGGATTATATCAGAGTACATGAATGACTAAAGATAACAAATAAAAAATAGCCAAAACATAACTAGATGTGTTATCTTTTTTTTATACAGACGACATGTACTCTTGGCTATTTTTTATTTGTTATCTTTAGTCATTCATGTACTTCTGATTGTATAATCCCAGTGTAGTTTATTATTTGTTTGTTTTGATTAATTCAAATGCGAGGAGAAAAGATTCAACTGGAAATTACATAAAGATTCAAACTCAATTTATATATAAAATATAATGAGAGTGTTTGATATTACCAAAAAATCATATATATTCAATAATCATTGTATTATGGCAAAAAAAACAGGGGCTGTCACAATATATTTAATTTTTGTAACTTCAGAAGTCACACATTTACAAAAACTGCGGCTCATCGAGTGAGACTCGTCAAAAGTTATCAACATGAAAGTTGTAGAATTTTTTATTATCTTTCCAATGACACTAAGCACGCTAAAATCTGACACATGATGAGCCTGATATGGCCAAAATATGGAGACTGCCAATTTAATTTTTTTAAAAAAATATTTCGATGCCGTCATGACGGTACTGACTGGGCATAGACCTATTTTTAAATTTTTTTTAAGCTGTCTAATTAGCTAATTAATTTAGTAAACATACCTATTATGAAAATTTCTCTGCGGCGCATGGGATAGGACTGTGAATAGGAATGCTCTTAGGGTTAGGTTTTATAGGAGAATTTATAAGAGCATTTATTTATTTGAATAAAATCAAACCCTAATTTTAATTTTTATGATGATGGTATTATATATATATATATATATATATATTGATTTTAATTTATTATGATCCGGATGCAACGACACAGTCTGTTTCATGATCAGAGGTCGTTTGGTTCAAGTTGACACCGAATCAGATTGATTTCACTTCAAATTACGCATTGTCACTTCTTACCGCTCGACATTCACACAAACTCATCTGAATTGAGTGTGGATAGTCTCATTTAATATATTTTTACATTTTGACACTAACGACCTGATCAATTTCATGAACAGAGGTCATTTGGGCAACGTCATTGCTTCCCGACCTCGATATGCATGTAGGCGCTTCGACGACACCCCTTCTTGATCGGTCGACTGTTGATTTGTGTAAGATGTGTATTCTGACCAATTTTGAAGTTTTGAATGTGATGGGAATGTCCGTTCATCGATCGGAGGTCATTTTGATGGATTTCATTGATGTCGAGTGCATTTCAACTTTGATTTGCATGTCGTTGCATTCGAAGCCTGTCGAATTCGACGTGAGCTTGACTCAACTTATGTAGTATACATTGAGGTCAACATGTAATTTTAGTGGCATGAAATTGACATTAAGACTGATTATACATTTAAAAAATTAATAAAATAGCCATAATCTAATCCTAATGCCCTAAATTCCCATAACCAGTTCGACTCAACCTCGTCATGCACGGCTTGTACCATTCGACCTCCTTCTTCATGCATGGAATCCTGATATCCCTCACCCAATCGAACTCTCTTCATGATCGAAGGAGGCTCATCTCAACCGAATGCCTTTGACTCCCCTTCACGCATGAAATGGCTCCCCCTCCTTCAAATGTTCCCACGCAAGATGCTCCTATCTCCCTCAACTACTCCCGCTTCGAACCTCTTCAAATGGTTCTCATCCAAACTGAGTTTCCATTTATCTTCGGCCTCCCACTTCGTCTAAATTGAAATGTAAGATTCTCTCTCTCTTCTCCCCTTTTTCCTTCCCAAAACCAAATCTTCTTTCACCTTTTCATTAATTCCCTAATTTTCCTTATTTCTTACTCTTTTCCCTGATTTTCCTCATTTCTCAATTGTAATTCCTCATCTCTTCACCAAACCGAAAGTCCCCCTTCCATTTCTCTTATTTTCTCCCAATTCAAAATTTTCAATTCCTTCTTTGCTGCAACCAGGGAGAAACATTGTCATTAGGCAGGTTCTTCTCTCAGTTTTTAGCATCTCCCTTTTTGTCTCCTTCCGACCTTTCCTTTTTTGCATTCGGAGAGGAATATCATCATTAGGCAGGTTTTTCTCTCAGTTTCTGGCATCTCCATGTCCGTCTCCTTGCCGATCATTGCAACATGCAGAAAAATGAGTCTGAACATGTCTGATAAATATGTGAATGTGTATATGTATATGCTTGTCTCTTTTTAGGTTCGAAGGCCTCGTCATACTCATTAGAATGCGATGAGATGAAAAATCAGCTGCAGTGTCGCAAGACACCGCTCGCTATGCTCATTAGGACATACCGAGTAAGCCAACATCTATTAGATGTCACTCCCTTAGCCAAAATGCTGCCAAAATTTTATAAAATTTTTTGACTTAGAAAAAATAGAATAAAAAGAACCGGCTTAAAAATGCTAAACCAAGAAACTCAAAGCTAAATTTAAATTAAGAGAATCAAACAAGAAGAAAAAGAGGGGAGAGAAAAGAACATACAACAAGTATAAAAGTAAAACATTAAATCAAAGAAAAAAGAGGAGAAAACACATAAATAATGAAACAATATGAAAGTGCAAAGTCCCAAAATTAAAATTAATGTGCAAAAACAAATCAAACTTGAAATGATATTCATAAAGGATTTAATGATGCTGCCATTCTAAGAATTGAGAATTACTTGAAGAAACTAATCATAACTATAACACACTACAAGATTAATACCAAGAACTGAATAAAGCCTTTGTGGACATTGAAGGAAGACATGTTCTTGTGAAATAGTTATCAATTATTTGCATAAGCTATAGAGTGAGCGGGTTCTCTTTTCTTCAAACTTCATAAAACTAAACAAGCATTATTTGAAACCTGGAGAGGCTGATAGTAAACTCATAAGACTAATTGAATAATTGGAAATTAAATGATGTCAAATGAAATAAGAATCTTGATTGAACATTATATCAAAGCATAAGAGAGCCTCTTGGAATTAAGATACACTCTTCTAACATATTCAAATAAATTGAAGAAAATTAAAGAATTCATCAAAGAGTTTCCATGAGATCGTATGATTGCTGATAAGCATGAGCGGCGAATCTTTGGAAAATGTTTGAAGTGTATTTGTCTCCATATCAAATGCTCAAATTAGATCAAGAAGAAATTGAGTATAGTTGGCGATGAATTTGAGAATTTTCATAAGCAAAAATCTTTTGAATATTCAAAGACTAATCAACTTGGAATCAATTAAATATTAATTTGAATAATATAATAAGATGTTAAACCAATTTACAATACTTTTTATGCCACCAGATTCGCAACACATACAACACTTTTTATGCCACCAAATTCGCAACACATCATACAAGCGAACATAAGACATTAATTAAGGCATTCTTAAATATACCTGCATGTGCCCCAACATTATGCTGAATGTTTAGATATAAGTGTCTGAAGATGCTGCATGTGTTGCTTCCCGGTTTAGTCTTAGGACTGGGCCCGGGTTAATAAAATCTAAAAATGTATTATAAGAATTTTAACTTAGTAAAATATTTGAGAAGCTAATTCTGTTATGTGACAGTAGATCTAATACTCTATTAGAAGCTAAACAGAGTCTACAAGATCTAAAGTTCTTAAATATATTCGATTCAATCAATTAAGTACCCCGATGATGACTGTGTTGAATGGTGATTTTAACCGGAGGTGTTACTTCCATCAACATGCGATTCTAATCTCAAATCAAGTTAACTCAAATTGAGTGTCAATCTAAAAAACTGCTAAAATGAAATTTAATCTTTAAAAGCTTAAAGTAAAACTCAATCTATGCACCTTCCATAATTATTTATCAGAGGTGATTAATTAAGAAAACTCTAGCTCATAAAGGATTCAATGTCAAATCAAGTATTTTATTATGTTCACTCTCAATCAATCTCACACTAGTAAGGAGGTGCCCCCTATCCTCTGAGTGCGTGGCTTGGCAAGTAGGCTCTAGATGATGTACATTACTGGAGTCCGGGTGGTTTTGGCTCCATTATATTACGATCATGACCATAGCCCGTATGCTCCCTAATGGCTCTGCCCTTTGAGTTGTGAATCATAGGGTATACTTGATAGGGCAAACAACCCTCTATCAGCTAAGGTAGACTTAAGATTGTTTCCTTAGACAAACACCACCCCAGGTCTACTAGGATTTCTTGGATGACATAACCCATGTGTTGCTGATAAGGATCCTTTGGTCAGGTTGGGTCGACTACCTCCTCTAACTAAGTAGACTAGGGACCATGATAGCCCAGGAAGATGGAACCATGAGATCTAGATTGAGCATGTCATCATTCCTCCAACCATCCGCTTTAAGTGAAAATGATGAATTTCATAAATTCTAAAACTCCATATGCTGCTACTATATGCTACGCATTCAGCGATCTAATGACTAGCCTTAATCAAAAGTTCTCTCTCATTTTTTGGGAGGGGTAATTAACTATCGGGGCTTGTGCTTATAGGAAACCTAGAACCCGATCTAAAGTCCTCACCAAGTGAGGGTGAAATCTCTAGGTAGTTTCTTATCTGTAATTCCATCTGCATTCTAAAATTACACTGATACTTAAATCATACTTTCTTGAATTCATTTGTCGAGAGGTCAGTGGTGGATTTTCAGAGCCCATAGATTTCTGGTGACTCCATTGGGGACAGGATTCTCTTTCCATCTTTGGCTAGTCATATATGTGTTATAGTAGTAATAAAATTCTTGAAAATTCAAAATAAAAATGGTGATTTAAGTGTATAATAAATTCAATACAAGACTCTATGTCGAATGAATTCTTCTATAGAGTATATATTTATTATAATATTATTTTGTTCTGTAGTACCTCTGCATTTTGAAAGTATGGGGTGAAAAAATAATTACTAATTACTAATCCTCATCTTTCACTTTTGTAGAATGGATCTACCGAGCACTCCTTTCACTGTCTAGCTAGGGCATGGTGCAAACATCTGCCTAGCCAACACTAACATCAACACAAGAGATGTTGGAGCTATAACTCAATTTGGTAGCTTGAATTTCCCAATTATCGTAGCTTCAACTCCTAAAGTACCCACCTATAGTATACTCGTCCGTGGCAATGCTGGAAGGCCTCAGGTTACTAAAGCTCATACTAGTCATGCTCGCCAATCAACTCAGCAGCCAACCGTTGTTAAGGAGTTCTCTTGACAGAGAACTTCAGTTTTTAAAAGATTAAGTCAATCTGAAGCCCCCATGATGAAAAGAACTGTCAGTGGGAAAACTGTGTCTTTAATACCTCATGGTGCAATTTATTCATCGATTGAACCTTTTGTACTTGGAAATCATGATCATGAAGATTCCTCATTAAGAAGTAAATTAACTAAAAGGCAGAGAAGAAGAAAAAATGGTGAGCTGAGGGCTCAACAAATCGCATTCAAATGACCTAGTGAACAAGCAATACTACCGCCAGAAGTGAGTATTCCTACCCATAATAACTTTGATAATCTAGAGTGAGTAAAAAGGAATAGCTCTACCGGTGGGGTAAAGCAGTCTTTCTGGACCCAGCAACGTCAAGCTCCACCATCATAGAGGAGACAACCTGAAACACTGTCCTCTAGAATACATAAAGTTCTTAATGTAGCCAAGGAAAGAGGCTTGATGAAAATAAATATTCATAGGCCTGTAGTGATTGAAAATACTGAAGCTCCACCAAGGTGGTTGCCATCTCTTATGGTAACCAGTCATCGAGTCAAGTATGCTTTACATGGTGAGCATCAGAGCGTGACACTTAGATCGTGTGTCCAAGGATTCGCTGCCAAAAGGTCCCGATGAAAGGAGCAGATATGGAGCCCAAGGCCCCTTGATGAAATCCTAAAGAATGAAAGAGGTGTGATATCTAATATATATACTCATAAATTTGCCTCAAAAATAACTCATCAGAAGTGGATACCCAAAAAAAGGAATATCAATAATGAAAGACATAATGATTTACACCGTGGAGAATCCTCTAGGGAATCCCATCGTCGATCAGATTCACCCCCACAAGAGAAGGCTGACTTTGATTGCAGTCCTTTAATGGAAGAAGTATTTGTTCCACGCATTGAACCAAAGATCCACTAGAAATGTCGATATGAAATTCACATGCAAAAAGAAGGTGACAAAGAGGACATTATGGAAGTAAGTCGTCTATATGGTTAGATATATAGATGAACTTTCTGCTCAACACCATCATCAGCAACATGGGTCCAGGGAACCTGAACCCAAATTTGACATTTACGAAGAAGAGTCTTCAGAGAAGTAAATAGAAAATGAATCTTCAATCTCTACTGAAGAGGAAGAAGAACAAGATATCAAAATGAGAAAGAGGTCATAGGCGTTGAAGCTATTTATATGGTTGAACCAAGAAATGATCAACTGTACACACTTTTATAATTAGCATTGTCATTCAGTCCTAATAATAGCTGCCCTTACAAATGTGTAAGGAGAAGGATAGCCAAGTTCTTCCCTTAAAGATGAGCAAGAACCAGGACTACAACAAGAAATAGATGAAGAAGAAGAGCTTGTACTTGTTGACGACGTGGCATAAGTTAGAGAGCAAAGATAAATGTAGCGTCAAATGGAAGTCAAAGATAAAAAAATTGCATATCTTGGTACCAAGATGAATGACATGATGGTACAAATGAATATCATGATGGATATATTACAGAAGAATATCACATCAATTGTAGCACCTATTTTATCTACTAATCAACAAGTAGCTAATAATACAACTTCTATACCACCAGTCACTCTAGTACCTCAAGCTCCTACAGTACATGCTACGCCTGAAGCGAGGAATGAAGTTAACTAATTACCTCTTCAACCGATAATTCAAAATAGCTAGCACACTTGGAGAAGTAACAACTACTCAGCTAGAAACAATAATCAATGAAAAGATAAAGGCAGTTATAGCTTCAAAGCAAGCTGAAAAGTTGGTGAGTAAGGGTCGCCCTTACCCAGCTGAATATGATCAAGTATCGCATCTAAAAGGTTACTCAGTATCAAAATTTAATACTTTCAGTGGGCTTAGTAAACCAAAGTAACATCTAGCCTAATTTAAGGCTACTTGTGGTAACACAGGAGGGAATGATGCGCTACATTTTCATCAATTCATCAGCTGCCTAACCTCAGCTGCTTTCGAATGGTATGTAGAATTGCCAAATGATTCGGTTAAAACTTTTATTGAGTTAGAGATAATATTTGTGAAGAGTTTTGCTAGTGAAATTGAGAAAATAATAATCGCTGACCTTGCCTTGCTGAAAGGGAGAAAAGATGAGTCAGTGACAAAATTCATAAGTTATTGGTGTAACCTAAGCATGAAATATGAGCAACAATTGGAAGAACATACAATCCAATTGCTAATCAAAAATATGGATGATAAAATGGCATTTTTTTATGTATGGCATCAATTTCAACATTCCAAGACTTGCTCGATAGGGTGGCCAAATTTGAAATTGAATCACCTTAAGTATGAAATCTATGCAGATAAAGCAAAGAGAAACAAACTTTCAAACTCAAGAAGAAATGAAACTCATGCCACTTTTTATAGCTCAAATGATGAAAAATGGGTGATATATAATGTGGATAAAGGAAAATAATCAATGTATAATAATGATAAGGGAAGGAAGCCTGTCTATTTTAATCCACAACCAAAATTAGTATTAGGAGGCAATGATAAACCTTGGGCTTTTCCAAGTGGTGGGGAGCATCTAAAATAAGCAACAAAAGATGATGAGTGAATGTGGCAATCTCTTATAGAAAAGATGAACAAAGAATATTCCTTTAGAAGGGACAGTGTGGCCAAATTATTTCAGCAAACAGTCAAAGCTGGTCTACAATTACCAGAAATTAAAAAGCTTGAAGAAGTTGATCAAGTCAGTAATCTAATTACTATCCCTATCATCAGATGATCAGTCATCCTATTGAAGATTATTATGTCTTCAAAGATTGGGTAGAAAGGAAGTATCGATGAGGTGAATTTATATTATCTGATAGTGTTCTAGTCAACCCAAAAAGGGAGTCTACAAGGATGATTACGTCCTCTTCTGTACCATCCATTAAAGATAAAAAGAAGAAAAAATCAGTTCAGATTGAAGAATGGAAAATAGTAGTCTCCAAAGAGACCGTGAAAATGCTAAAATAGCTGAAGGGTGTCTCTAGTGTTAAGTGGAAATCACCACTTGAATCTATATTAGACTTAAAAAGAGATACCTAAACTAAGTATTTGGGCTTCTCAGCGGCATTTTGATAAGGCTACCTTATCACAGCACGAGGAGCTGTCTACTAAATGCAGGCTTCATAACTCAAAGAAGCTGACTAAGAAAAAGAAGATTAAGAAGAGAACCATAACTCAAAAGATTATTAACAATTTAGAAGAGTATAACCAGCCGGCAAGACAACCATTTAGGCTTGTAGACTTTATGCCTAAACTTCGCATTGTTGATTTGGATGAAGAAGATACTGGTGAATCTTGTCCAGTAGAGACATGCCAAATCATTTATGTGATATCCGATGTTCTTCAACATCAGTTACTCCAAAATGATAAGGGTAGCAGATAGACTCGGCCAGCCCATCATAATTCTTTTCTAAAAGCAAGAAGAGCATGAAGAGTTAACATCTTAATTTTATTTAATGACTCAACAAAAACATAATAATTAAGATGAAGATTTATGTTTTCCCGACGGAGAAGAGTCAGACTCATTGATATCATCACGTATGAAATGTATAAAGTTGAAAAATGAGTCTTGCCCTTTTGGTCAATCTTCTAGAATAAGAAGTGAATTTGAAAAAACTACCTCTTCAGAGGAATCTGATCAAGATAAGGTGATTCAAGTTCAGTTGAGAAGTGATAAAGTCTTACCACCTTCATCAAAGAGGGGAAATGCAAATAAAGATAAAGGTAAATAAATCGAAGTCAATAGGATATCATTCCCAAAAATTCTAGAATAAAGCCTAAATCAAGTGAAAAGATAGATTATAATATTCTATCACATATGAGAAAGATCCCTACATAATTGAGTGTGTACAAGGCTCTCTTGAAGTCAAAAGACCTCTGAGAAACTTTGATACAGGCTCTCAAAGATCTGAAAAGTTATGAAGCTTACTTCACAAAAAAATGCATGATTGAATCATTACAAACTCAAGATCTCCCAATACTCACATTTTTTGAAGAAGATCTTATGTTGGGAACAACGGATCATAACCATCCTCTATATGTTATCGCAGAGAGTTATGTCATCTTAATCAACCGAATACTGATTAATCCAGGTTCTTCTATCAATCTTATGAGTCTAAAAGTTTTAAGAGGATATCCAACATCTTGGGAAGGATAAGTTGATGGTTCATGATTTTAATGAAAAATGGCAGAAAACCCTGGGTTCTTTTATTCTCCCACTCATGTTTCAGGATTTATATACAGAAGCTAAATTTCATGTAATTGATGAAAATACATCATTTAGAGCTCTCTTGGGTTGACTGTAGCTGCATGAGTATGGCATGGTCCCATCAACTATGCATCAGTGTATGAAGTACCTAAAAGATGGGAGGAGTTTAGAAATCCAGACAACCTATAACCATTCTGCATCCATGAAGCAAAGATCTATAAAGATGCAAAATATTTTATCCCTAAAGACCCTAAGCCAATAGAGCCTCTTGAAGTGATAACATCCACTTCAGAAACTAAAAAGCAATTTCACAAGGTGAATGAGCAGAAGCAAAGAGGAAGAAAGAAGACAATGCTGACTTTTCTTAAAACACTTAAATTTACACCTAAAATCAGTTCCTCATTTTGGAAGCGACACACAAGAAGAAGAAGATACTCCTGTCAAGCCTAGGAGAACTTATAAACTTTCAAGAATGGCAAAGTATGAAATAAGTGATCCGATTCAGACTATGATTTGGCATTCTTGAAAGTTTATACTTTGCCATTCTTGAACCATCTAATTATGGAAATATAGTTAGATGGTTGCATCAAGAAGAATAGCTCATTTGGCAGTGTTAGGGGATTCCTTCAAAATTATACCCATCCCTCAGCAATACTTCAAAGAAATTACTCCACTAAAGGTTCACAACATTAAAAAATTGATAACATTCTATGTGCCGCCATTGAATGTGAGTGGAAGAATAGGGACTATATTTTACAAATCTGAAGAGTCTCATCCTCATAATTTTGATCAACCTGCTCAACATGAAAATTCTGATGAGGTAGTGCCAACAAGAATACAAATATACTATCCATAGAAATTGCGAAGAATGATGCATAAGCTTGGAATTCATGTTGGAACTACTAAACATAGGACTCAAATCTTTAACAGGATGTGGAGGCAAAGAAGTCCTCAAGCATCATGAACAAGTGATAAGATTATCAGGAAAGGTCTTGGGTTCATACACAAATCTAATCAAAATGAAGTTTGTTATAATATAATAGAAGTTGAGATCGAAGCTAATAATGATGAAGAAGAGGATCTCCATGAAATTCTTCTTATAAATAATGAAGAAGTAGAAGCCAAGCTTGCGCATGAAGAACTCAATGATGGTGGATAAATAGCTACTATTGATGAACTCAAAGAAATCAACATAGGAGCTGAGGATGATCCCCATCCAACTTTCGTCAATACCCTTCTACCTGTTGAGAAAGTTGAAGAGATGAAATTGCTACTTTGTGAATTCAGAGATTACTTAGCCTGGACATATTCTAAAATGTTAGTCTTATCTCCTGATGTAGCATATCATAAACTTGTCATAAAACTAGCTGTGATGCCTGTTAAGCAAGCTCCTAGGTGAATGAGATAGAAAATTGAAGAACAGGTAATTGCAAAAACTAAGAAGATGATCGAAGCAGGCTTCATCCGAGAGGAAAAGTATGAGATTGGATATTGAAGAATAACTTGTTGTCGATTAGGAAGAAGATGAATTGAATCCATTGCGTGACTTAGGGACCTAAATAAAGAAACCCAAAAGATGACTTTTCCCTTCCAATATCAGAATTACTAGTAGACAATACTTCTAACTATAATATGTTCTCATTCATGGACGAATCATTGGGATACAATCAAATCAAGATTATTCCTGAAGATGAGAAGCACACATCATTTAGGGTGCAAATTAGTATATATTGCTACATAGTCATGCCTTTTGGTTTGTAAAATGCTAGAGCTACCTACCAAAAAGCTATGATGTATATTTTTGATAAGTTAATTCACCAAAAGTTGGAATGTTATGTGGACGATTTGGTGGTGAAGAGATTAAATCATGAAAATCATTTTGAAGACTTGAGAATTGTATTAGAGAGAATAAAAAAAAGGATCTAAAGATGAATCCTTTAAAGTGTGCATTCGAGGTATCCTCTGAAAAGTTCCTTAGGTATATTGTATGTCATAGAGGAATTGAAATTGATCCTGCTAAAATCAAGGCAATCGTGGAGATGCATCCACCGAAGATCTTGGGTCAGCTTCATTCTTTATAAAGACAGCTCACATTTATCCGTTGATTCATACCAAACCTATCAGGGCACTGTCAACCATTTACAAAGTTGATGAAGAAGGATGCTTCATTCAAATGGGATAAGGAGTGCCAAGAAGCCATCAATAACATTAAAAGCTATCTGTTAAATCCACAAATCCTTGCAATGCTTACTTCTAGGAAGCCCCTCATTTTATACACTGCTGCATTAGAAAAGTCTCTTGGAGCATTATTGGCACAACATAATGAAGAAAGCAAAGAGAATACTCTTTATTATATCAATCGAAGATTAATAGGAGTAGAAATGAGATACTCTCCACAGAGAAGCACTGTTTGGCATTGATGTTTGCAGTCCAAAAGCTCCATCATTATATGTTATCTCACAAGATTACCCTCATCTTAAGGATCGATCCACTGAAGTACTTGATGACAAGACCAGCGTTGACATGTCGCTTGGCAAGATGGGCAATATTACTTTTACAATTTGATATCACATACGTTCCGCAGAAAGCAGTGAAGAGACAAGTCTTAAGAGATATTCTAGCTGCACATTTCATCCCTACGTACTCTTCTCTTAATGATGATTTGTCCGATGAGCAAACTATGCTCATTCATGAAAGAGAAAAATCACAAATTTGGGAAATATACTTTAATGGAGCCTCATCGATCAAACAAATCCAACCTCTAAATTTCCCAAGGGCAAGAGCAGGAATCAACATCGTCTTTATAACACTAGAAGGAGAAATAATGAGATGAACATATGGGTTGATCGAGCCAAGAACTAATAATGAAGTTGAGTATGAAGCATTAGTGATAGATCTTGAAGAAGCTATTTTCATAGGCATTCAAAACTTGCATCTTTTTTGGTGATTCTCAGCTTATTATAAATCAAGTACTTGGCATCTATAAAATCAAGAAGCTTGAGTTAGCTTTTTTTCATAAGAGAGTTTTGAGCTTATGAAGTAGATACCAAATGTCATACTAACTCAGTCTCTTGATGAGAATAATAAAGCTGATTGCTTAGCAAAATTAGCTAAGAAAATGACAAGTATGATGGTGATTATATCATGATCGTGATATTTACTCGACGAGTTCTAGAGCCAGCGAAGTACCAATCCCTGTTAGTAGAGGGGTTATCAAATTTGACCTAGCAGGATGCAACTTAGGTTACTCCTCATACTCCTCAAAATCAACATGGAATTATACCTAGAAGAGCTAAGAATGGCATTGCCTCAGAAAAGTTGTGTGAAGCTTTTATTGTAGAAGAGCCGCATGATTGGAGGCAATCCTTCATCGACTATTTTAAAGAAGGTAAATTACCAAATACTAAATCACTGGTAGCTCAAATCGAGAAGAGAATGTTGCATTATGATTTTGTCAACTCGTAGATCCTTTGAAAAAATGTGACTATAATGCCTAAATGCAAATGAAACTAGCAAAGTGATGGTTGATGTTCATGAAGGATTTTATGGTGCACATCAGTCAGGTCCTAAGATGGTAATAAAGATCAAAAGGATGGGCTATTATTGGCCATCTATGGTGAGAGACTGTATCAATCATGCTAAGAAGTGTCATGAATGTCAAGTACATGAGAATATAATCCACCAACCTCTAAATCCACTACACCCAACAATAGCATCTTGGCCTTTTGAATGTTGGGGCACAGATGTAATTGGATCAATTGATCCATCATCATCAACTAGACACCGCTTCATCCTACCAGCGATTGATTATTTCTCAAGTACCCCATTTAAAGAAGTTACTCGAGTGATCAACTTCTTCATGAATAATGTTACATAGATTTGGAGTGTCATGCGAATAATTTTGATAATGGCAATTTTCAAAAGTGCAAAGATTTATAGATTCGTCGATCGACACAAAATTGATTGGCGATATTCTTCAATATATAATCCAAGGGCAAATGGTTTGATAGAAGCTTTCAACAAGATATTGGTCAAACTACTCAAGAAGATCCTAACTAAAAATAAGAGAGAATGACATACCAAATTGATAGAAAAATTATGGGTGTATTGAACCACTTACAAGAAACTGACTAAAGCCACTCTTTATTCATTAGTATTTGGAACTGAAGTAGTTCTTCAGCTTGAAGTTGAGTTGCCATCACTTCAAATAGCAATTCAATATAACCTAACTGAAGATCAAAATGCTCGTCTGAGAATAGAGGAACTTGACATGCTTGATGAAATTAGATTGCAAGCTCATCAAAATTTGGAAGTTTATCGAGAAAAGATGTCCAGGGTTTTCGACCATATGGTGCAGCCTCGAAAATTCCAAGAAGGGGAAATGGTCTTGGTGCTGAGAAGACCATTTTTTTCTAATAAAAAATTTGGTGGCAAATTTGAGCCTAATTGGGAGGGCATACCAACTCATTTACTTAAAGGGGAAAGACCAATATCACCAATTAATAGTCTATAGCTGAAGAAGTATTATGCATGATAAATACATTCTCGAGGTACAATAAAAATCTCCCTACAAGATAGGGGCATTTTTTTAGTATATCTATTTAGGTTGACATCATGTTGCATGTCGAGATCCCTAAATAAATATACTCACTCTAGATGAAAAAACTTTTCTGTGAAAATTCCCGTGTTACACATGGGGTATTTTTAGATTTTTATATATAGATGAAATCAATGCTACATGTTAAAACCCTCTTAAGAGCATATCAACCCAAATATTGATGTATTTGCATAATTTAATCTTGAAAGTTCTTCTAAATATGCTTTAGAATTCTCCTTGCAGGACAGGGGCATTTTTAGTTTATGCCAAGTTTATTTGAGTTAACATCATGCTATAAGATGAGATCTTCGAATATATTCTGATTCTGGTTGACATCAAGCTTTACGCTAAAATCCCCGAATATACCCATAATTATTACTGTTAAATTGTAGGTTCTTACATGAACAAAAAGAATTTATTGCTACACATGAAAAGACAATCATAAATGTCAAAACTTTCTCTGAAAGATTCATCAAATATCAGAGATCAAGTCAAAAGAACTCCCAATCTTAGAAGCTTTAATCAACTAAGTTGAAAAACATCAACCTCTACATTCTAGAGTCTAAGACATGGATATGTTCTAAAGGTTGAACACAATAAGCCCACAAATGGCTGAGTTAATGACGCTCTCCTCACTCAACAAGCTGTAAGAAAAGATCGCAGTAAAAGAGCCCATGTTCGTTAGTCTGATGATAAAACTACCAAACCATCATAGCTTAAGTCAAAGACTGAAGTAGGTTCTAAAGGTCGAACTCAACAAGCCTATAAGTGACCGAGTTATTGACGCTCTCCTCACTCAATAAGTCATAAGAAAAAGATCGTAGTGAAAGAGCCACTGCTCATCAGTTCAATGATGATAGCTGTTCAATCTCAAACCGAATCTAGCTTAGTAATTACAAGCAACCATAATCCAAGAGATCTTTTTACTTGATCAATAGATCAAGAAAATCTGACAAAACCCTCAATTGAGAACTGCCTCAAATCAATCTATATATTATTTGTAGGGTGATATTTCAAGATATTTTCAAATGAGCTAATCAAGAAAAAAGCACAAAAGTAACAGAGGAATGCTGATATCCACTAATACAATAAGATAATACATGATTGATGGAAAGAGAAACAATACGAAAAATGAAAAGTACATCATGGGAGCCTGTAGCTCACGAGTACATCTTGAATAAATTGTTAAAGGCGATGCTCAATCTCATAGAAGCATCAATAGCTCCGGTCAAAGTAGCCTCGGCATTTACCATAGCGATGACATATCGTAGCGGTGTTGTTCCTGCTGGATAATCTCTCTTATCTTTCGCACAACTCGATCGACATCAATCTCTAACTAAGCGGCATCCATTGATCTCTGATGTTTGTGTCGTAAAGCCTTAGCACTCACCTCAAACTCAACGTGTGCTAGGTCAGCCGCCCCCCTATGAAGCACAACCTGCTCCTGAAGCTCTGCAAGTAAAGTGCTAGAGTGCACGATACTGAGCGATCTCATCTGGTGGATCAAAAACTCTACATCTCTACCTAAGAACCTGTTCTTCCAAGCCAGTGTGAGCTAGAAGATCCAGAATGACATTCGCATATGATGTGAAGCTATTTAGTGACTCTAGTGAGTCTAAAGTAAGGCGAGAAACCACATCCCTCAAAAACACTAAGCCACAATCCTGCATGCCCCTGTCACGTGGATCTGGTGTACAGGGATATCGATGGTAGATCTCGGACTCATAACCTACATCAGACATTACAAAGAATAAATGAAAATAATCAGCATAAAGTAGACCAGTAAATGTAAAAAAGTGCAACTAAAGAATAAAGAGAAGAAGAAAGTACCTGAACATGATGAATCTGACTGAATTGGTGTGTCATAAATGGCATAGTCCTCACTGATCTTCACTATTTGATAACCTCTATATGTTGGCTCAACAGAAGCCACACTAGGTATGATATCTCTCAACTCAGAAGTCTTCTCAAGCAATGGATAGAGTAAGGCTCAGTATGGAAGAGCAGCTCCATAGAAGGAGTAAATCTAAGGCGGTAGTCAAAGACACTAGGCGGATTAACCCCAAGGTCCCTAGCATATCCGATTTACGTGGTACCTCGTCAGGAGTCAGAAGTCATTGTGGAAGTGGACTCATGGCACAATCAGTTGAAGCTCGAACATGCTCTGTAGGTCGACTACTCCTACATCTGCCAGCTGGTGAAGAAATCTCTGTGTAGCTAGGAGCAGATTCCCTAGCTCTAACTCTGCTATAAGGAGTGGTGTCCTCAGCCCTGACCTGCTCATCTACTGGTGCATCTATCATGAATTAAATTAGAGTATCAGATACACTAAATATATTTTAATGATATGATAAAAAGATGATAAAAGTATTGAAAGAGAGTAAGATATTGATTATACCTTTAGCGCTACTATGTCCTGTTGGTGGTGACCGATGATGGATCCCCTGACCTCGAGGAACTCTCAAAGACCTCACTCTGTGCTTATATCTCTTCACTCCATGCTCCAAGAAAGGACCAAAAGACAGTCATACCCAAGTGAGATGAGTATAGCTGACCCTTGTGTGGCTCTGCAGAGGAGCTATTCGAAAATGAGAGCCAGTACCAAGTCTCAGTAAATGTAGCCAAACTATAGAAGCAGCATAATAACATCTCTCAAGAGGCACTTCCCTAGTCTTCCTAACATTTACTATCCCTAGGATGAATAGTCCGCCATCATGAGCTATACATTGAGAAAATCTGAACTGTCGTGCAACACGATTGGGTTGGTAGCCCTCAATGATAACTAACCAAACCTATAACAACCACACGAGCATTATACTAAAAGGTACTCTGCCACTTTCAATGTATGTCGACTATAGAGTAGTGAGGCTCTACCACTCTCATCGAAGCCATTGGTGAGATCAGTCTCTATCAAGTCAGGTGGCTAACCAACAGTATCCGGCTAGTGAACTAGCAAATATTGATCTCTGACCTAGTGCGGTACAAAGAAGAACAGGCATATCCAATCTCTCTCAAAGTAGAGGATGCTCTGTACAGCTGAATAACTATGGGATATCCTCGCTCTGAAAAGTATGTTGGGTACTCGAAGCAGGCAAAGGCTCCATGTACACGAAGGTGAATCCAAGCATATAAGTAATGCCAAGACAAGGTAACATCACATCAATCTAATGAATCTGCCTCAAAAATTTCCCTAAGAACTTTGTAAACTCTAACTAGTACTGCTGGAGCTAATGAGATCCGTTCACCTCGTGAAATCCTGCTAACTACAAATAGAACACCTGGGCATATAAATCTCTCTATAATCAGTAGCACAAAGATGCAGAGCCAAGTAGCTACGAACCCTACTAAAAATAACTCCTCGTTCAAATCCTGCACAGTTGGAGAGGTGGACCCAACTGGTAAAAGAGGCTAAGCAATATACTCAGACAAACTACTGACATACGATACTCCCAATCCAAAAGGATCATGTAGTAATATAGGCTCCTTAGACAAAGCATGCTCCTATAAGAAACTCTGAATCCATGTAGTCATAAGAAGTGTAGCACGTGAGGCCCTAGGATACCCTGAAGCTCTGAAGGTTTGGTGTTAGTGGCTCAAAAGATTAATATAAGTTGGTGGCATGGCCAATCTACCTTATGGATCACCGTCAACTGAAGACTGTCTACGAAATAACTCTTCATCAGAAGGAACACACTTCTCGTAATGGTAGCCAGATACTAGAAGGCCTGACACTATTTGTAAGTCCTAAAGTGAAACTATCAACTCCTCTGAACTTATCTAACACACGTTCCAGCTAGTATCCCAAAACTCTGCAACTCCGTAAGCCCAAGCAGGGGGAATGCCACTAAAGTCAAATATAGACACATAAATTGCCTCGTATATGCCAGCCGTCCATAGAGTATCTCTGTGTGCTCATAAAATATACCTAGCCCAGGTAATATATCCATGTGGAAGAGTAGAAATCTGAACCACTGGCGAATCTCTAACCAAGTCTGAAGTGCTCAACTGTAATTGATGATGACTCAGAAGTCTAGACTATCTAGCCTACTCAACGCTGTCAGAAGAAGGCTACAAAACATCACAATATCTAGAGTTGACTTGAGCTATTGTGCTATCTAAAGGATTGTAGTCCCCGCATTTCAGCTTAATGGTAGCCACCCAATCTGCAGGATCCTTAGAAACAACAAAGTCTGAAGTGCAGTCAGGAAGCATGGAGGAGCGTGCAAAGAAACCCTAATAAAAATCACTTTCCCTAAACATATCAGTGTGATGCTCAATTCTATCCTTGATATTAGCATCTCCATGAGGATCATGTCTGTCAATCTCTAACCAGATAGCCTCCTCGCTGGGCTCAATAGATGACAGATCATCAAGTCTTCTCCAGCTGAACATTCTCCTGTGAAGTGATTAGAGAAATGACACATAAGAATTCAAGTGACAACATAACAAAGCATAAAACAAAAAGGGAGTTATACTAAGAAGTAGTGAAAAGAAGGGGAACAAAAAAAGAGAGAGAGAAGAAAATCAATAAGGTCAACTAGTTTTCAACAAACGCAACTCACTCCATGTGCGAATCATATTTGTTTGCAATTTTGACCTTCATATATACCACATGAGTTAATCAAATCAAGCTTATGAAATGATTTCGATGGACTTCGAATGCTTCAGAGCACAAATTAGAGCTAAGATGCACCAAACATCACCGAAATTAGCCCAAATGATCTTCGATCAATGAACAGACTTTGCCATCATGTTCAGAACATCAAAATTGATCAGAATATAAATATTGCACAATCTAACAATCAACTGATCAAGTGATTGAGCTATCAATGTGCTGACGTGCAAATAGAGTTAGAAAGCTACAATGATGTCCAACAACCTCTGTTCATGAAATTGATCATGCTAATAGCTTTGAAATATTAAAAACTACCAAATGAGACTATTCACATTCAATTTATATGAGTTTGTACAAATGTCGAATGATCGAAAGTGACAGCAAACAAAATGGGGCTGAAATACATTGGATGTCGCCAAAATTAGTCAAAATGTTCTCTGACTGATGAACGAAATTTTCCATTATGTTCAAAACATTGAAACTAGTCAAAATATAAATATTGCACAACTTGATGATCAACCAATCAAGCGATCAAGTCGTCAATGCGCCTACATGCATAATGAGGTTAGGAGATGCCGACTAAACCAAATAATCTCTGTTCATGAAATTGATTGTGCCGTTAGTTTTAAAATATTAAAATCTATCAAGTAAGACTGTTTGCACTCAATTCAGATAAGTCTGTGTGAAAATCGAGCGGTCGGAAATGATAATGCACATTTTGAGCTGAAATTGACCCAATTTGACGCCGACTTGAACCAAACAGCCTCCAATTGTGAAACGGACTACACCGTTGTGTTCAAAACATTGGAATAATCTTGAATCAATATATACATCAACCTTATATTGAGGTTGGCATAAAGTTCATATTAAAGTTGATTAGGCAATAAAAAATATTATTAAAAGCCCTAATTTAATCCTAACTAACCTAATTCTAACCTGAATCCCTAAAATCGTTCGGCTCGGCCTCCTATTCACACACGGCTCGGCCTGAGCCCTTCTTCTTCACACATGCAAGCCCTCTTCACACACAGCTCGGCCTCCTCTTCATGTACGATCTCGATCGAAGCTTCCTCCCTCCCGCTCGTCTGTTCGAACTGCTCAACCGCACACACCTCTCCTCCTCCAACTGTTCCCCCTTCTTTCATATCTATTTTACCTCAACTGAAAAAGAGAAAACTTCTTCTTCTTCTTGGTCTTCTCCCTCCCTCATCCAAACCGCAAATGTCAAGTTCTTCTTCATCTTCCATTCTTTCTCGTCCAAACCACAAGCAAGGGTAGGCTTCCCTTTTCACTTCTTCCATTCTTATTTCCCTTACTCTCACAAAATTGAAAATCATCTCCTTCCTCTTTCCCTCATTTCCTCACAAAATCGAAAATCATCTCCTTCCTCTTTCCATCATTTCCTCATAAAATTAAAAATCATCTCTTCCTCTTTCCCTCACCCTCACAAAACCAAAATTTTCCTCACTCCTGAATCTTCTTCTTTCCCTCATCCTCACTTGGTCGAAAACTCCCTTCCCCCCTTCTTGATTAGTTTCCTAAAATAATAAGCATAACCTTTTTCAAATTAAACACACATCCACTGATTTTCATCCTTCCTATCTTTCCTTTTGCTGCAGCCTAAGAGGAACACCGTCATCAGGTGGGTTCTTGGTTTCTGGCATCTCCCTGTCCATCTCCTTTCAACCTTTTCTTTTGTTGCAACCAAAGAGAAATGCCATCATCAGGCGGGTTCCTCTCTTGGTTTCTGGCATCTCCCTCCTCATCTTGCTCAACTTTGGTGATTGTGCAATAGATTTGAGTTTGAATGTTAAAAGAGGAAATATTATCTGTGTGGATTGTATGCTATGTGTTTCTTTGTATGTTTGAAGGCCTCGTCATGCTCATCAGGATGTGATGAGATGAAAATTGACTTAGGTGTTGCAAAATATCAATTGTCATGCTTATCAGGGCGTGATGGGAAGACCTCCAAAATTATTAGATGTCGCTACCCTAGACAAAATGTTGCTGAAATTTCATCAAATCTTTGGACCTAGAAAAAATGGAGGAATTAAAAAAGCGGCTTAAAAGTACTAAACAAAGAAATCTAAAGCTAAATTCAAATTAAAAGAATCAAATAAGAAAAAAGAGGGGAGGGAAAAGAACATACAATGAATACAAAGGTAAAATATTAAATCAAAAAGAAAAGAGGTAAAAAGCACTCACAAGATTTATCTTAGTAAAGTTGAAAGCCCACTAAAAAAATTATCATGGAATGAAATAGAAGTCCCCTCTCTTGGCCTTATTTATAGAGATTGGAGGGAGTAATGAAGGACCCATTCCTGCAAAAAAAAAATTAAGTAAGTGAGTCTATGTTTTCGCAAATTTCTCAAACAAAAAAAAGGGGGAGAGAGAACTAAACAAGTTTTAACTGAGATAGGGGGAGTTAAATGTTAAATTCATAAAGGAATTATAACATAACTTGAAGTATAGTCATTCACTAAATATAAAACCTAATGTGGAGTTAGGGATATTGGAGTTGATGTTTGTTTATGTGAATAGAGCTTCTTATTGAATACTCTAAGTATTACATTCACAAATAAGTAATCAATGTGAATAATACACTTGAATAATCACCTTTGACATCAAAGGAAATAAGATTCTCAATTGAATATCAAAGGACAAATGATTGGTGGTAAATTTGAATGTTCAATTTCAAATTCAAAACAATAATGTGCAAGTAATTTGGTGGCTTTCTTATAAGCACAAGTTTGATTAGGCAACTCATGATCACTCATGAATGTAGCCTTTAAAAGGATCGCTTGAATCCTGTATTTGAAGTTATATTTAAAGCGCATGAGAATTATGACATATCTCAATGTTTAGCTTGAAGATTAATAGTATACAAATGAAATTTATAAAAGGATTTATAATGTAATCAACTAGCTTGTCAATGAGTATAAAAACTTTTTCAATAATCACTCAAGTTACACTACGTGATACATTGAGTGAATCAATAAAAATCCATATAATTTGAATTAGAGTTGTGATAAACTCAATGCTCATTTATAGATGTAAAATCAGTTCTCTTTTTGGCTTAGAATAAAAGGTAAAAGTGATTAATTGATAAAAACTTAAAAGTTCTTTAACAGCTACAAGCCAAATGATATTTGAGAATTGGAAAATTCAACAAGCAATCCAAGTGTGAGTAATATTTTAAATTAAAATGCATTCTACGCTACCAGATTCACAACACATCGTACAAGCTAACAGAAGGCATTGATTAAGGCATTCTTAAATACATGCATCTATCTTTGAATCTTTAGATTCAAGTGTCTAAGGATGTTGCGTGGGTTGCTTCCTAGTTTAGTCTTAGGACATGGTCCAGGTTAACAAAACCTAAAAATATATTATAAGAATTTCAACTTAATAAAATATTTGAGAAGTTAATTCTGTCATGTGACAGTAGATTTGATCCTCTGTTAGGAGCTAAACAGAGTTGACATGATCTAAAGTTCTCAAATATATTCGATTCAATCAATTAACTACCATTCCGACGTCGTCATGGAATGGTGATTAACCTGAGGGGATACTTTCATAAAAAAGTGATTATAATTTTAAATAAAATTAACTTAAATCAAGTATCAATCTAAAAACTGCTTAAATAAAATTCAATCATTAAAAGCTTAAAGTAAAGCTCAATCTATCCACCTTCCGTAATTATTTGTCATTGATGATAAATTAAGAAAACTCTAGCTCATAAAAGAGCTAATGTCAAATCAAGTGTTCTGCTATATTCACTCTCAATCAATCTCATGCTTGTAAGGATGCAACCCATGTCCTCGACCACGTGGCAGCTGGGATGCACCATGACCTTTGATCGGGTGGTTTGGCTAGTAAGGCTCTATTATGTTATGATCATGACTGCAGCCTGTATGCTCCCTAATGGCTCTGCCCTTTGAGTTGTGAATCATAGGATACACCTAATAGGGCAAAAAGCTCTCTGTTAGCTAAGGTGGACTTAAACTTGTCTCCTTAGACAAACACCACCCAAGTCTACATGGATTTCTTAGATGACGTAACTCATGTGTTGCTAATAAGGATCCTTCGGTCAAGTTGGGTTGACTACCTCCTTTGACTAAGTAGATTAGAGACCATAACAGCCAGGGATGACGAAATCATGGGATTTAGATCGGGCACATCATCATTCCCCCAACCATCCACTTTGAGCTAAGATGGTGAATTTCATAATTCTGAATTTTAAACTTCACATGCTAATACTATACGTTATGCATTGAGTGATCTAACGACTAGCCTTAATCAAAAGTTCTCTCTTAGCATTGAGAGGGGTAATTAACTATTAGGGCTTGTGCCTTTAGGAAACCTGGGGCCAAATCTAAAGTCCTCACCAAATGAGGATGAAATCTCTGGGCAGTGTCTTATTTACTATTCCATCTGTCTTCTAAAAATTACACCGACACATTTAAAATCATACTCTCTTCAAATTGTATAAAATTTTTTGGAGCCCACAAGAAGGATCGAGAGGGAGGATCAAGGAATCGAGTGGGGCCTGGCGCCGAGGTTGGGTCGCTCAAATATGCACGTGGAATTAGGTCTAGTCGTTAGGGGCTAGCGATTGATATATATTATTAACCTTTTTAAGTGTTTAACCAATCTTAATATAAATTTTACACCGACAAAATTATATAGTTGATATATATATATATATGTCAATCTTAGGTTATTTTGATGTTCCGGATGCAGTGACATAGTCCGTTTCGCAATTAGAGACCGTTTGGTTCAAGTCGATGTCAAATTGAACTAATTTCAGTTTAAAAATGTGTGTTGCCGTTTTTGACTACTCGACGTTTGCATAGACTTGTCCGAATCGATTGCAGATAGTCTCATTTGATATATTTCGATGTTTCAAAGCTAATGACATAATCAATTTTACGAATGGAGGTCATCTGGACATCGTCTCAGCCTTCTGACCTCGATATACGTGTAGGTGCATTTACATCTCGATCTCTTAATCAGTCGACAGTTAGATTATGAAATATGTATATTCTTATTAATTTTGAGTTACTGAATGCAATGGCGAAGTCCGTTCATCAATCGGAGCTCGTTTCGATTGATTTCAATGATTTCTGGTGCATTTTAGCTCTGATATGCGTATTGAAAAATTGACAGCTCGATCTCTTGATCGGTTGATCATTAGATTGGACAATAATATTCTGACCAATTTTGATGTTCTGACCATGACGGTGAAGTCCGCTCATCAATCGGAGGTCATTTGGGCATTGTCTAAGCCTTCTGACTCTGATATACGTGTCAGCACATTGATAGTTCGGTCGATTGTGATCATTAGATCGGGCAATATTTATATTTTGACCAATTTCGACATTTTAAATGTGACAGCGAAGTCAGTTCATCGGTCAGAGATCATTTGGGCTAATTTTTTATGATGTCTGATGTAGTTCAACTCTTTTTTGCATTCTGAAACATCCAAAGTCGATTGAATTCATCTTATATGTTCAACTTGGCTTATGTAGCATATGTGAAGGTCAACAATGATATTAATTCTATTTTACTTTTATATCCTCCAAAATTTAAAATTTTCCTAAAAAGCATTATCCTTCCTCTAATATGTCCTTGAATGCGCCTCAGAGAGAGATGGTTCTTTACCAAACTCCATATTTTATAAGTGTAAATATAAACAAATATTGATTACACTTATATAAATGGAAAAATTAGTAAATAATTATTCCCACCTTCAAATAAATTCTTTGTTAGTTAAGGTATTCTATCACGATCACCAACCAAGTTCTTGTGGTATTTATTCTTCCCGAAAATGAGTATATGCTAGATGGAGCTTTTCTCAAGAAGGTGATGTTGGAGATTGAGGTCATAAAGGGTGGGTCTTCATGTTGAAGTGATTGAAGATCCATTTTGTTATCAGATTTCATCAAATAAACTTCAGCTTTTTATTTATTGAATTGAGAGCCAAATGTATTTTTAGTGTAAATGTTTTAAGAATTTTTGTATTTGATTTGAAAATTTTAAAATATAGTGTAAAATTTCAATGTATTTTAAATTTGTTATAAAGTTCAAATTTGAGGTACTATGAATTCGTCAAATTTGAGTGATTTTTAATACATCATTATGATTTAGAAAATGAAGCTTTTTCTAAAGTGAGGCAAGTCTAAGTTTGAGACTCCATAAGTCCTAAGTTTAAGAGTAATTTTCTATAAAGACTTTGACTCTTAAAGCAAATTAATAATCACTTTAGATCACATCATATGATTAAAAATAATGAGTAGAATCTTAAGGTTTTGAATTTCAGCACTCATCCAACTCAAAAATAAAAATAATAATAATTAATAATAAAATATACTTATAATTAATTCTATATTACTTCTGTAATTTTGGAGAAAAAGAAGATATCATTTTTTTGCATAGAACATAATTTTTTCATTATAATATAATTTACATAAACTTTTTATTTATTCATTAAAATAATTAAATTTTTATATAATAAAAAAAATAATTAGTTAGTGAGCCCTCAATTAAGCACCTTCCAATATTTCATTACCAAGATCGACTCATTTAAATGTTAATCAACTCTTGTAATATTCTAGTAAAATTTGAATCAACTTTATTAACTCAAATATAAAAATAAAATAAAATAAACAAATTGAGTTTCAATTAGACCAATGGCTCAAATCAAGTACCAATCCGGTGGATGACAAAGCACATCAAAGCTTCTACAAGAATCTCCCAAATGTATAAAAAAAATTAAAATCTTAGAATTATTATTGTTTAATGTTAGGATATATATATATATATGATATTTTAAAAATAAAAAATATATAAAAAAAATGCTTGGCTATGAAAATATCATCAAACTATAATCACCATAAGTTAATATTTTTAAATTAAGGCTTGAAATTTCTGATCTGTGGATCACGGAGAAGTATCACATTAAGATATTTTGTGTGATTAAGGTATCATTAATTATAGTAACTTCTTAATTCTCTGTTGAATACTATGCTTTTGATTTATTATTAAGGACTTCTCCGGAAGACTTGTGGACTATGAAACTTTGCCTCAACCCAACAAGCTTTCAAAGTGTTGTCCCGATTCTAACTTGGCCAAAAATTTAATTCCCAACCAACCCTAAATAAATAGTATTCCCATTCATATCTTTAACATAGTGTCCTATTAATTCAAACTTAATTGTAATAAGTCGTTCGTTCTAAGTCATTCTTTTATAAAATATGATAAAAGTGTGTGATCAAATATTTTTCAGCTTGAACTGAAAAATTCAAAATGTAACATATGTGATTAGGTTGCCCACCATCAAATTTCTTTTTCCTCTTAAGAAATAGTTTTTATTTTATTCTATTTTGTCCCCTCTCAATTTATATTTTATATAATAAATCTCTCCCATATATATATATATATATATATATATATATATATATATATATATATATATATATATATATATATATATATATATATATATATATATATTATTCTTAAATAACTACTTAATTAAAATAAAAGTTCATAAATTTAATAATTTTACCCACTCATATATTTTTTCTTATAAATTTATTGAAATTGTTTTGCTAATTATTTTTATATATATACATATTTTTGAATTATTAATGTCTTAGATCTTTAAACTCTTTTTAAATTTAGATTAAGGTATACCTTCATGTGTAAATAAGAGTCTATTTATAATTTTTGGGAATAATATTTCAATAATTTTAGCAAAAAAATAACTTAAAGTACTTAATCAGATGATCAATGTAAATTCTTTTATTTATAATTATTTTTTCAACATTTAAGTATATTAAAAATCTCAAATTTAAGCAATTTTAAGCTGATTCGATTCATCTTACCCGGACAATCTATTTGACTTAAATATAAAAAATTGAAGAATGTTTGGCCCTGAAATAAATGTCATGAACCTTTTAATTGTATTTAAAATTATTAATTTAGGCTCATTTAGAGTCAATTCAAATCACTTGGTTAGGTTTATCCTAGAAATACATTCAACACAACTAGTTTGCTAAAATCAAATTTTAATGCCCTTAATTTAGTTTCAAAATATTGTAATTTAAAAGTTGCATCAACATTCTTGGCTGATTGAGCTGATTTTCTAGTGATGTATTATGTGTGAATGCATATTTATGTGTGTATGTATGAATGCATAACCAAGTTGAGCATGAAGGCAACGATCACAATAGAATTTAAAGATAAGTCAACTTCATTAAAAATAAAATTTTGAATGAGCCAAACACAAATATGCAACAAGCTTGCTCATTTACAGTACCCCTAGGTCTACTTAATATAATTATGTTGATGATATGCTTGTCTTGCAAAATAAAATTATCATTCTCTAAAATAAAATAAAAACATGAATTACCACATAATGCGTTCCCATGTCGATGAAATCAAATATTATAAAATTTATGCACTTTTTTTCTAACATAAATATTTTTGTTCAGATTTCTAAGTTATATTCCTTTAAATGCCAACTCTTCCTATTAATCAACGTTACAATGAGAAATGAAAAAGATGGAGATCTCTCCAACTTCTTCTTCATCAATCGATGATGAAGAAGTTGAAGAACTGGTCGAAGCTATGTTATTCCAATCTTTAACTATAGCTGCATTGAACTCACTGCAAAATGACATGTGAGCTTTCAAAGCATCCTTGACATTTTCATTTCCTTCGTTCCTACCATTCTTCATCTCTTCATCCACAGCATCAGAGCAGATTCCACAAATCCATTTCCAGTTAAAGTTAGCCTACCTGGCTTACGTATTCTTGAGTGCATTTTTCTTTCCATCCACAGGATTCACAATATGCTGAAATGACCTCCATGATCGAGTGATTTTGTGAGGGGAGCTTCGGAAGAAGAAACGCTCAAGGAGAAGAGAGGCTTTTAAAACATGCTTTTTCTCAATCAATTTATTGGCTTAAAGGAGAGTACTTGTTGCTTAAAACAAGGATGCGAGTGAGGTAATGGTTATATTTATGCTAACTTGTAGAGTGGATGAACAAATACTGATTGGATACTGATAATTTTGTCAAGAAGCTAAAATTGTAATAATTATTATTGAATTGAATAATATTTGATACAATAGTGTGTATATATAGGCACTAAAAAAGTAATTAAAGAAACTATAATACATAAAAATATTCTCAATAATGAGAATATATCATAATAATAAATACTTTAAATTCATTCTTATTATGAATATTAAACATGTTTTTAATTATTTATATGTCAATAAATAATTGGAAGATTTACATACATACCACACAATTCAAATGAATTTATATATCTAACACCTAAAGTTTGATATTTACTCATTTAATAAATTTTCAATATCTTAAAAGATGCATTTCACTTTAAAAAAGTTAATAATGACGATAATGTTTTTGATGTAATAATTAAGATTGAGGTGTTATATATGTAAAAAAAGTAAAGTTTAGGTGCTAGATATATAAACACATAAGAATTATGTGGAATGTATGTAAATCACCCTAAATAATTTCAAAAACTTTAATAAATTTATTCCAAAATATTATAATCATATGGTTTAGGAAAAATTTTAAAATTATTCTCATAGAAAATGTCTTTTATAAAGGCAAATATTGTATTTTGGTTCATACTATATTAGTGGAAATTAATTTTTTAGGATATTATCTTTAGACATTTTAGGATACATTGCTTCTCAAGTCTATAAACTTCATGTATGTGGTATTTAGTTTTGTTGTAGCAAAACTTGTTGAGTGAAGAGCTATTGTTGGTGTAGAACATACTTGATTTTGTTCAACTAGGTCAATAACTTGATTAATACACACTTTCCAGTTATTCAACTTAGGACATCTTATCACATCTCTTTTGTTTGACTCAACATCCATGCTTTGATCATACCTATAATCTAATCAATTCATATTTAACACTTTCACACATGCAAATTGAGCTTAAACATTATTGTAGTAGCCCAAATATACATTAGAGAGACATAAGTTTGCTAGGCTAAAACTTAAGCCAACCTTTTGCCATTTTAGGTTCTATGCCATCTTGATTACATTGTCGTAAACTTATCATCTCTAAGTTAGTCCATAAACTACTCTAATAAATCTTAGACTTTTTAAACATAACCTAGCTTAGTTAAACCTAATGGTTAAATTAAGTCAACCCAAGCACTATGGTCCTTCCACTTAATTTTATGTTGAAATTTTCCTAACCTAGCTTGACTTTACCATCATCAGAGGTTTTATATAGGATTCACTCCATGACCTAAGTCTTTAAGCAATCAACCTAATTTTCCTTAGGTTAAACCATTTTACCACAAGTTAACCTTATGTTTACAACCCCTAAATCTAGTCAAACCTAAGACAATATGTAGATCCATGGTCCAACATATCCTAAGTTACTCTAACCTAGCACTAAGAGCCCTAAGCAATTAACTCATTCCCTAAGATTATGTAGTTGATCCATCTAACTTAACTTAGTCAAACCAAATTTTAATTTATTAATCTAATCAACTTAACTTGATTAGTGTAATTGATTAAGCCTAATGTTACCAAATATAGTCTACCTGAGAAAATCTAAGACCTAACATGCCACCTAGACCCTCTTCGAATCCACCAAGGTCAATTCAAGCACACTTTATCAACCTTGGGTTTTAATTGATTAATTTAATTAATTTAGATTACATAAATTAATTATAATTTAATAATTTATCTGTTCAACCTAAGCTATCCTCCTTAAGAATTTGAGATCTTAGTCTACCACTTAAGAGTGACTAACCTAAATCAACTCAAACCCACTTGGTCAATTTGAGTTTTTACCAACTTCAAATAAGAAGAGCATCTAAACAAGCAATTAGTATCCAACTTTAAATATTCATATCTCAATAACTAAAGCAAAAAACACCATTACTAACGTAACTCTTAAAATCACAAAATGAACTAGAGCTCAATCCAAAATAGAAATTAGGTTGAATGATGAGGTTTTTTTTTTTTTTTTTTTTGGGATCCCCATATAGGGGAATTGCTCACAGAAAAAAAGTTACAAGATCCTCAGAGTCTACCGCTCAAAGAGCTACAATCAGCCTAAAGAGTAAATCCCCTGTCTAAGTACAACTCACACAGCAAAAGAAAAGACAGTAAATGACACAAAGGAGCAAACCACACAACAAAGTGTAGATGAATAAGAAGAGTTTATGTCCAAAGGAAATGCCTGCTTGATACTTGCATGAAAAGAAAAAGACTCTACAAACAACTAGATGAACATTTAGCACCAATAAAATAGAAGGAGTTAAGTCTAAGGAATAAACATAAAGCTGGAAAGAAATAGTAGAATTTTGGATTGAGCTCCAAAAACTTCACACCAACTTGGGGCAGCCACATACATGTGCATTCAATAGTAAAGGATGGATAGCACACATGCTACTACCAACCAAAGAAGGGAAGTAATCTGCCACCCATCAAAGACAACAAAATTGTGGAAATAGTCTATCCATAAGCAAATCATATAGCCCAACAAAATAGTATAACCAAGAAAAGAAATTTCCAAAGTTTCAATGAATGAAGCAAAGTCCGCATTCCTTTATCAACAGTAGAACCCAATGGCAACAGCTATCAAATAAACAATCCACACCAATCCACCCAAGTTCCATAATACAATTAAAATGTAACAAGCTCAGCAAGATAGGAAATAGCATCTAGAAGCTTAAATAAATACCACCAGATATAAATAGATCTAGAAGAAAATAGCATAACAGAGTAAGTGGATATATCCATATAATAAATCCAAGAGCATGATAATATAATGACTGAAAAGCCCAAAAATATGATCTAACACACCCACAACAGGGGTGTTGAAAAACTGAAAAATTGCTAATCCAACCTGCAGGCAGCCACAATACACCAAACCAAAAGAAAAGCATACACAACTCCCAAGTCGAACAGATCGAACTCCATACCGACTTAGTAAAAACTGGAATGTAGAAACAATAAGCATCTCACATCCAACAAAGAAAAAAAGGGAGACATTACCAGATAATGAAAGAAGAACATCTTTCCAAATAGGTGTGCAGACCATTCAAATAAATAGCAAGATAAACATTGCAGCAGTTAGGTATATAGGCAAAATTAGCCTTGGAAAACAACCCTAATGACTATCTAAGAATATTTAATAAGCGCACAATAAATAGAAAATGATACACCATATCATCATATCCCATATAAAAAACTTCAGTCCAATAAGCAGGTTATAGCACCCAAGAGACATTGATTTTTCGATTGAAAACAAGTTCCATACGCTCCTAAAAAGGGAAGAAAGACCTCACCCAACCAATAGATTAAAACAAAAAGTAAAATTAAAAGTTTACATGTTCCTAACATAAGGAAAACCACTTTTATCTAAATTCACAAGCCCCCGTAATAAGCGAGGGATATTATCATAAGAGAATATATTCACTATAGAGGATTTTGCACCCTAATTAGCAAGAAAATTAGCACACGAATTCCCTTCCTGATAAATATTAGAAATATGATAATCAAGAGAAGCAAGAAGCCTCCTCGTATGTTTAAGAATATAGTAAACTTCAGCATTTCCATGAGCTCCCGAATTTAATAAATTCAAAAGGAGGAGAGCATCAATTTGAAATCAGATTTTTTTTAAATCCTTTCTGAATGCATAACGATATACCATAATGCAAACCATAAAGTTCAGCAAAAAGAACATAACAAGATCTTAAAGGAATAGCGAATGCAGCAATCATCTTACCTTTAAAGTCTCTTTAAGTCCCCCCACAACCATATAGCCCATTAGCAATAGATCTATCAGTATTAACCTTAATGACATTATAGTTGGGATTTATCCAATAAATAGTCTTACAAATAAAATCAACCTCAAAAGATGAGAGGTAAATCCTCAAATAAGGGGCCAGATGCTTGACACCTTTGAAGATAGAAGGAGGAAGAATGTTAGCTTTATAAAGGGAGGTATTTTTACATTTGGTTCTAGCAATAACACGGTGAAAGTTCATAGGAATATCACTATATTTAGTATCATTTCTTTCCCACCAGATATACCATAGTAAAGTAATAGCCAGAACACATTTGACATGTCCTTTCAAGGAAGAGGATAGAAAATTATTTAAAAGGCGCAATATAGGAAGGGATCTATCAAACAGAATAGTATTAAACATACTATCATACTAGTGCTAGACTTTAGTAGCAATGGGGCCATTAACGATGGCATGATCCACAGTTTCAATATGGAAGCAACATTGATATTTGGATGGAAGATGAAAGCCTTTTTTAAGGAGAATGGCATCCATAAGAATGTAGTGTTTAAGGATACGCTAAGTAAGAACCAAAAATGAGGCTAGGATAGAATTACTCCAGATTTTAGAAAAAATTAGAGAATCTTGACTTTTAAATCTAATAACTTGCCACACATCCTTAAAAACAAAATCTCCAGAGGAGGAATTGTTAAACAGGATTTGATCAGCTCTATTGGATGTTAGATTAATATTAAGGATTTTTTTAACAATCGCATTGGGTACATAGGAACTAAATGAGCTATAACCCAAGAATTCTGAGTAATGAAATGACTAACCTTGAGCCTGTCAATAGAGTGAGTATTGAGTAAAGAATCAATAGAACTCATACCCAGCCAATTATCTTGCCAAAAGAAGGATGAACCAGAATTCACACCCCAAGATATCATCTACTAAGCAGCCCACTTGATATTGCAGAGTCTTCTCCACACTGGGAATCCCCCAGTTTGAAAGAACAAATGAGGGGGTGATTACCCTTACAATATTTGGCGAGGATGAATTTCGACCAGTAGCTGTGATTGCTTCTAAGATTCCACCACATTTTATAAGAAAAGCATTTAATAGAATCTTCTAAAATTTTACAACCTAAACCACCTTCATTCAAAGGACCACAACAGGTGTACCAGCTAGGCGAATGAGTTTTTTTTGGAAGATGAAGTAGAACCACAAAATAATTTTTTGATAAGACGGTTAATTTTTTTAATGATATAGGTGATAGGGATAATAGTAGAAACCAGATAAAAAGGTTAGGAGCAGAGAATGCTTTTAATCAGAACAAGTCTGGCTCTAAAAGATAAAAGATGGAATTCCCAAGAGGAAATTTTTTGATAAATATTCTAAATCACCTCATCAAAAAGGGAAGATTTTTTAGCACCACGATAGAAAGGAGTACCCAGGTACTTATTAGGGAGAATATAATGGGAAAACCCCATAATACTCTTAATAGCATTGATCGTACGAGGAGGAATCAATTTACTAGCAATAAAGCCACTTTCGTCAGGGTTAATTTTTAAGCCACTTTCCCTACCAAAATGAATAAAAAACTTACATAGTTTCTTAATGTAGCAGGTAGAACCATTGCAGAAAATAATGAAATCATCTGCAAAGCTAAGGTGAGAGATAGGAAAACCATCCCTAGTCTTGTAGAACATGTTAGGCATTTTAAGAAATAACAGTTCAAGACTTTGAGAGAGATATTCCACTGTGATAATGAAAAGGGCCGGAGTAAGGGGGTCCCCTTGCCTTATTCCATGGGAGGAAGAAAAGAAACCATGAACCTTGTCATTAATAAATAATGAGAACCCAGAGTTCTCAATCCCATTCTTGATTAAAGTAATAAAAGGATTGGAAAATCCAAAAAGAGTCAGAATTTTATAGAGAAAAGTCCAACCAATATTATCATAAGCTTTGGAAATGTCCAGCTTAAAAACTAGATTCCCACATCAAACCTTAGTATTTAAATCATGGACAATTTCTTGAGCTAACAACACATTATCAGAGATGGATCTACCTTTGACAAAACCAGTTTGATTGGGGGAGATGATTTTAGGAAGTAAATTACCAAGTCTTTTGATTAGGATCTTAGATATGAGCTTATTAAAAAGAGTACATAGGCTTATAGGTCTAAACGGTTCCAAAGTTTGGGATTATCGATTTTAGGAATTAGAATAATGGAAGTACTAGAAAAGTACTTGGGGAGGATATTTCCTTTAAAAAAAAAAATTCTAAAACAGCTTTAACCACATCTTCTTTGATGATATTCCAACACTTTGGAAAAAATAAGGTCGTAAATCCATCAGGGCCAGCCACAGAATCCATTTTCATAGTCTATAAAGTGGATGCAATTTCAAATTCAGAGGGTAAAGAGGTAAGCATTTTGTTATCTTCTTCTGTATTGATCTTAAGGATAACCTCAGGCCATGCTAATTCATCATAGGAGACGTCATTATTAAGGAGATTAGTGAAGAAAGAAACACCCAAATCAGTAAGTTCCTTTTCATCAGAACACCAACTATTATCATTATTTTTGATTTTCTTGATGCGATTTAGGGCCTTTTTCTTTTTGAACATATCATGAAAATATTTGGTATTCATATCTTCCTCCGATATCTTTTTTTATGAAAGCCTTTTGCCTCCAATAGGTTTCTTCCATGTCTTGATAGCATGTTAACCTATCTTTGGCTTGGTTTAATAAGATATTTTTGGAGGTATCATAAATAGCAGCTTCTTCTAAAGCTATGACTTCTTGTTCTAAATCTTTTATGTTTGTGAAAAGATTTTTGAAGCAGTGTTTATTCCACCATTTAAGGAATTGTTTAAGACTTTTTAATTTAAGCCATAATCTCTTCATCCCAATAATAGAATCATCAGGATAGAGAGGGTCTCCCCAATTAGTAGCAACCACCTCCGAAAATCTATCATCCATATGCCACATATTTTGAAAATAGAAAGGAATATGCGAAGAGGGGGATTCCGTGCTAACCTTAATAAAGATTTGCAAAGGGAATGATCGGATAAGGTTCTACTGAGGTGTTCAATAGAAGTTATTGGAATGGAATTGATCCATAGATCATTGAACAGAATCCTATCTAGTCTTTGCCAAAGTCTGTGATTATTCCAGGTGAATTGAGAGCAAATAAAACCTAGATCGATAAGGTGACAATCCAGAATCATATTATTAAAGTCCTCCATGGAGAATAGGTTAGGAGCATTTCCACCAACTCATTTCTAAGAGGAAGAGATGGTGTTAAAATCCCCACCCACGAATCAGGGAGCATTAACTGAGGATGAGAAATTAGCCAGATCTTCCCACAAGGTCCTTCTACCATACCTGTTGCAAGAAGCATAAACAAAAGTTCCAAAACAACACCAATTGCCAAAAGGGATTTTAGCATTCACTACCTAGTGAAGATCCTAGATAATATGGAAAATAAAAGGATTTTTCCAAAAGATTCAAATTTTATTACTCGAGTTGGCAAAAAAACTATCAAAGCTGATCATTCTAGCAACATATTGAATGCTAGAAGGAAGGATAAAAGGTTCCAAGATTGCTAGGAAAGAAATGTTATAGATGCGAACTAAGTTACTGAGTCTATTGTGAACAGAGAGGGAACCTATCCCCAAATTTGTAGCAACAAAGATATGCAAATACATAAACTGAAAACCCATATAGGGCAGCTACAATCCCCAAATTTGGAGATATTAATAATTAAGATCAAGCCCACTTCAAAAAAATATGAAATAAGAAATTTTGAAATCATTATATGAGACATAATTAGAAAATGGTGTAAATCAACTATCAAGCAAGCATAAACATAAAATAGCTCCCTACAATAAGATCTAGCCAAATCAATTTTTCAACTTCTTGAAATATGGGGAACTAGATTTATCAAGATGGACAAGTTTAAGCAAATCTTAGGGATACTATCGTGGCAGATTTCAACAAAATTACTTATACAATATCTAATTTTAGCTAACCATTCAACACAAAATTACCTTTTCTCTCTCTCTCTCTCTCTCTCTCTCTCTCTCCAAATATGAGATGTAGTAAAGTTTAGCTAGGCTCTTTAACGACCTTCCAATCTTTCTAAAACTATAAAATATTTCAGCATTTTTATCACCATTAGAATGAATAAAATGAAGAAAAGATATGACATCAACTTCAATCCAAAAATTATAAATATTAAGATTATGACAAAGCTCAACATAAATAACTTAGGACATATGAAGAGGATTTGAAAAAGCTATTATAACATTCCAAAATCAGTGACTAATAAGACCACCAAAAATAGTCTTAATATTAAAAATAGAACTATCAATATTGATATTATATAAATTTTTCTAAGGTTTAATCCAATAAAGAATTTTATAGAATGGATAGAAGTATCGTTATTTAAAAAATATCAATTTTCATAGCTAAATAATAATAGCCTTTAAATTTTATATGACTAATAAGATTAGCATTAAATAAGGCTTTAATCTTAACATTCACTTTAGAATTAATGTGAAGTTGGTTCATATGTATGTTGTTATGTTTAGCATTGATATGTCGCTGAAAACTCTCCTAGTTGAAGCACAAATCTTGATATCGAAAGTAATATGATTCTAAGTCGAGACTAGCCTAGATTAAGCACTTAAAATATAATTGAAAATTTTGGGATATGAGTTAGATCCCAAAATAGCTTCTAAATATGGAATGTTTATAGTCAAATCAAGCATCTTGATGAGCCAGATCTATTAAGATTAAGATCTCTTAATTCTGACTTGATTTTAGCATTCAAATACTTAAAATACATCAAATGATTGAAGGAATTATTTTAAGCTATCCAATGGAGTGGTTTGAATTTTGCCTATATTTACAAAAGTGCCACTCCCAAAATCTATAAATAGCCCCTCATTATTTACATGAGGGGAACCAAGCTAAAGAAAGGAGAGAGCTCTGAGACTCAAAGAATCTCAAAGCATATTACCGATCGACCATAGCCAACACCGCCAATCGCCGCCACCACTATTTGTCACCACCGCCACCACCGATCACCACCACCAGCTTCCACCACTCAACAGTCATCGGATCACCGCCGGCCACCACCGTTGGTCATCGCCATTCACCATCGCCAACTATTACCAACCGCTACCCGACCATCTTTCAATAGTTTTCATCGGATCATCAAACTACCACCTCAAGCAAGGACTTCATCGCTAATCCAATGAAGCTTGCCAAAAACTTACTCTTATAAGCTATCCTTCTCCAACTTTGGAGAAAGGATAATAATTGTAACAAAAGCTGATATAATGAAATTATATCTAAGTGGGATACGCCTCGTGGTTTTTCCCTTCTTGGGTTTTCTACATAAAAATCTTGAGGACTCTCAAACTCTCTTGCTGTGTGCGCGAAACTTTTGTGCAATGCTAAGACATCAAATTCTCCTACTATACTAACCTAAATCTTCCTACACACAATAGTTTGGTGCTGTCTTTCAGAAAGGGAATCCCAATCTCTATGAACACCTGCACTATGGCCAATAGGCACAATGCTCATAATAACAGAGCCTCTCACTCCAACTCTCATCACTCCCGAAATTAATTCTTAAACCAAGGACGTTAAGCTTTTGCCTAATTTCCCCCTGAAACGCATTACCTTATCAGTGATGGTGCAACAGGAACCTCCCTAGAAGATTATCTTTGTTGAATGGAAGAGTCATAGAATAAGATAAGTCAACTATAAAGAGAAACACGACAGCCACTACTTCAACAAACGCATCTCCCTAAGATTGATTATTAGCTAGGGGTAGTCAAAATTCTTAACCCACCAATTTTTGTCGATGGCTTGACACATTCTTTCCCTGTTGATTCCACCGGTCATATTATACATGTGGAACTATAATGCTTAATGCGAGAAAAATTTCACCTTAAAGATAGAAATCATCTTCCCTCTCACCATGGCTATTAGGAGTCTTCACCTTTAGTTGAACCAATTCTTCAACAACTTATTCTCGTAGGTTTCAAACTTCTAAGAATCGACTCCTATGATGGGGCAACCGACCCATATGCACATAGACCATTACAGAACCATCATGCAAATCTAATGAGCTCCTAACACACTGGTTTATCAGGTCTTTTCATTCACCCTCAAAGGTCAGGCTCGCACTTAATTCTACTCCCTTCCAAGGGGATCTATCCATAAGTTTGATGAACTGGCCAAGATTTTTGTAGAATAGTTTATTGCGAATAAGAGGATCATTAAAGATTCATCTCATCTCTCAAGCATTTGTCAAAATAAAGGTGAATCACTTAAGGGCTACTTCCAGAGGTTCTCATTAGAAGCACGTCAAATACCAGGTGTGGACCCTGAATTACTGAGAGGAGTTTTTCTTAGAAGGCTTGATCTTGGGCCTTTTACTCATCATTAATGCATGGTATAGTCCACTCGTATGCCGACTTGGTTCATCATGTGGTAGTACAAATTTTTTTTGATGAGGCTATGAATGTTGATCAAAAATTATTTGAACAATCCATAAGAAAATGTAAGAGTGTCCCATGGAACACCGATCAACAATCCCATCAAAAGAAGCAATAAGAAAGTCATGATCTCCCTTCACGTCCCCCGCACCAACGATGTGAACCACAACCAAAAAAATAATACACACTATTAAACACATCTCATGTTAACATCTTGATGGCCATTCAAGATGAAGAGACCATTAAGTGGCTACATCTGCTAAAACTAAATTCAAGAAATCAGAAGTAATATTATCATCTCCATCGAAGTCATGGACATACTATAGAGGTGTATAAATAACTCAAAAAAGAGATCAAGAGGCTCATTCGGCAAGGATATTTGGGTCAATTTATGTAGAATCAGTCAACTCAAGTAAACATAACTCCAACTTGGGGGCAATAGAGACAATCAATTGCAAAATATCAAAATGGTCACCAAATAGTTTGAGGAATTGAAACAATCGCAGGAGGACCATTACTATCTAATCAAGTCTTCATCGCCACCTCCGAAGAGTTAGAGTTAAAAAAAATCTTGTATTGATCATTCCATAACTTTTAATGACTCATACTTAGAAAGAGTCCAAGTTTCGCATCAAGATCCACTTATTATTGGTGCGGGGATCAGTGACCCATGTTATAATGTTAAGAGAATAATGGGAGTTCTATTGATGTTTTATTTTACCCTACTTTTCTTAGAATAGGCATGGATGGAGAAAAGCTCCAACCCATTGTAGGACCATTATATGGATTTGATAATCATCATGTGCCATTGGAGGGGGCAATCTCCCTTCCTGTTATTCTTGGAGAATTTCCTCGATAAGTGACTCATTTAATTTAATTCATAGTGGTCAAGTTAGAATCAACATATAATGTTATCTTCAAAAGGCCCCTCCAATCTATCTTTGGTACTATTACTTTGGTACCTCATCTTAAGATGAAATTTCCAACCCCAGTTGGGATTGAAGTGATATGTGAAAATTAATAAATAGCACAATCATGTTACCTTAGATAAGCTCAACCATGCCCTTCAATGACATTCAACGTCAAAAATTTCAACTTTTGAGATGAAGAAGTATCTCAGAGGGCTTTGTTTATAGAAGACTTGCACCCTATTTCTTTATCAGATGACCAACTTCTAAGAACATTGCAAGCCAAATCTCTACTCTTAGACAAATAGTGGGTAAAATATATAGACTTGTTGCACAAGAATCAAGACATCTTTGCTTGGAGTTCGACAAATATGCCTGGGGTTGACCTTAATCAAATCGGCCATCCAAAAGAAGTAGAGTTTTCCACCTGATCACCTCCAAGCTATTGAAGAAGAAGTAAACAAGCTCTTAGAAGTAGAATTCATATGAGAAGTACATTACCCTACATGGTTAGCAAATGTTATCATGGTTAAGAGAGCAAATGGATTTTGAAAAATGTGTATTGATTACATTGATCTCAACAGAGCTTGCCCGAAAGATAGTTTTCTCCTCCCCTTAATTGATCAATTAGATGATGCTACATCTGAGCATAAAATGGTCCATTTTTAGATGCTTACTCAGGTTACAACCAAATAAAAATGGACCCAGTGGATGAAGAACCCACATATTTTCAAATAGATAAAGGTTTATATTGTTACCAAGTTATGCCATTCTGGTTAAAGAATGTTGGTGCTACCTATCAACGCCTCATGAATAAGATTTTTAAAGACCTCTTAGGCCACATAATGGAGGTATATGTGGATGAAATATTAGTAAAAAATCAAAAGAATCACAACATATTTCTGACTTAGAAATATGCTTTAACCTTTTTTGACATTATAACATGCGACTCAACCCATCCAAGTGTGCCTTTGGGGTTACATCAAGAAAATTTCTTGGGTTCATGGTCACCAATCGAGAGATTGAAGCTAATTTTGAGATAATCATAGCACTTAGAGATATGGATCCTCCAAAAAATATTAAGTAAGTTCAACACTTGAATAGATGAATTGCCACCTTATTCTGCTTCTTAGCTCATTTTAGAGACAAATACTTGTTTTTCTTTAAGATATTAAAGGGAGCTAAAAATAATTAATTTCAGTGGATTAATGAGTATCAAGCTGCTTTTGAAAAACTAAGAAAATATTTAGTATATCCACAATTATTATACAAACCTATCCAATGAGAGATATATACTTATATCTCATAATCTTCTCCCACGTAATCAGCTCAATTTTAGTGTGAGAAGAAAATATGATAAGATGGCTTTGGCTTTAGTTTTCTCATGGAAAAATTATGTCCATACTTCCAAGATCACACCATTAGTGCTTATACCCATTTACTGCTAATGACCATTCTACAGAAATCAGAGGCATCTAGAAGGTTAATCAAGTGATCCGTAGAATTGGGAGAGTTTAATATTCATTTTCTACTAAGGCCAAGCATAAAGTCTCAAGTACTCGTAGACTTTATAGTTGAGTGCACTATCCCTACTCCGAACGAGCTATCCACTACACCCCTTTCATCTCCTTAATGGACCCTATATATTGATGGAGCTTTAAGAAACACTGGTGTTAGAGTAGGAATCTTACTTATTTTTCTCCAGCAAGACACCTAAGAGTATGGAAATCGCATAAAATTCCCTGCAACTAATAGTGTGTTGAATATGAGGCTCTCATCACAGGATTAAGGCTTTTCCATCGATTATGAAGCTCAAAACTTAATTATTTACACTGACACTCAACTTGTCACCTATGAAGTTGAAGAAGACTTTAATGTACATAATCCCCAGCTAGCATAATATCTTATCTTAGTGAGGTCACTTCTTGCCCACATTAAGACACATCAAATCATTCACATATTTTGAGAGAAGAATACTCAAATTGATGCTCTCGCTAAGCTTGATATCTCAACTACTGGAGATCTATTTAAGAGAAGGTGCATTGAGAAAATATATTTTTTTAGTATCCAAGGGTTATGGGTAATACAAGCAATTAATAAGACAAAGGAACCTTTGTGGATGGACATCCTATCCTTTCTATAAGAAAGGGCCCTTCCTGAAGACCCAACTACTGCAATTCATCTCCGAAGGAAAGCAATAAACTTTATTATCATTGGAGGCAAACTACACAAATGAGCTTTTTCTAGACCATACCTTAAATGCCTCTCCCCATCAGAGGCCGATTATATATTAAGAGAGGTTCACTCTAGAATATATGGAGAACACCTAGGAGGAAGGGCATTAACCCTTAAAATAATGTGGCAAGGGTTCTATTTGGCTTACGATGAGGCAAGACACCTTGGGTTTCACCAAAAAAATGTATGAGTAAGTAGTTGCACTCGAAACTCTCTCATAAACCTCCTAGAGAGCTCTCATCCCCTTAAAGCCCATGGCCTTTTTGCTCAATGGGGAATTGATAACATAAGACCTTTTCCAGTAATGTCAGGGTGACGAAAGTTTATCATTTTAGCTATTTACTACTTGAATAAATGGGTGGAGGCTGAACCACTCGCTAACATCATGGAGGAAAATGTGAAACAATTTGTTTAAAAGAATATAATATGCCGATTCGGTCTTCCAACAAGTATCATCATCTAAAATGGAACCTAATTTAATAGAAAAGTCTTTACATCTTTTTATAAAGGTCTTCACATTCAGCTACTGCATACACCTGTAACCCATCGCTAAACTAATGGACAGATCGAAGTTACCAAAGGACTATACTCAAAGGGTTAAAAATGCGCCTTGAGAAGGTTGGGGGATAATGGGTTGAGGAGCTCTCTAGTGTTCTTTGGGCTTACCACACTAGTTCATAAACTTCGACTAGTGAGATGCTATATAATTTGTGTTTTAGTACAGAGTCTATTATTCTAGTAGATATCAAAATTCAAAGTCTAAGAGTTCAATCATTCAATCATAATAATAATGAAAAAGAACTCTAACATAACTTAGACCTAATCCCCAAAACTAGTGACACGACCCTACTTCGGACTGCTTACTACCATCAAAGAGTAGCTCATCACTTCAATAGAAGAGTGAAACTGTGTCCCATCTCTGTTAGTGACTTGGTACTACAAAGTCCTGAAGCTACTGGCGAAGGCCCTCAACGCAATAAGCTCTCACCTCTTTTAGAGGGTCCTTATGTGGTTATAGCTATGGTCAAGCCAGGAACATTAAAGCTTAAGACTCTAGAGGGAAAAACCTTGCCTTGAACTTGGAACATAGAGAATCTCTAAAAGTATTATAAGTGATTATTACTACATAAATATTGCAGCCTTTATTTTGTCATGTTTGTCATTTCCTCTCCATCTCATGTCTTTTGTTAACTCTCATTTCCCTTGTTAAGTTATCTTATGATAATATTGTATAACCAACCTTATTAAAGTAATGAGTTTATGATTTTTTTTCTTTCAAAGCTTGTTGCACATAAATAATCTCTTTATTTAATCCTCTCACTTGAGAAATGCACAACTCATGTTATGTCTTAGTTGGGGCATGATCAATCCCAAGTGGATTTGATTGGACCTCTTCTATATTAGTAAGAAGTCAAGTAACACTTTGACTAATACCTAGAATAGGTCAAAAAGTCCTTGGTGGACATCTCATGACCTTTTTCGTACACATAATACGTCAAATAATACTTTGACTAATACCTAGGATAGGTCAAAAAGTCCTTGGTGGACTTCCAACGACCTCTTCCATACAAATTAGTGTACTCAAATAATATTTCGACCAACCACCTCAAATAGGCCAAAGAGAGAGAGAGAGAGAGAGAGAGAGAGAGAGAGAGAGAGAGAGAGCAAAACACTCAAAATTTTTAGTTTACTAATGTCATTGATATCTCTAATATGATGATATAAGAAATAATTAAAATTTTAAATATAAGAGAAATAAAAAATAAAAGGAAAAGAAATGCATTCTCAATTGATACTACATCATATCAACATCCCCCTCATTGTTGGAAGATGCTCCCCTAAACTCACTTTCAACTCCTTTAACCCTAATTTTGTGATGTACTAAGAAATTTTATTTTAGGAATCCTCGGATAAAGCTTTCTTCCAAACATTAGCGCTCCAAGTCCTTTAGTTCAACATCAAGAATATGATTACGAGCTTCTTGGATATGATCCTCGATAGCATAAAGATAAGCTAGGGAGTTCTTAAAGTCTTACACTTCCTTCAAGGATATAACATTTACTTTCGCTTATGATATAATAAGCTCTTTCTCAGAAAGATGATCCTGTAATGCTTTCTTCTCTAGGTTAAGAGCCTTCTTCTCTACTGTAAATGCCTTGAGTCTTTTCTCTTTTTGGCGAGTCTCTACCCTCACTCCAATCAGCTCATCATGAGTATGCTCCACCTCCTGATGCTAGAGAGAAAGAGAAGTTGGCATGTTCGCCAGCTCAGTTCTACACCCAATTAGTTTATCTTCTAAAGCTGTCACTTCTTTGGCCTTAGCACTCATTCTTTGCTCACACACACCTTGCAAGCATTTTATCTTCATAAATTCAGTATTCCATTCATCTAGAGTGACACCCAAATTAGCCATAAGCCCTAATGATTGGGTTACTTACAATAAAAAAATCATAAATATTAGACTTAAAAGAGAGAGAGAGAGAGAGAGAGAGAGAGAGAGAGAGAAGAAAAGAAAGACTAAGAGAAAGAGAAGATAACTACAAATTTGTCTACTCATTGTCTAGTGCATACGTGCTTTAACACATCGTGAGGAATATACAGCTTCGAAGATGAATCCCCCCATTATGAGTTGAGATAGCTAAACTCTCAAAGGCTAGCTGAGGGAGAACATCTTCTCCGCAACCTCCATAATTATTTGACATAATTACTCGGGCGCAGGTCTTTTTTTTCTTTAGAGAAGAAGCATTGTTGTCTACATGACTTTGTAATGAAATTCTTGAAAGAATTATGTGAATATGAGGAGATCTTTCATCACCTTTACCTGATCTCTATAGTGGAAGAGTTTCAGATCTCCTTGTCTAAATAGAAATGTCAACCTTGAACATTCTATCATCAGTTATATACTTACCAATATGATGTAACTCATGCTGCAAGCTTCCTACATCAGGAATATTGAGAGTTGTTAGAATTTCATTCTCTTTAATTAGTAATGGATCTAGAAGGTTGTTCAATCTCTCCCATCTCTCAGAGAGACCCCACTCATTTTTCACAAAAGGGAACTAATTAGACCAACTTCTAGATGAATCCCATGCTAAAAATTTTATCCAATTTTTTATACCTCAATATGAAACACATCCCTGAGCATCACATATGAACCCACATTTTGCATAAGTATTTGATGTTCAAAGTCACACCACGTTCTCTATAGAAGATGACCAAACCAATAATGATCACTAGCACTCGATATGAAAATTATGATAAAGTTATACTGCATATTTTAAAATCTCAATCAATTCAGAAATCAAAGGGAATTGCAATCTCGCATGAAGAATCATCTCAGAAATAGTAATGTATCCTTGCGGAGGAAAAGATGCCTGATTAGGCTTTTTGGCAACAAGAGCCACCAACTCATTTGAGAAATAAAATTTTCTATAGAACATCATTAAACTGTTAGATGTAATAATGGATGATATATTATCTGTAGCTATCATGCTATTAGTTTTCTTTCAGCCATCATCCTGTGAAATGCATAATAAATATTAAACAAAAATTAGGTGAAAAAGATAAATGCTTGAGAAATGTATAAAGTAACTCACTTACCTCTATACTTTGGCACATCCTCTCCTGACTTTATTTTTGATAGACAATTTTGGATATAATCTTTCACCTATGATCTGACAAAAAATATATTTATATGTATGAGTTCACAAAATAAGCTAAATCTCTCTAATGATACTCCAAAACTACCTACTAGATTTTTTAAATTTCTTGAAGAATGATTCTTAATCAACGCTTCCCCTCCACATTGGTAGTTGTCAAGTGTTGAATAATCTATTGGAGTTTCAAGAAAATCAGGTTTCTACAAGAAAAGGTAGAATATATGGGCATTGATCACCTCCAAACCCAATCGTGTGACTTGGACAGTTGACGTCCATTTTGAGAGAAAATTAGAGGCTCACAGTATAAACTATTGTCCTTGATCATCTCCAAACCTAGTTGATCCGACGAGAATAGTTGATGCCCCTTTCGTGGGAAAATCAAAGCCTTGTCATATGAACTATTGGCCTTAATTGCCGTATGAACTATTGTCCAGTGAAGCTTGTCACAAAACTTATTCTTGTAAGCTATCCTTCTCAAACTTTGGAGAAAGGATCATAATTGTAACAAAAGCTGATATAGTGAAATTATTTCTAAGTGGGCTATGCCCTGTGGTTTTCCTTTTTTGGTTTTCCCTTCTTGGGTTTTCCACATAAAAATTTTGAGGTTTCTCAAACTCTTTTGTTGTGTGTGCAAAACTTTTGTGTAATGTTGAGACATCAAATTCTTCTACTCTATCGACTCGAATCTTCCTACATGCAGCAAGCATCATAATGATCCATCCAAATTAATCATAAGATACAAAGAGGTAGAATAACACTAATATGCCCCTTGCCACTAAGTTTAACAGTAGTAATCCAAATCACCAATAAATCTTTTGTAGAGTTAGCTCTCCCAATTATGTTAAGACCAAATAAAGCATCAACTAAAGCCCAAAAACATGAATAATAATTGGGCCTAGTAAAAGAACATAATTTACAATTTTATAGGCAAAATAACACTGACAGTTTTTTGTAATAATTATGCATTTTCTTTCAAAATCATTATTAATAGGGATATAGCCATTCAAAATTTAACATTAGAAGGAGATAGAGGTGGGAATTGAATTATGCCAAATAAAAAAAGATGAAATATCATGTTTAGTTCTAATATTATTCCAAACATTGTTACAAAAAAACATATTGGATGTAGAGAATGTGCAAAAAGAAAGGACTTTAGCTTGTGGGTCAAGAAGAATCTTGACAACTTCATTAACCAAATTCATAGGGATCACATTGCTAAGAGTCAAGCTATTCCAACCATTCTGATTAAAGAAAATGTTAACCTTAGTAGAAGACAAAGAAAAGGTATTAAAATATGAGTCTAAGGAACCCCCATCTAGTCCAATTATGTTGTGAAAAGAAAATAGATCCTTCACCAAGGCACCATGGAATCGATTTCTCTCTTACCCAATTAGTTTTATATAGTCTTCTCTAAATAGGAGAGTCACCTTTTATAAAAATAGAACAAGATGGATGTTTAATTTAATAATTTTCCTGCTCATAAACTGAACCCAATGACTGTCTAATTTAAAAAGTCCACCAAAGTTCAATAGAGAAAACCTAAGAAATGTCATCCAAAAAAATTTGCGGCGCAACTAGTACATTAGCAGAGCAGCCGATAATGTCACTAAATGGACCCTTCAGTCATTATTGGACCCCCATACAATTTTGTTTAAAAAACATTTCAATAGGATTACACACAAACACCATCGTGTTAATGGACTGAAGAAGATAAATAGGAAGAGCATAGAACACTTTTAATAAGAGTTAATTGGAACCAAAGAAGAAGCTTAAATTCTCAAGAAGAAATTTTATTTTAATTGATTGAATTAATTCATCAAACAAATAAGGTCTCTTTTTGCCCTTATAAAGAAGAATCCCAAGGAATCTAAGAGGTAGAGATTGGTGTTTAAATCTTATCAATTTCTTCAATCAATTCAGTCTATTATCATTGATGGAATAAGGGACAATGAAAGAACTTTTTTCTTTACTAATAATAAAATGGCTAATTATTTGAAATATATCACAAAACAGTCTTAATATTTTTAATGACAAGAGTAGCCTCATTCATAAAAATTATGAAAAGTCAAGTCTTTCTCTATTATTTTTAATGACATTTTGCCCTTAGACTCCTTATTGGCTAAGCAAAGTCAAGTCTTCCTCTATTATGCATTTGTGAAGGAAGATATTAGGCGAGAATATTATATATAGATCTCCTATTTTTTATAATGAATTTAAATGAAGATATATTTAAATAGCATATGATTGAGATTCTGATTATAATTTCTACATGGAGATAAAAAAATTATGAGAGATATATATATATATATATATATATATATATATATATATATATATATATATATATATATATATATATATATATATATATATATATATATATATATATATAATTTTAAGACTCAAATTGCACATTTTAAATATTTCATGACACATGACATAAACTGCCAAACTATTGAGAATATTCTTGCTTTTTTTCCTCACCTTTTCTGCCATTAAAATTGCTAGAATCGAAGTTTTTTTTTTTGTTAAGGGAAAGTGAGAATTCAGAAGAGATTAGAGATTTTTTCATCAATCACTCGGTCAAATAAGAGAAAACACGTTGATAATGATATAGGAAACTTCCATATTTAACATATCGATATCATTCTTTGATTTCAGTTTGAAAAGTCTATACCTGCCCTTTTGCACTTTTCTTTTCAGCCGCTTAAATCATAAAATGCCCAAATAAATAAAATAAAATAAAATAAAAAGGAAGTTGAATGGTAGTCGTTGAATGACTGATAGATTAAAAACGAATTATTTTATTTTATTTTTGGTATATAACATAACAGTTAATGATATCAAAAATATGTTAACATTGTCAATAATTTCTTTCCTCTGCATAGACAATCTCTATATAAATTACTATATTATCAGTTCTAACACATAAAAAATGATGACTAATTGCAAGGATAATCTTATCACCTGTCTCCTTCTCCTCGTCCTCCTCTTGCACACTACAGATTCTACAGTAAGTGGTAAGGATACACAAAAGGAAAAAAGTGAGTTGATGAATATGTCTTCTTCTCCTTCCATTGTTTTTGTTTAGAAATGGAAGGAATGGGAAATCGGAGTTTGAAGTTTAGATCCCTGATCTTTAACAAATCAAACAAATTGTTAGGTATTTATTCTGTAACATATTTCCATTATTATCATCAACATCACCTTTCATTAGCACTCATATCTCAAATGTTAATGAACTCAGTCAAACTGAAATAATTAATTTAAAATTTTAATTGTTTGCAGAATGCATTCATAAAAATATATTCAAGATAGATAGATAGATCTCATGACTGAAAAATATGAAAATGTTAAATATCTTTTATCTCCCGTGATGTGTATGTATATATAAACATATTCTCATTCTTAATTATCCTCATCATCAACATCTTTGATTAGTACTTATTATCTCAATTGTTAGTAATATGAATTGATCAAACTGATATATATATATATATATATATATTATATATACTTGCAGGAGGCATCCTTAAAAATTCAATCAACGTTGATCAAATTAGATGGCAGATAAAACATTTTGGCTACATGCAAGGCTCCGACCCAAATATTGGAGTTACACCATGTTCCCCTCCTTGTGAAAATTGTATAAAAATGCCACAACGTATATCATGCCCTTGTTATCGCTAAGTTCTTGCAGTTTCAAAATCTGAATCTTGGAGGCATTTATATGTCATTATTTGGTTAAGCACGACTTGGTTAGAAGTAATATTAACACTCCATTATCTTTAAAGTTTTTGCATTGCTATCTTTTAAAGTCAAAAATCACATAATTAAGATTGTTATGATATATGATTTCATCATTAACTTAAGGTTCTAATATTTGAGTTTCTATTTTTGTATGGAAGGTTTGAGAACATACAGATGGGAGCAATAAATATATAATCATGAACAAATGTGGTATAAATAGTCAACAATAATGTATCATAATTTTTATCTAATTTAATTCATCTTTTTTAAAAGTAATCATGTAGAAAAGGATTGTCGATGTCTTGTTGTTTGAGCGATTTACTTATGGAGAGAGAGCAAAATTCAGAAACGATTGATGAACATTTACCTGTTTGATTGCGAGGTTAAATGTTTCATGATAGTTAATGTGGGCATGTTGGTGAAAATCTTTCTTTATAAAACAATAATTATCGTAATTGATAGAGCCATTCGGATTGTGTTTTATGCAAAACACATACTTCCATCCAATAAGGTTTTGGTTGGTGTAATGAAAATTCTAGTATTTTTTGGGGATTAGGTCATAATTAGGAATCATTAGATAAATTTTTAGCAGGATTACTGATAACAAGCATGTGAGAGAAGCTTATTTCCTTTGCTTACTTTTCTACTTTGAGTAAGGTATTAAATTTTTTAACTTTCTATATGTATAGAGAAATTAATACATAATTATATAGAGATTTGAAGACATGCAGTGCGAACTAGCTAGTCAGCTCTTATTCATCTTGAGGGAGGAACAATTGAAGGTTTTGTTATGTGGACGGAGAGAAAAATAATTGCCATGGCCAATAATAAACTTGTATTTTGGATAATCGAAGGATCCATTTTGTGTTGAGATTTCATCAAATAAACTTCAGCTGAAATCATTCGTGAGGTGGAGAGAATTATTTGCTTTTAAACTCCTTTTTAATGGAATAGAGTCAAGTCTTTCTTAATTAAAAATATAGTAATAAAAGTCTTTCTCAATTATGCATTTGTGGAAGAAGAAAATTGGGCAAGACTATTATATATGGATCTCAACTATCCATAATGGCATAGTAGTCTTGGACATCCCAACAACAAGACTCTCTCTCTCTCTCTCTCTCTCTCTCTCTCTCTATCTATCTATCTATCTATCTATCTATCTATCTATCTCTTTTGTGTGTATGCATGAGGTTGTAATATGTCACAACCTAAACCAATACAAACTATCATATCACATCGTGTCAAAATTGTAACAGTTGATTAAATACTCAAGATCTATTTGGAAAAAATTTATTTTTTAAATTCATAAATGCAGTGATAACTATCATCAATTTATAATAAAATAAAAGTAGTCAATGTCAGATCATATTACAATTATATAATCAAAATAATTTACACAACAATAATAATATAATTCGTCGACCAAAAAAACATGTATATCATCATGACTATCAAAAGAATTAATCTGAAGTAGTAATATACTTAAGGTCTGGCTCTAAAGAATAAACAATTATTTCTACTCAACTCAAGTCTTATCTTTTTCTAAAATAACACGTGCGAATAAAATAAAGGTGAGCAACTACAAAATGCTACTCAAAATCTACTATAGTTTTCAGTACAAAAATAGATAATTGCTAAAATATCATTTTATAGATAATAAATTTATTTCAAGAGAACTAAAATAACATCTTAAGAACTACTATCAAGTATAGTGTTAGAATAAGAATTAACATCAATAGTAGGCATATGTAAGCATTAGTGTGAGTAATATGATATAAAAATTAAGCACGATTACATGAAATAATAATTTATTTCTTCATTTAGAATATTTATAGTTTTCCCTTCACATCTTATATATATATATATATATATATATATATATATATATATATATATATATATATATATATATATATATATACTTTCATTTATATATTCACTTATTCATATTTCCCATTTGTTGCTTATTGTGGGCTCCGAAAATTCGCCACCGACCCCTCGATGAAGAGAGTAAATTAAATGTCGGTGAAATTTTCAGAAGGTAGATGGAATAGTAGATAAGACACTACTCAGAGATTTTGCCCTCATTTTATGAGAACTTTAGATCTAGTTCCGGCTTTCCTATAAGTGCAAACACCTATAGTTAATTATCCCTCTCAATGCTGAGAGAGAACAATTAAGGGTAGTCATTAGATCACTGAATATGTAGCTTATAGTAGCAGCATGTGAAGTTTTGAAATTTGAGATTTAGAATTTATGAAATTCATCATTATTTAACTTAAAGTAGATGGTTGGGGGAACGATGATGCGCCTGATCTAGATCTCATGGTTCCATCAACCCAGCCTATCGCGGTCCCTAGTCTACATAGTCAGAGGAGGTAGTCGACCCAACCTGATAGAAGGATCCTTGTCAGTAACCATGGATTGCATCGTCCAAGCAATCTTTGTAGACCTGGGGTGGAGTTTGTCGAAGGAGATAAACTTAAGTCCACCTTAACTGACTGAAGGCTTCTTTCCCTATCAAGTGTACCCTATGATTCACATCCGGTGGCGTAAGATGTTTCAACTCTTGTTCAATTATTTAAAATAATATTTGTTTGCTTTTGCATTTAGTTTTGAATTCATTGAGGTCTTAAACTTCAGTAAGACTCGGCTAATGTTTGTTGATGAGCTCACAAAATTATCACGAATCTCATTTAAATTCTTTAGAACACTTCTGATTCATCCAATCCGTCACATAGTGCAACTCAAATGCTTATTGAAAGGCTTTACACATCTTCGTTAACAACTAAATTATTTTATTCTTGCCTGTATGTGAACTATCAAGTTGATCAGCCTTCAAGTTCTCAATAAATTCATCATGTTCAATATTTGTTCTAGCTCACAGATGAGTTCATGAGATTATTCAAGTTTCTTTTGATTTAATAAGAGATTTGGTCACCATGATAAATAGTATGAACTGAATGTTTAATGAAACTCCTGATTGTGTCTCACCCATGAGCTATTTAATTGTTGCAAATATTTTATGAGCTATATTAGAGTTTCATTACAGCTCGAAAATAAATATTTGAAGACATTGCAAATCTCGAGTATATAGTTTCAAAATCGATGTAAGATCCAATTATTTCTTTGAAAGATTTCATTCATGTTCCCTGAGAGTTGCCCAATTTTGTTCTTGCTTCTAAGCCATTGTTAGGTGATGTTCTTGTATGAGGTAAATTCTTAAGACTTTACAAGTTCCATTTGTAAGTCTCACTTAAACATAACTTTGCAAAAAAATTTTATTTCAAGCTCTTGTAATTTTTGTTTGATTTTATTTTATATCGACTTAAGTTTTCATTTCGAATTCAACTTAAGTTATTTTAAAGTTCAATCATTGTCTTATTTATTTTCATTCAAGTCATTTGTTACTGTCTAATCTATATTTTGCCTCCATCATCAGATCATGAGCTATTTATTAATGCTCTTCTAAGTTGATTGTCTTGTGATATCGCTGTAGTCTTCAATCCCACCATACTCTTCTAAGCATAGTGAGGTCTTCAAATATCTGCATAGAATAAAATATACATACATATATTTTTAATGTTGATTTAACTTTGATTTATTATTTTCATTTAAGTTGAGTTTAAACTCATTAATATTTTCATTTGATTCTCTTTAAGCTTTTCGGTTCAAATTCAACAACCTCCAGTCCCCATAGAGCATCGGAACTTTGACTTACCATCTTTCTTGATTTTTTATGATCATAATCTTTAATCCCACCATGCTCTTCTAAGCGTAGTGGGGTCTCCAAAAACCTACATGAAAATCACAAGTTTTCCCACAGAGCTAAAAAAAGGCATGCACAGGTACTAATTTTGGCAATTTAGTGAGCTTGTATTTGCATCTTGAAGCAATTTTCAAATGAGCTCTTTTGCTACCTTGGTGACCACATTGTGAGTAGTGTGGAGACCTTACAGCCACACCCTCAAATGGACAAGGCATATCAGGATCTAAGAAGCTTCACTACCTTCAAGGAATCCAAGAATTATTCCTTTTCCAACTTCAGATAACTTATCCAAAATATCATCATATGAAAATAGCTTCACAAAATGAAGAGCTATTTCAGCACCAAAACCTAACACTCTTTGCAAATCAAGGTCCTTACCGACTAGAAGAGCGATGGCTACCATCTATTTTCTCCTCAAACTAAGACCAGCTTCAATATCAGATAAGTAATGGCATTCAAAGGGTTCTTCGGAATTAGAATGGAGGCACTTTATTACATTTTGCTCAAAGGGAGGTATCACTTTTGAGTAATGCAATCAACATGGCCTTCATTGTTCAATTGTGAACAGAGAGCTTCAGGCTCCAATTGAGCTTTCAAAATAGGCATACAATGCATCCTGCACCCACACAAAGAATACCCGGTTCTATTGCTTAATAGCTGGAGTAGCATGCCCTGCCACAGTCGTGTGCAGCTTTTTGAGAATCGAAAGCTCCAATCTCGAACCCCGAAGGAAACACTCCATCCTCGCTTGTTCCATGAGTAGCAAAGGCTCTCCATCCACAACAAATAGGGAGTCAGGATATTTGCTATGAATGGCGGCATCATGCTGAATGACCCAAAAGGAGAGATCGGTCGGAGGTTGGGAGGTTGAGGCGCTTGGCTCTACGTGTGACAGATGAGGTAGGGAGCTCATTCGAATAAAGAGTGTGGAGTTGTGGAATGGCTACTGGATCATTTAGTTGGGATGGAGGTGAGGGAAGGAGTTTGTTCAAAGTGCTCCCTGGCCAGATACATACGAGAGAGAGAGAGAGAGAGAGAGCTCATTCCATTCACCATAGAGATGGAGAAAATGAGGAGTTTCACTTGTTCGGTTGAGGTTTCCCTGTAGAGGATCACGAAAGAGCTACTTGGTTTGGTCATCAATAAAAGAGTAGAGACGGGAGGAGGCTTGTAAGTCTATTGCAAGGCACAGATGAACAAGAATGATTCATTTCGTCTGAATAAAATCAAGAGGAGATTGAGATGGAAAGGAATTAGATTTTTTTGTTCGTTCCCTCGATAGCAGGAACTGATGAGAGATAGGGAAGTAGAGTTGCCATTCCATGGAATGTATGATGTGGTAGCCTAACGGTCGAATGGGAGGTGGAGGCATGGGATGCTAGTTTTGAGTTCAGGTGCAATTAGTATTTGTGTTAAAATGCATGCTAATTTAAATAAAATTTTAAGTGTGATAAACTTAGCCAAATTGGATGTCTAGTCAAAGTAATTTTGACTTTTGACACATGATGGCATAATCCGTTTCGTGATTGGAGGTCGTTTGGTTCAAGTCAATGATGGATTATATCACTTTTAATTCAAAATTATGCGTTGTTATTTTTGATCACTTCGTGTTCACATAGACTCATTCGAATCGAGTGTAAATAGTATCATTTGATTGGCTTTGACTTTTTGATGCTAATGGCGGGATCAGTTTCATGAATGGAGGCCATCTGGGCATCGTCGTAGCCTCCTAATCTCGATATGTGCATAGGCACTTTGACGGCTCGACCTCTTGATTAATCAACCATTGAATTATGCAATATATATATATATATATATATATATATATATATATATATATATATATATATATATATATATATATATATATATATATATATATATATATATATATATATATATATATATATATATATATATATATATATATATATATATACACATTAACATGACGACAAAGTTCGTTAGTCAATCGAAGATCATTTCGAGCAATTTTGGTGATGTCCAGTGTATTTCAGCTTTGATTTGTGCATTATTGTGTCCAAAGCTCGTCAAATTTGTTCCATAAATCCAATCTGAGTCATGGATCATATGTGGAGGTCAACAAACTCCCCCCAATAAATGTGATTTGTGCATGGAAAGTCATATTTGTTGGCTTTGAAGTTGGCCATGAATTTCAAATTCCTTCAACTTTAATTTCAATACCTTATGGAGCTTTGATGAAATTTGTCATTAGTATAATGTCTTATGTTTAGATGAGCTAAATGACATGATTGGCTGATTTGTCCTGATTGACTTGTCAGATGAATAAGAGCTTCTTCCACCATATGCTATCTGCTTCAATGGGTTTGTTGAAGATCTCTTTTTTTTTTGTCATTGTAGATTTGAATTTTTTTTTTACTCTAGCTTCATGCTTGATCGAGTTTGTTGGAGGAATTGGTTCGTTTACTATAAAATTTGAAATTCCTTCTATCATAGCTTTAAGCTCGATGGACTTGATGAAGGATTGACCCGATTTGTCCATATTGACTTGTCTGTTAAGAAGGATAAGAGCTTCTTTCACCATCCACTCTCTACTTCAATGGGTTTATTGAAGATCTCTTTCTTTTGTGTTATTGTAGATTTGAATTTCCTCCAACTCTAGCTTCATGTTTGACTGGGTTGGATAAAAGAATTGGTTTGTTTGTTTGAGATTTAGACTTCTGTCTTAGCTTTAGGCTTGGAAGACTTGATGAAGGGTTGACTTTGATCTATGCTTTGTGCTTGATCAGCTCACTTGAAAAGAGATTGGAATATCACCATGCAGGAAATATATAGATTGATTTGAGGCAACTCTAAATTAAGAGTTTCCAGATTAGCTCCATCGATTGAGTGGAAAGATCTCTTAAATTCTGTTACTTGGTTATTAAGCATCTTGAGATTGAATAGCCATCATCATTGGACTGAGCGGTGCTCTTTGTAGCCTTTTCCTATGGCTTGTTGAGTGAGGAGAGTGTCAGCAACTCAGCCATTTGTGGGTTTATTGAGTCTGACCTTTAGAACCCATCCGTGTCTTTGACTTGAAGATGTAGAGGTTGATATTTTTCCAACTTAGTTGATTGAAGCTTCCAAAATTGAGAGTTCTTCTAACTTGATCTTTGAAATTTGATGAATCTTGGAGAGGGGCTATTGATATTTAGGGCTATCTTTCTTAGTATAGAAGTGGATTCTTTTGGTTATTGTAAGACCTTGCAACTTTAACAGTAATAGTTATAGATATATCTAGGAATTTTGGCATAAAGTTCGATGTCAACCTGAATATATATATGAGAATGCCTACTGTTTCACAGGAGAGGATTGAACAACTTTGATTATATATATAAAATAATGCTCATTATCTAACAAGGAGATTGTAGATTAGTTCAGAAATGTATTATAGAGTTTGAACTTTTAATATAAACAAATATAGCTCATTTTGACTATTATATATATTTATCTGAGAATCTGCTTGAATATTGACATAGATAAATATATAAAAATACCCCTTATCTAACAGGCGAAGGTGGTTCTCATATCATGAGAGAATTTTCAAGTGACATTACATGTATATTTGGCATAAAAGCCTTATTAGTGCAAGATTCATTTAAGCATTTATATACTTATCCATGATCATCTGTGATATTTCTTGAGATATCGACCGTTTATTGGTGGCATCAGCCATTGACCATTCATGTCAATAAGCTAATAGGCTCTTGCTTCATACACCTTTTTTATGATGTAGGGACCTTCTCAGTTAGCTTTGAATTTATCATCGATCTAGCGATGAGGGATGATTGGCCTTCTCAGCACCAGAACCAATTCACCCTTCTGGAATGTCCAAGGATGTACTAAATTATTAAATGCTTTGACATCCCTTTGGTAGATGTCAAAATTTGTTGAGATTGAGTCTAACTCCATCGCGCATCCTACTATTCCATTCACGAGTGTTCTCATCTTGAGCAAGATTGAATTGAATGACTCAGTGATGGTAACTTCAAGTGGTAGACGCTTCAACTCAAAATGTTAGAGCATAAGGAGCCTTGGTGTGTTTTGTAAGTTGTTCTATATGCCCATAGTGCTTCCATCATTTTAGTGTGCCACTCTTTTTTATTCTTTGTGAGAATTTTCTTGAGCAATTTCACTGAGATTTTATTGAAAGCCTCTACTAAACCATTGGCCCTTGGAATGTAGATTGAGGATTACTACCAATCGATTTTGTGTCGATCAGCAAATCTATATATCTTCGCACTCTTGAAAGCCAGGTCATTATCTGAAATGATTTATTGTGGCATTCTGAATCTATAAATAACATTGTTGGTTAAGAAGTCAATGACTCGATCAGCAGTGACTTCCTTAAATGGAGGAGCTTCAACCCACTTGGAGAAGTAGTCAGTAGATACCAAAATGAATCGATGTCCAGCTGATGATGGAGGATCAATCAGCCCAATTATATCTGTGCCCCAACTTTTGAACGGCCAGGATGTTGTTGTTGGGTGCAGAGGATTCAGAAGTTGATGAATGAGATCCCTGTAGATTTGGCATTCATGATATTTCCTCGCATGAACTATGCAACCTTTCACCATTGATGGCCAATAATATCCCATCATTTTGATTTTTTCATTTTAGGGCTTGCCCATAAAGTTCTTCATGAATTTTGAGCATAACTTTGTTAGCTTCATCAGTCCATAAGCATCACAGCCATATTTGTTCAAAGGATCTGCGGTACAATATGTCATTAACATAGGCATATCGTAGGATCCTTTTTCTAATCTACGTGGCTAGGGATTTATTGCTCGATAATTTGCTTTCCTTGAAATAATCGATTAAGGGTTATCTCCAATCATCGACTCTTCCTCATGAAAGTTTCACATGGTTTCTTTATAGTACATTCAAACTTTTCCCTCTCTTATACTTACTATTCTTTAGGAGAGTGAGGAGCAATTTGAATTGCTTTCTACTGGTTAAGTTTGATGCCCTATCTACCTATAGGGAATATAGATTTACTGGTTGCAGAACTTGACGAGTGGACACTTCAATCAAGACATCATCGTCATCTGTGTTCATCATTTCTTTTGCTAGATTGGCCAGGCAATCTTCTTTGCTATTCTTTGACCAAGAAACTTAGGTCAGTTTAACATTCAGAATTTGCTTTATGAGCTCAAGCACTTGCCTATGATAGTATGCCAATTCAAGCTTATTAATCTTATAAACACTTAACACTTGGTTGATCATTAATTGAGAGTCTCAAAAGATTCTCAAATTTTGCATGTCGAGAACAACAACTTCTTTGACACCTACCACCAATGCTTTGTATTCAACTTCTTTGTTGGTTCTTAGGTCTATTTGTATGAGCACCTCATTATGCCACCTTCTGGTGTTATAAAGATGAGGCCAATGCTAGCTCTTGCTTTTTGTAAATTTGGGGGATGAAAGGACTTAATAGATGATGCACTATCGAAATACATTTCTTAGATTTGCAGCCTTTCTCTTTCATGGATAAGCATAATCTGTTCATCAAGTAAATCATCATTGAATGTTGAATCTGCTAGGATAGGGTGCGCAACAAGAAAATTTGCTAGTATTTTCCCCTTTATAGTTTTCTAAGGTACATATATGATATCGAACTATAATAGGAGCACTGCCCAACATGGCAAATGATCCATCAATGCTGATCTTATCATCAAGAACTTCAGTAAATTGATCTTTGAGATGAGTGTTATCTTGTACGATAGCATGTAATGTTTGAGTTTTTGGATAGTAAAGACTAATGCAAGGCAATGCTTCTCGATTGAGTACTTTTCAGCCTATCAATCTGATTGATATAGTACAACACATTTTCTTTTCCTTCTTCATTATGTTGTGCATGTAATGCTTTAAGGGATTCTTCTAGTGCCACTGTAAATAAAATGAGATGCTTTCCAGATTAGTGCTGCAAGAATTAGAGGATTTAACATGTATCTTTTGATACTATCGAATGCTTCTTGGCATTCATCGTCCCATTTAAATGATGCATTCTTCTTCATCAATTTAGCAAATGATTTACACCTTCCCAATAGATTTGATATGAAATGCTGGATGAATGCCAAATGTCCTTGTACATAATGAAGCTGGGGAAGATTCTTTGGTGGTGGCATATCCACTATCGCTTTGATTATATTATGATCGATCATAGCCAAGGAACTTTCTAGATGAAACTCCAAATGCACATTTGAGAGGATTCATCTTAAGATCATATTTTCTTATTTTTTTAAAGATGATTCTTAAGTTATCTAGATGATCTTCTCAATTTATGCTCTTAACAACGAGATCATCCACATAACATTCTACTTTCTGATGAATTAACTCATCAAAGATGCATGTCATGGCCCTCTGATATGTAGCTAGATTCTTCAATCCAAGGGCATGACTATATAGCAATATATGCCAATTGGTATCCTAAATGATGTGTTTATCTTATCTTTAGAAGCCATCTTGATTTGATTGTACGATGATCCATCCATGAATAATAATATGTCATCGTTAAGTATTGTCCACTAATAGTTATGATATTGGAAGCAGTAAAATCATCTTTGGGGCAAGCCTTATTTAGGTCTCTAAGTCATGAAATAAATCTAACCATTCTTCTTATTAATTGGGACAATTTTGGTTATCCAATATGTGTACTTCTCCTCCTAAATGAAGCACGCTTCAATCACCATAATTTCGCAATTACCTGTTCTTCAATCTCCAATCTCATTTGCCTAGGAGCTTGCTTAATAAGCATTGCATCTAGTTTAATGGCAAGTTTATGAACTGTCACCTCAGAGGATAAGCTTGGCATTTCAGAGTATGTCCAAGGGAAGCAATCCATGAATTCACATGTGAGCTCTCATTTCTTCAACTTTTCATCGTGGAAGCATGAAAGTGAGGTGAGGATCATCCTCTATACCCAAGTTGATTTCCTTCAACTCATGCATGGTAGTTATTTGTCCACCATTTTTGAGTTCATCAGGTGTAGGTTTAGCTTTTACCTCCTCAATATTTGATAGGTAGACTTTATAATTATTATCTTCATTTTTAATTTCAATTTCCACTTCCTTTTCTATTATTGTGTAATAAGCCCTTTGATGATGCTTACGATGTATCCCACCTTTAGATGTATGATTATCACAATTTTGTGAGCTCGGACTTTTAAACTCTACAGAGTATCAAAGAAGTGGGCTTACCATTTTGTTCCATCATCAAATCCTAATTTATGCATCATCTTATGAATTTTTGGAGGATATATCTTGGCATTGTTATGGGAACCATATCATCAGATTCATTAAATTGAATGAGGCAATCAGAGTCTTGGTGATAGCACTCACTTGTAAAATAAAATTTCATGTTCATTACTTCCATGCAAAGGAGGTACATAGAAAGTCTTTAACTCTTCACAATGTGGACTTCATGTGGAGTGATTTTCTTGAAATATTGAAAAGAAATTGTACGAACACTAATGATTATTCCGATATCAATAGGTTTATTGTCCTTCTTGAAGAGATACATTGAACTTCACTCATGGGTTCAAAATTATACTGGATCCAGTATTCTATAATCTTTTTTTCCTTTCTGTGGGCTCCAAAAATTCACCACAGTCCTCTCGCAATTAAAGAGAGTATGATTTAATGTGTCGGTGTAATCTTTAGAAAGTAGATGGAATGTAGATAAGGTATTACCCAGAGATTTCACCCTCATTTTGTGAGGACTTAGATCTAGTTCTAGTTTCCTATAGACGCAAGTATCTATAGTTAATTACTCATCTCAATCTTTGAGAGAACTTTGCTAGTCATTAGATCGTTAAATGCATAGCATATAGTAGATGTGGAGTTTTAAATTCATTATTTTAACTTAAAGTGGATGGTTGGGAGAATGATGACATGGTGTCCCAACTAAATGCGTATATTTCTATTTTCATTTATCCTCTTCAAAAGTATAGATCAAGCCAAAAAATATTTCACCATGTCCAGATAGTTGAGGGAATGGTGACGTGCCCAATCAAGATCCCATGGTTCCGTCATCCCGATCTATCACAGTCCCTAGTATACTGATGATGAGTCAACCCAACCCGATCAAAAAGATCAAGAACATACACATGGGTTATGTCATCCAAGAAATCCTTGTAGACATAGGGTGATATTTGTCTAAGGAGACAGGCTTAAGTCTACCTTAGCTGAAAGAGGGCTTTTTTCCCTATCAGGTGTACCCTATGATTCACAACTCAAAGGGCAGAGCAATTAGGGATCATATGGGCTACAGTCGTGATCATAATATAATCGTTCACTTTTGCAGCAATCACCCGATCAAAGGATCTGGTCATAACTGCATCATATGTGGAGCCTACTGGCCAAGTCATGCAGTCAAAAGATATTGACCACATCCTTACTAGCATGAGATTGATTGAGAGTGAACATAGTAGGACACTTGATTTGACTTTGGCTCCTTTGTGAGCTAGAGTTTTTTAATTTGTCACATTTAACAAATAGTTATGGAAGATGGAATAGGTTAGATTTTGCTTTAAGTTTTTAGAGATAAAATTTCATTTAGATATTTGTAGCTTAATGACATATTTGATTTCACATTTAATTTGACACTTAATTTGAGTTAGTTTAATTTGAAATTAAATTCACACTTTTGATGGAAATATCCCCTCCAATTGAAATCACCATTCAACACAATCATCATCGGGGTAGTTTATTATTTCAGATTATGTCGACTCTATTAGTTTAATAATAGAGAATTAGATTTATTGTCAAATGACAAAATTAGCTTCTTAGATGTTTTAATAAGCTAAAATTTTTATAATAATTAGATTTTCTTAAGTTTTGATAACCCGGACCTGGTCCTAAGATCAAATTGAGAAGCAACTTGCGTAAGATCCTTAGACACTTGAATCTAAACATTCAACATAGTATCGGGGCACATGCAGGTAATTAGTAATTTAGATAATTTTATTTCTGAATTGTGAGATTGATTTCATATTTTTATTTAATTTCAACTTAGCCTGCATAGCCTTTTGAAACATTAAAATTTGCACTCTGAATTTCCATGTCTGAGCACATGCAGGAGTTTTTAGCATAAATAATTTCATCTTATTTATAAAATCATTTATTTTGAAAATCATAATTAGAATGAAATTTCCTAATTTTTTTATTGAAGGAAGCCCTATAATTTCTGTAAAATTTAATTTAGTATCGCCTTCTATATGCTTATACGAGGAATTATAGATCATGAAAATACCTAAGAGGTGAAAATTTATGCTTGTAGCCTACAAAGGGAAACAACAATCTTGAATCCTAAATCTAAGGAGTTTTGTCGAGGGGCCAAGGCATGACCTAAATTTAAAGTGAAGATGGGTATATGGTTTACCTCCACAAGAGAGAATAAATCACTCAACTGTTAAACTTACAACCACCTGGGGATGGCCACCAACTAACTCCTCATACGATTTTAAATACATGTAGGCAAGTCTTATGCTTTGCAAGATAGCTAGGTTGCTATTTATTTAGAAAGGAGATGAAGTCCTTAACACATCTCTAAGAGACTAGATCATGAAAGGCATGAATAAATGACTTAATCAAATGTAAATTTTGTTAAGTTTTAATTTTTGGACATTTTGATTTGACATAGGCTATGAGATTTTATATGCCTAATGCATGAGAAGATTGGTTATGGGCCAAAATCAGAAAGAATGAGGTGTGTTTTCACCATGGCTCTCAAAGGTCAACCCATTTTCTCTTGTAAAGGTGGAAGCCCACCATTAGTAAGAGTGAAGCAATATAATTTATGCATGGTGTCAGACATACAACATCCAGCTAAGGGGTTGCTAAATCTTTTATTATCTTGATTTATATCCTAGGTTTTAGGTGGGGTTATGAGTTATTTAATTTAATTTTGAGTTGATTAATTGAATAGAAAATTTAATTTTCCCTAAGAGTCTATTCGCATACAAGTCATTCATCAAACAATGAAGAAACTAGGAAGATCATGCCATTCTAATTGCACAATCATAAACAAAATATCAATCAATTTATAAAATTAGCACAAAAGAATAAGAGGCCAATGTGGTTAGGCTCTACCGCACAAACCTGAAAAGGAAAATGAGTAGCTAAGCTCTACCCTTATAAAACCCAGATTACAAATGAATAATTACAATTAAATGGAATTAATGTTATGGAGGTCTTCATTCTTCAATTCTTCATTTCTTCATTTTGATTTTGCTCCATTTCTTTCTTTTAATTTGACTTGAGATATGGTTTGCTCCAAGGCTTCACATGGCTCACAGGACATGGTCTTATGACCAAAGTTCACCTTAATTAGCCCATAACATTCATTCCAAATTTCAATTACAAAATTTACATAAAAAAGTTAAATCTAACTAAACTTAGATAAACATACCACACAATACAACTGAAGTAGTTATATGAATAGTTTAGAATTAGCACCCACACATAGGTAACCAAGTCCACCTATCCTAATTTGGTATGCTTAAGGGTATAAGCAATCTGCACAACAAAAGCATTTATAATTTTATTACAGTGACCCTTAAGCATAACCCCCTGCAAAAAGCATGATTAGGCTAATATCGGTATGTCATCTCGACTAACGCATATACACCCTAACATTTAGTCTAAAAATATTATATCACAAAATAAAATCAGGCATCAAATCATGCACCGCCCTAATATAGAGCTAGAAATGGTGACTTAGCCTAATGTGTATGCCATTTTAAGCTTATGTGGCATGTCTTAGCTAGGATTTAAGGTTTAAATTTTCTAAGTGTGAAAGGTTCAATTTAGAAAGTGGTTTCATTTTAAGTGATTTAGTTGATTTGTTGATTTTATTCGATGATTTGATTTGTTTTGAATGAACCTACACTTAGTTACTAAATGTTGTAAAGAGAAGAAAAGAGAAGAAAAGAGAGAACTTCTTCAAACCTACCTTAAAATATTTTTAAGGTAGTTTGATTGATGAATTTCCTTTAATGAATGTTTTATTATGTGTTTTAATTAATCCTAAGTTTAGATTTTGCTCTAAATAGCCTTATTCAAGAAAAAAAATATCGTAGGATTAATTAAGGTGAATTACTATCACATGGCATACAACCATTTCTACCATGTATACCATGCATATGAATGATCCTAAGCATACCTATACATGCAATGCAAACTTTAGCACACTTAGTTGATGAATGCTAAGAGATATGATTTGAAAATTTGGATGTTCCATTAATGAATGTTTTTATTATGTAGAAAAGGGGGAATTTCCCAACCATTAACAAAGTGCACATCCATATGTATGAAAGATATAAGTGAGTATGACACCATTATTTTCTACATCAAGGGTATAAGGTACAAGACCTACTTGGGGCTACTTAAAGCCCTGCAGCCCCATGATGTCCAGACTAATATACCACTTTTCTTAAATACATGTAAATATACAAAAGAAACAAATGGATGAAGAATCATGCAAAAGATTTTTATTTGATTTGGTTGTATAATTTACATGTGTAAATGTGAGGATCCTTCTTAAGTTATAAAATAGAAAGCATAGGAATAGATTTAAGCAAGTGTTATGTTCTTTTCAAATGAACTATACACTTTTCAAATCCTATTCAAATCTATGTTAAGAGAAGAGAAGAAAATAACATAAAACACATCTTATGCTATAATCACAAACAAACTTATAAGTACTTATAAGTAGCATCACTTCATTCATAATCTTTAATTTATAAGTTTTGGAAATAATTTTGTTGGTTTAATAGTGATAATAGCCACTCATATTCTTAATTTTAACCAACACATGGAATTTGACATAAAAGGAAAACATTTTATTTAATTAACTATTAGAAGAAATGAATGCATGATTTCATATGGAAAATAATATTTAGCATGCTTGGAAAGAAATAAAGTGATGTAAGCATATGACTTCATTCATCCTAATTAATTCCTCAAGATAATCTTATAAAATAAGATCATTTAATGTGAATCAAAATTCTTTAAGAAGATTTCTATTTTTATGTTTTGGATTTGATTTGAATTAGGAAATGTGAAAAGAGTTTGTTGGTCCTAACCCATTTATCCCATGTGTGAATTGGTTTAGTTTAATTTTATATTTTATTTAGGTTAAGGTATGAGTTAAATCCATTAATTACCCCTTTCCTATACCACTTTAACATAATTAACAAGTAATTATGAGCCAACATATGATATGCAACCACATGGAATTTAAATCAACAATGCACCTAAAAAACAAAGGGGCCTAATGCAATTGGCTCATAATTATTGATTAATTAAGCTAAAGGGTTTAATTAAGTACTTTCATAACCATCCTACACATGTAGTTTGATTATAATTTTTTCGAAGTCTCTTAGGTTATTGAACACCTAAGAATCTACCCAAGAATTAAGTGATTAAGTTTTGGAGTGATTTAGTTTTGAGTTTGATTAATTAGATTAGTTAATTAGGTGATTAAGCCATTAATTAATTTTGCAAATTTATTAAGTGTTTATCCAAATGAAATAAACTTAGGGGAAAGATTGAAAGAGAAATCCTAATCTCATTTTCTATGTCCATTCACTATTTCATGATGATTAGTAAGCTTAATTAATTAATTTATCACTATTTAATATATTAATTAATCTTTTAATTAATTAAGGAAGTGATTAGGGATGAAACAAGTAATTCCCCTAATTAATCCAACAATAAATTCTGAGAAAATCATGGGAGGTAGAGGTCATCTCACTAATTAACCCTAGGAAGTTTAGAATTAATTGCTAGAGAAATTAAGGAGTAATTAGCCTAATTACATCCCCAATAAAACCTAAATTGAGTGAAAATTATGATTCAAAAATAATAAATTTTATATTAAGTTTGTATTTTTTTTTTAGATTTTTCAACAATTAGTTATGATTTTTGGAAGTTTCAGCATTAAAAATGAATTAATTTGAGCTAATTAAACCCCTAATCTCATCGGGCTACGTGGCAGCTGACACGGAGTGCTTCCCACATGGCACGACAGGATAAGTTATTTAATTTGTCACATTCATCGCTGAGTTAGCCGGTGACGGACGTGCTTTCTCCACTAATCATCCGATCTAATAGCCACAATTAATTCCATGGTTAAGGCTTAAATTAAAGGGAGATCTATCATGATTTAATCATAATTGTTCATTCCAATCATGCAAAATAGACGGCGTGTGATATGTCTCCTCCCGAGCGATGAGAGATAGATGTCATACGTCGATTGTCGCTCAATCTGAGCTCAGATGGAGTTCAAACTCACCCCACACCTTTGGGGAAGCACAAGCAATGTATCCAATGGTCAAGATCTTAAGGGATTACAATTTCCTTGAAAAAGGACAAATCAATTTTTATCCTAAGATTAGTTTTGAGCAATACCTCACTGGAGGCTATCACCGACACATCCGATGGAGGAGGCAGCTTTGTCTAGTAGAGATGAAGCCTTGTTGAAGGTATCAAATCTTGATTTTGGTGGATGGTTCAGTTGATGAAGCTCCCCTTCAATGGTTATCAACCTTGATCAAAGTCCTCCTTCCCGTGGCTTAGTGACTTGGGAAATAATTTGATAGAGCTCGATGATGTCCCTTGATGGTGCTTGCAAGTTTAATTTAGTTTTGATGGAGAATTGGATGAGTTGGAATTTGAATGGACCTCCCCTATTTTGACTATGAGTAAAGCTGAGAAGAAGAAATCAAGGGAGCCTGAAAATGGCTTTGCGAAGTTTAGGGATGCTTGGTTTTGATTCCTAAAGCTCAATTAAATTGAGTGCTTGTTGTTTGAGTGGGAATGAGGGGGAGTATATCTCCCCCTCCTTGGATCGGATGATCGAGAGCTTTTAGCTCAATTGCTGAGATTGGTTGATCAGTTTGGGTTGTTTAGCATCCCATGTGATTCATTTTAGGTAATGAAGGGAAAGAGAGTGAGTGCCCATGTGCTAGGTGAGTATCTTGGGTGATCCAAGTGTTCAATTTTCATTGAAGGGGTCATTTTGGCCTTGGCTTGGGTCATGGCCGACCCAAGGTCATTGGGTCACCACCCTCCTAGGTGCCCATGTGGACCAATAGGAGGATGCCAAGTGGCCTTAAGGAAGAAATGAGCAAATTCCAAGTGAATTTGGTCATAGAATACCTTTTGACCTAAGGGTAAAATGGTTATTTGGCCTTGATTTTGATTTGGGTAGATTTGAAATGATTCAAAAATGGGTTAAGCCAAATTTCAAGTGGTTTGGAGTTCATTTAGTTTGAGTTGGTTCAATTTGACCTATTTAGATCAAGTTGGGTCAATTTGGGTTAGGTTGACCAATTGGTCAAATTGGGTAAAACCATGGGTTAGGTCAAGTTCAAATGATCATTTGGAGCCTATGAGTTGCATAGGTTTAGTTCAATTTATTTATATTTGGTTTTGGTTCATTTAGGTTCATTTAGGTCAAATAGGTCAAGTTAACCAATTTGACCCGTTTGACCCAATTAGGTTAGGTGATGGGCTGGTTTAGGCTTATTTGATCATTTGAAATGTATTACAAGCTTTAGTTTCAATCAATTTTATTTTGGTTTAATTTCAAGTTGATTTGACCTCTTAGGACAAGTTGAGTTCATGGTCAATTGGGCTAGGTTGGGTCTAATTGGTCAATTGAAGCTTTGGTCAAGTTCAACAAGTGATTTAGAATTAATATGACCCATTAGTTACAATCAATTTGGCTTAGATCAAGATTTGACCTATTTTGAATTTTTAAGCCAACTTGGGTCAACTTAAGTCAAGTGGCCAATTAGGCTTGGTTTGGCTTAATTGATGGCTTGATTAAGTTCAATTATTGGTTATAGATTGATTTAGATCAATGTTTTCAATCAATTTGGAATATAATAAATTTGGCTAGTTTGGGTTTCATTTGGGCTAAGTATTGACTTGGTCAAAGGCTAGGTTTGACATGGTTTGACCCAATTTGAGTGATTGATCATCCTAGAATGATTGTTGATCATAATGTGTGGCTTAGATGGGCTTAGTTCAATCCAATTTGGGTTGGATTAGAATTTGGCTCAAAAGGGTGCCTTTGGTTTCTTTGGGTCAAGTGAGCCTAGTGAATTAGCTTGATCAAGGCTTGATTCAAGTTTTGTTGAAATCACATATAGACTTATGATGGAAATATAAATCAAATTGCAAGTGGTTTGGAGTCAAATAGGTTTTGATTCATTTGACAATTTCAAGTCAAAAGGGTGAACATGGGTTTGACTTATGTTTGTTTGATTTTGGTTTGGTGATTATAATTTATGTTTATATTTGGATATGTCATTGAAGAAGTGATTGTTTGAAGAGAAAATCCAAAGGTTTGGATTAATTTGAGAATGATTTGGCTAAGTTTAAGGATTTGACTTGAAAGAGTATGAGTTGGATTTAAGTTGAACTTGGATTCGAGTTTTGAATTTAGTTTTGGTTATTTTAATTACTATTTAATTTATATTTATGAATATAAATGAGAATATAAATGGGTTATGAGAAAATATTTTGAATTTGGAGTGATTTGGATTTGAATAAGTCCATAAGATGAAATCAAAGGGGCTTAGGAAAGATTTTGGATTTGATATTGATCATAGGTTTTAATCATTTGAGATTTCATTCATGATTTGAATTTTGGAATTGATTTATGATTTGAAACTTAGTTGAGTTGGAATTGATTTATTGTTTAAATTGAAGTTTAGTTTGAAAGAAGGAAGCAAGGATTGGGTTCAAGTTATAGGATAGGCAAGTCCTTCTAATACCCCTATGTCATGACCTATTCCTATGGCTAACTCTTCTAAGTCTATAGGGTTAGGAAAAGTGTTCACCTAATAACTATAAGTGTTCTAAGACTAAAGAACTCTTAGTGTCTAGAGGAGTCCAATGTCTAAGATGGAGAAGTTGAGAGCTCTCTACAAAAGTGACATGAACAAAGGGAGCCCAATATGTGTGGTGTGACTAATAAGGTACACCGCACATATTGGTGTTGATCGAGATGATTAACAACACTGAATGATCATAAACACTAAAATAAATGATCTACTCCTAAGCCCAAGGTGTAGAAGGAATCAAAAGCTTAGTGCAATGTGACTATACTTATGTCAAAAACATAAGAGAGCGAAGGGTTAATCCACTAGGGATGGAGTATGTGAACCTTCCACTAGGAAGCAGGTTCAAGTCATCCACTGGGGGATGAGAAGTTGTGAAATCCACTTGGGGATTAAAATTTCAAATCCACTGGGGAAAAAATGTGAGCCTTCCATTAAGGGAGCAAGTTTGGGTTGGATTGGATTGATTACGCTAGGGAAATTGAAAAGATTTGCATCTCATTGAGGAGAAGCTGATTGATTTGATTATTTAATTTGACTCCACTGGGAAAGAGGGTCAATTTTGTTTCAAATTTTTAAATTTTGAATTTTGAGATGGACCTTGTCGATTTACGATGGACCACGCTGAGTAGGGGCCATGTTGGCCTTAGCCTACTTCAGATTTACCAATCCAAAGGGGTAGTCTACCAACTACAGGGTAGTACAATCCAACCAAAGGGGTTGCCTTTCAGTGTGTAGCAGTTGCATTAGTAAGAAAGCATAGTAGACTTATATCCTCCAAAGTAGGGATCAGTCACTGGGGTTACTAGTTGGAGGGGCAATGGGTTGAACCCAACCTTAGGCTAACTACTGAATGAATGCCTCTAGGGGACTTAAATCAGCTCAAAGATAGTCAAAATTAATTTTATTTTTAATTATATTAAATAGATCTCATTAGTTTTGATGGTGGGTAGGGCCATGTCGCCTTCTTGATTTATCGATCCAAAGGGGTTAGCTTCCTGACTGAGGGAAAAACTATCCAACCCAAGGGGTGCCTTCCGGTTTGCAGTGACTCTACTAGGAAGAAAGCGTAGTAGACTTATATCCTCCAAAGTAGGGATTAGTCGCAAGGGTGACCAGTTGGCGGGGTAATGGGTCGAACCCAACCTTAGGCTGACTACTGAATGAATGTCATTGGGGGACTTAAATTAGCACAAAGATAGTCAAAATTAATTTCATTTTTCATTATATTTGATGGATCTTGATAGTTTAGATGGACGCGAGTAGGGCCATGTAACCTACTTAATTTACAAATCCAAAGGGGTTAGCTTCCTGGCCGATGGGGAAAACTATCCAATCAAAAGGGTGCCTTTCAGTTTGCAGTGACCAATTCAGAGAAGAAATCACGGGGACTCACATATTTCTTGAATAGAAGACCACTGCGGAGACACATTAGCAAAGTAACATGTCAACCCAGCCTAGGGCTTCCCATCAATTTGTGACACTCATGCTAGAAATAATGCATAGTAAACTTACATCTTCTAAAGTGAAATGACTATCGAGGCAACCTGATTGTGGAAAAACAAATTGAATCCAACCTAAGGTCGATTATAGAGAGAGTGCCAACCTGGAGACTTATCTCAACTCAAGTGTAGTCAGGAAATTTTATAAGGAGTTTTGCTGACACTACCCTAAAGATAGGATGCCTGCTTAGGAAAAAGGGTCGCTAAGGACTTGAATTCCTAATCCATAAGCGAAGGTATATTTATTTGTTTTGTTTGTTTGTTTATCATGGACCCTATTAGTTTGTAAGGGATTATACTAAGATGGAGCTCATATTAGCCTAGACCTATCTTAGATTTACTGGTCTAAGGGAAAATCTATGCATCCGTTGAACAAATTCTCCAACAATGGGGGTGGCTACTAGCAAAGGGGGGTTGTCCAATCCAAGAGTAGCAAGGGTAGTATCTAAATGGGGTCACTAAGGACATGATCCAAATAGAGTGCCTGTAGGGGAGGTGCCACTAAGTACTTTATCCAAAACCCTGAAGAAGATGATATCTATAGTTATTTGGTGGCCAGCTCAAGGAGAAAGTATGGGGACTCAGATCTGCAAAGAGTGGTGTATCCACCGGTGAGTTGCTGTCAGCATAGCGAACATCAATCAACCTAAAGTACCTATCAATTTGTAACAATCAGCCTATGAAGAAAGCATATGGGGTTCACATCCTCCTACAGCAGAACTGATTGTCGGGTTAGTATGTTTTCAGCTCGACAGGTGCTATCCGACCTGGGATGACTAATGAGTAAATGCCACTGGGGGACTTATAACAACTAAAGTGTAGTCAAGAGGAAAGGAACCACTGGTGGACCTTTCCTAAAGCTCAAATATATTCGACTTAGTTAGTGCATGATGGCTAGTTCAAGAAGAAAGCATGTAGGTTTACATGCTCTTAAACAAAATCAACATGAGGTAGCTTACTAGCTGTGTAGTGAGGTCTACCAAATTAACAAGGCATTTGTCAGTTTGCAATGGCCAAGTCTAGAAGAAAGAACAGGGACTCACATCCACCAGACAAATGACCACTGGGTTGACATACTAGCAAGGTAGCATGTCAACCTGACCTAGAGCAACCAATGAGTGAGTGCCGCAAGGGGCTTGCTACCACATCAAAATTGCCCGAGAAAAAAGACATGTGTTTGTGATTGTATTTGTGTTTGAAGAGGATAGGATGCCAGGTTCTCTTACACCTATCTAGTCGTCTTTTGAAATATGATGCCTCTTGGGTTCTCTCACATCTATTCTAGTCGCATTGGCGAATCATGTTTAATTTGTATTCATGTTGTGAAAGAGGGATAAGATACTTCTTGGGTTCTCTTACACCTACCCTAAACACATCGTGGCGGATATGCAAAATAAGCAAATAATGCTTCAAATGAAGAGAACATTTTGATGAATTGGAATGAAATTTTTTTTATGATAATTATTTTCAAACATGATTTTATGGGTAGTATTTCTTCAAATAGAGCACATTAATTGGAAGCATCGGGTGTTCACCTTTACAATGAATAAGTTGATAAGATCCTCTTTGGTAGGCATTCTCTATAACAAAAGGGCCTTCCTAAGTGGATTCAAACTTGCCTCCCATCTTTTGACGGGCAATTGGTCTCGTTAGAACTAAAAGATGCTCTCCTACTTGAAAAGCTCTAGTGCAGACCAGCTTGTTGTGACCTTGAATCATCTTGGCTTGTATAACTTAAGATTTTAGCATGCCTGTAAGCATCTCTCTTCCAAACCTTTGAGCTCTTCTAACTGTAACTTTGCATTCTGCTCTATAGTGATTTTACTACCCATTGCTATCCTTAGTGATAGGAATTGAACTTATAATGGTAGATTTGCTTTGGACCCATACACTAAGGAGAATGGGATGAGGGTTTTATTGAATGCTTATGCTAGGTCATTTGCCCTGGGATAGTAGATGGTGGAATCTCTCCAATTTATACTATATCTCTTCACAAAGCTATTGATCTTGGTGCTTTTGAATGTAGTACCATTATCGAATATAATTTATTGAGGCACCCCGAACCTATATATGATATGGTTCTTGAAAAGCAGCACATCTTTGAGTTGTGACCTCTCACAGTGGGATTGCCTCACTTGGAAAGAAGTCGATGGCAGCTAAGATGATTAATGACCCTTAGAAGAAGGAGGATCGATAAGACCCACAATGTCGATACCATAACACTCAAATGGCCATGAGCTCAGTGTAGGATGTAGAATGTTGGGTGGTTGATGTAGGACCACACCTTATACCTCACACTGATGGCATCTCCTAGCTATGTCCATGCAGTCTGTGATCATCAAAGGCCAGTAGGATCTTAGTCTCTTGATGGCATCTCCTAGCTGTGTTCATGCAGTCTGTGATCATCAAAGGCTAGTAGGATCTTAGTCTCTTGATCTTTACTTACATCATCAGACCAAATTGATGCGCTCCACATAGACCTGACTATACCTTCAGTCACGATCTTACGGGCTTTGTGTTTGTCTAAATAGTGTAACCACATTTGACAAAAGATCGTTGATGCAAGGTGCCATCCATGAGAGCATAGGAAAGAGCTCTCTACTTCATCTGATCGGCTTGCGATTTCTCTTGAGGTAGTTTTCCTGTGTTCAAGTAATCTATGAACGGTTGCCTCCAATCTAGCTCCTCATTTTTACTGGTAATGGCAATCTCCCCTTAAAGAAAGTCTCTTGACGAGTTCATAGTTTATAAGAGATAGGACTTATCTATTTTGGACCCTATTGGAATGAACTCATCTTCAGGACATACAAATTCCATGGCGAGTTTGGCCAAAGCATACGCTATTGTGTTCTCTCCTTGAGGGACCTTGTTGATGGTGACCTACGGAATTTGGGCCAACAGCTTCATGGTGTACTTGTGATAGTGACAAAGCTTAGGTTTTAGAACCTTATAGGATCCAACAATCTGGTTGAGGACCAATTAAGAATCCCCATGGATGTTGATGCTTTTGACACACACTATAATGGATAACTCTATACTGGCAATTGAAGCCTCATACTTGACTTCATTGTTGGTGCATGGATTGGAGAGATAGTATGAGAACCTCATCACATCATAGCCTGGAGTTAAAAGAATAATTTCTACCCCTGCCTTTCCTAGAAGTAGATCATGGTTCTTCTCCTTTATGAAAGGAAGCCGCACCATCAAAATATATCTCTATGGTGAAAATATTCTCCTACCTTCATTTATCCTTTTGGAAGGATAAATGAAAGCAAAAACATATGCCTTCGTTAGGACACCATGCAGATCCATAGATGTTCTTATTATGGTGATCGGGTATGACATTGAGGAAAGGTGTACTATCTCGAAAAATAGAAATCACTACCCTATAATGGACCTAATCACCTGAATAAGGACTCTTAAAGACTATGGTTCTTCATATGTACCAGAGATTCTTACTTTATATGGAAAAGTAAAGTAGGGTTTATTTTAAACCAGGTTCATTAAGTTTCCTATGGGGAAAGCCCCAATAATTAATTACATCCTAAAGAACAGGATTCTTTAGGAATACTCTTGAGTAAGGTAAATGATCATTGTCTTGAAAGATTTTAAAGATAGGATTATCAATCAATTTTGGTGTATTTTTAGAAGATCAAGTGGGATTGACCAAAAGGGAGGGAGCTTTTTTTTAAAGCCAAAGGAAGATAAGTAAGAGATGCTTCTAATATAGGAAGCCTAAAAAAAATCCCAAACTGTACTATGGTTGGGCTTTATATTTTTGAAGTTGAATTGATTTATTTATTTGAGTTGAAGTTTCATTAGAAATCTCAAGCTAACAATTCCATAATTAAGGTCATGAAAAATGCTTAAGAAGTGAGGATTTATGCTTGTGGCTCACAAAGGGGAGAAGCAATCTTGGATCTTGAATCTATGGAGCTTTGGTGAGGGCCAAAGCACGACCTAAATCTAAGGCAAGAATGGGTATTTGGTTTACCTCCACAAGAAAGGATAAACCACTCGACCGTTTGGACTTACAACCACTCGGGGGTGGCTGCCAGCTAACTACTCATACGATTTTAAATACATGTAGGCAAGTTATATGTATGCAAGATAGATTTTGTTATTTATTTAGAAAGAGCCTAAGCCTTAAAAAAAGTCCCTAAAAGACTAGATCATGCAGGACATGATTAATGACTTAAATCTAATGGAAATTTTTTATATATTTTATTTTCATTTTGGACAATTTCATTTGACTCAGGCTATAAGATTCATATGGCTAATGCATGAGAAATTAGATAATGGGCCAAAATCAGCAAGATAAGGAGGTATGTTTCCACAATGACTTTTAAAGGTCAAGCCAAATTCTCTGGCAAAGGTAGAAGCTCTCCAATCAAGAATGAAATAATTTGCTTCTTATGCATGATATGAGAAATAAAATACAACATCCAGCTAAGGGGTTGCTAATTCTTTTATCTTGATTTTATAGCCTAAGCTTTAGGTGAGGTTATGAGTTATTTTATTTTTAGTTTGAATTGATAGTTGGATAGAAAATTTATTTTTCCTAAGAGCCTAATCATCATCCAGCCATACATCAAAGCAAGGAAGAAACTAGGAAAATATGTCATCTCTAATGCACATGTTAAATAAACATCAAATATTTTATAAAGCTAATGCAAAAGAATAAGAGGCCTTTCATGGTCGGGCACCACCGCACAAACCCAAAACCAAATGTGGGTAGCCGAGCTCTACCCTTATACAACCCGGATTACAAATAAATTAATTATAATCAAGTAAGGAAATTCATGTTATGGGGGTATTCATTCTTCTTTCTTCTTTTCTTCATTTTGGTTCTTTCTTCCTTTTAACTTGGTTTGGATGTGGATTTTTCCAAAGGCTTCACATGGTATATAAGATATAGTCTTATGACCAATGTTCATCCTAATTCCCCATAATAATCATTACAAATCCTAATTTGCAAAATTACATGACAAGGGAAAGTAAATCTAACTAACACCTACAAAATAGAGATTAGCTAAACAACCCAAACAATCCCAAGAAAAAATATTGAATTTAGCACCCCACGCATGAGTAACTAAGTCCACTAGCCTACTTTGGATTATGCTTAGGAGTAGATGTCACTTGCACAATCCTCTACAGAAGATAATGGTTAGACTAAGATCGCCTTACCATTCAGTCTCCGCATATACACCCAAACATTCAGACTAAAATATCACATCACAAAACAAAAGCAAACATCAAACCATGCACTGCCCTAACATAGGACTAAAAGTGATGACATAACTTAATGTGTGTGCTATTTAAGATTTGTGTGGTATGTCTAGTTAGGCTTTCAAGTTTATATTTTCTAAGTATGAAAATATTTAACTAAGAGCATGGTTTCATTTAAGTTACTTAGTTGATTTGAGTTAATTTTATTTGATGATTTTGTTTGATTTGAATGAACCTATGCTTAATTTCTAAGTTGTAAACAGAGGGAAAAGTGAAAAGAACTTCTCTTTCCTTCCCTACCTTAAGTAATTTCTAAAGTAGATTCATTATTGATTTTTGTTTAGTAAATATTTTATTATGTGTTTGATTAATTAGTGGTGGCATTTCTAAGAATGCTTTGATCTTTTCTGGATCTATCTCTATTCCCTAATGTTAGACAATAAAACTGAGGAATTTCTTTGAAGGTACTCTAGATGCACACTTTAGGGGATTCATTTTGAGGTTATATTATCTTAATCGTTCGAAAACTACACTCATGTTAAAGAGATGGTCTTTATTTTCTCTGATCTTGACTACTAAATCATCAACATAGCACTTAATTGATGATGGATGAGTTCGTTGAAGATTTGAGTCATGGCCCGTTGGCATGTGGCACCAATATTTTTAAGGTCGAAAGGTATGACCGTATAATAATAGATTATAATCGGGGTTCAAAAAGTAGTGTTTCTTTTATCCTTGGGGGTCATCTTGATTTTAATATAGCCAAATGGCCCATCTATGAAGGAAAAAACTGCATGATATGAGGCAATGTCCACCATTAATTCTTGAATAGGAAGAGAAAACTCATCCTTAGGGCATGCCTTATTTAATTCCCTGAAATCAATGCATATGCGAATTTGGCCATTCTTTTTTTAACTGGTATGACACTTGCTAAACCAGGTGAAGTATTTTTCTTCCTTGATGAAACTAGCATCGATCAGTTTCTTGACTTCAGAAATGACCTGCTATTCGATTTCTAATCGCATGCATCTAGGAGCTTGCTTGATAGGTTTAGCACTAGGATTTATTGCTAGTTTGTGGACTGCTACATCAGGAAATAATCCAGGCATTTCTTCATAACTCCATGCAAAGCAGTCCTTAAACTTATTCAATAGCCTAACGAAGTCATTGGTTTCTTCTTCATTCAGCAAAGAACTAATGTATGTCGGGTGCAGATTTTCTTCCATCCTAAGGTTGATTTCTTTGAGTTTGTCAATTATTGAATGGATCTCCTCTTCAAATTCTAGTGATACATTTTTGATTTGGAGATCATCTAGATTATTTGAATTTTCTTAGCATACCTCCTCGTAAGAGTTGGTATGATTGGAGAATCATCATCGCCTGGACCACTATACTGAATCCTAGTTCTAATCTTGATTGTGCTTCCCTGCTTATGTTGTTCCATAGCTTTTCGAAGTATTCTGACCTATGCTTAGATCATGTATGAGGAATCAAATCTTTCTTTGCAAGATTAAGAACACAAGGTAAATACCAATCAAAAAATAATTCCATTAATTCTTTATATGAATTCTCCTGAAGTTCTACATCAACTTCAGAACTTAAGGATGATGATCCCAAAAAGAATCTCTTTGACTTCGCATCAATGGAAGACTTAACGGCTTCCTTAATCACTAAACCTTCAACTTTTGAGATGAAAGTGAGGTTAGAACTAAAGTTCCCAACCCCTGCCTAATAGTTTGACATACATTTGATTCGAATACTTTTCTTTTGGGTGGCCTGGTCTTCGTCGTTATCCAGCTTGAGTGTCACCTCTAATGAAACTTGCTAAGAGGGGTTGGCTGCTATACTAATCACATGAGACTCATCCTCTGAGTTGGATTTCAAGTCTATGTGAATAGTAGGGGTACACTCCTATGAATTGGAACATAACCACTGTTGGTTGGATGCCAACTAGAGGGTCTTCCACCTCTAGGACTGCCTCTATTTCTGCCTCTACCTCTACCTGGTGGAGGTCGACTCATTCTGCCCACATGTCCATATGATGGAATGAACTGTGAGTGGAATGTGATATGTGGCTCTACTTCTTCCTCAATTTCATTCTCTTATTCACTTGGATTTTCATATTTCTTTTCTCTTTCTTTTACTTTTTCTTTCTCTTTTTCTTATTTTTTCTTTTGCATTTGAGTTTTGACCAAGTTTATGAGGAAAGGTATTTTGAGAAAGATAATAGGTCGCATCTTCATAAATCTCAACTTCTCTGACTAAAAATGGCTTTTCTCTCCTTTGACATGGTATTCAATCTCATCCTTATTGAACTTAATGCATTGATGGAGGGAGGATGGAGTCATCATGTTCTGATGTATCCAAGGCCTACTAAGCAAAGCAGTGAATGAAGTATTCAAATTAATTATGTAAAACTTGGCTTCAATCTTCCATTCACCTATCTCCAAAGGTAAAATTATTGAACCTAAAGCCCTCACACCTTATTTATTGAATTCTCTCAACATCATCTGATCTCCTCAGAGTGTGGAGATGTTGATCCTCAAATAGGCAAGGGTCTTTAGACTCATAATATTTATCGATGCACCTGGATCAACAAGAACTCTAGAGAGTTTGAATCTACCCAAGTCCACTGTAATGTAGAGGGGATAGTTGTGCCCCATGTCCCATAGAAGAAGATCTTCATCTGTGAAAGTGATCCCCTAGGCTTCTCTATAATAATGTGCCTCCTCTCTAATAAAGGTTAGTTGAGCTAAGCATATTTCAAGATCAAGGAGAGCCTTGAGTAATGACTCCCTCAGCTCTTTGGATAAGAGAAGGGCATCATATATGCTTAACTTAGATGGCAACTTTCTTAGGTCAGAGACAACATTGTTAGCTGATCCTCCATAAGCATATCTAAGGGTGGAGCATCTTGTGGAGGGGCTTCTCAATCATCAAGACCAATGACTTACTTTTCTCTATCTTGAGGTGCCGCCCTAGGAGGTAGAACCTTACCATTATGGAGGTTGACTTTGGTGATCTCTTGTGGCAAGTTAGTGCAAGGTTCTACCTACTCATCAAGCTCACCTATAGCTTATCCTATGGGACCCTCAAAATCAGATGATTCCATGTCTATCTCAAGAGGCAGACCCATTGTATTCAGAGAAGGAAAGTCCAATTCTGAATCAGAAAGGGGAAGATCAGAGTTGTTATAATTGTTGTTTAGACTTGAATATTTTTCTAAACGAATAGAGTTAGACAACCCATCAGAAGTGACACAGATATAATTTAAATTAAGTTTATTCCTTGATTTCTTGGGTTTTGAAGGAGGTACATAGTATAAGTTAAGTAAAGTAAGAGGGGTGAGGGATTTGATGCACGCATCCATCGATTCAAGATGTATACTAAAGGAAGAGCTAGCTGAAGCAGAGGTCACTGAAGCAGTAGTAGCTGCAACTATGGACTAGAGGTTGGACTTAGTCAGTTCTTGTGCTACTTGGTTATTGCGGGCTAGCATAGGCTACTACTACTAAGCTCCCACCTTCCCTAAGTTTTCTTGATCAACTTGCAAACCTTCCTTGATGTTGGAGGTTTGAGCTGACTCAGGCACCTACAAGGAAAGGTTCTTGAATTTAGAGACAATTTTCTTAGAGGTACGGGATAAGGAGATATCCCAACCATCTTTGGTTTTGTAAGGATCACCAGTATCCCCAAGGATTACCCTAATGGAGCTAGATGGTTTTTCCATAAGGTATTCCTTTGGGATAACTATAGCACCGGTCATGAAGCTATGTTCAAGCAAGTCCTTGAATGTGAAGCAATCTTCCAAAACATGACCTAGCATAAGGTGGTAGGGGCAGCAATTAGGATCATTGCTTTTGCCCACTTCCTTCGGCCTTTTAGGTTTGTGTAGCCAAAAATCAAGTTTCTTTAAGAGATTCTTAAAGATCTTCTTGATTATCTCTCTCTTAATGAATAAAGCTTGTTAAGTTTTTCCAAAAGAGTATGTAGATGATAGCTACTTAGCGGCAGGTATGTGTACCGCTACTCCTGCTGATATGGCTGAGGAGGAGGCTATGCAGGCCATGGAGGCTGCTGTGGTGGCCGATACAACTATCTCAGTGGTGGTTGAGGAGGTGAAAGTGATCGCTGTGGAACTTGAGGTCTCTCAAACTGCTCTCTAGCTTGCTGTTTCCCCTTGTCTACTGCTATCACTGCCCCAGACTTCTTCTCGTAAGCTTTCTATGGCTTTGGCATTGTAGATTGATCAAGAAAAGGTAGCTATTTGGGTTCTCCTTGTAAGCTAGTCACCTTATTGATTAGCTTCTCAAAGGTTTTGTTACATTTGAGCATGAAGGTGACCAAGACATGGATATTCTTAAGCAAAATTTTAATTACATGTAGTTCAGATAGCTGTGGTTAGCATTTCATACTCAAATTATATCATCTAAGAATGTAATAAATAAGGGACTCACCATGGTGTTATTGAGCCACAATGAGATCGCCTACAGTCACCCTTTATTGAGCTCCAGCAAACCTCTTGATGAAGAGTTGCTCTAACTTAGTAAATGCCTTCACTGAAATATCGGGAAGTTCGACATACCAATCAAAGGCTATACCTACTAAACTACTGTCGAAGAGATGGAAGAGTAAACTATCACTACCACCAACATAGCAACAATTGGCTATGAAATATGCAATGTTCTGCCTTAGGTTCCCATTGCCATCAAAGCTCTTGAAAGAAGGTGGTATGAAACCCTTAGGATACTGGATGGTATCAAATTCCTCTGGGTAGTGTCTACCCTTTCGAACTGATGATCCTCCTCAGGCTTGAGCCAATGCTTCTCTCACCTATTGCTGAACCAATGCTTTTGATGTATTTTTCCTATATGGAGGTACTATCAACTACCTTCCTATACAAACTGGTGTTGCCCTATTCTACTGGAGGTAAAGTCTTGGCTGGATCTAAGACATGCACCAACTCTAGCTGACTAGTCTCTATTATGGTAGGATGAACTATCCATGCTTGGTTCTGGAGTGCTAAGATACCTACTAGCAAATCCTCAAGCTGCTTCCCCATCCTATCTATTTGTTCATCCTTTTGTTTTAGTTGCTGATGAAGGTGTTGAATCGAGTAAGTTGTGTCTTTCTGCTTGGCCACATCACCTTCCAAAGTCTACTGATCACGTAGAAGAGAACCCCTGGTGTCAACCATGTGGACTCCTGTTGAATCCTCTAATAGATCATCCTCATTAAGATCAAAGTTGATCTTCTTATCCTTTAAATCAAACCAAGCATATCCTAAGATCTAGGGAATGGTCTAGCTGAACAAGTACAAAAGGTCAAGGCTAACCAGTAGTAGGATCACTATCATGAGCAATGCCTACCTGCGATTCTTTGAAGAGCTAACCCTACCTATGCTCGGTGGAAGAAAGACTCTCACAGCTACCACTAGATGTATGGAGTAATACTCCTTGGAGAGTTGATGGCCATAGAGGCAATTGCACTATCTCCTAGTCTCTCAACTACTACTACCTCCATAGCCTGCTGAGGTGGTGGTGGTGATTGGATGACTACGATACTCTGAGGTCACCATTCTTTCCACACTACAACTATGGCAGAAAATCGAGCAGTAGATCTTGGCCTCATCACATTAGGTCATATAGATGGATCGGGATCTCTTGGCAATAGTTGGGTCACTAATGGAGTCCTCTTCTCCCCAGATGTGGCCTTCATAGCCTTTGGTGGAATGGTAGATGTTGAAACATGTACAACAGGCAATGGATGTGCGATAGAGCGGTGTGGTGGAGGCACCGACTCTCTTTGAATAGGAGTTGCTCTCTTATGATGGGTAGTCCCCATGAGCAAGATACTGTCAGTTTGATCGATGTGAGTAGCACGCCGATCTAGAAAATCCATAAGTGAGGAGGCTGCTGACTATCAGTTGTACCTCCGGCACTCCTAGCTAATGACATGAACTGATGTACGGGCTTCCCTAACAATCTCCTGCCAAAGATGCCTACCCACGCTAATCTCAGATCAAACTGAGCCCCAAACTCCGATCGTCTGTAGGCTCCGCCAACTCGGTGAAGAACTATCTTTAGGCTGGTGTATGACCTCCTCCTCCTCTCACTAATAGGAGCCTAAAATTGAATTGCTGGAGGAGGTGAAGCAGAAATCCTCCTAACAACTTCTTTATCAGAATCAAAGAGGTGGTGAAACCAGTTCTCGTAATGAGAGGAGAGACTATCTAGGGTGTCTCCACATTCACCAACTGTGTAGGTTCCTCTAGCTCTCTCGCTATGCCAGTGTGATATCGCTTGATTAAGCAATTCTTATTTTTGCTTGAGTCCTGGTAAGTCGAGCAAAATGGGAGGTACAACCTCAAAGGCAAGGAGACAATCCCTAGAATCAAGGGGTCCTTCCCCTTAGAGAGGGCCAAAGAGTGGGTGCTAGCCCTCACTAGGGCTGAATAGGAAACCACTGGGCACACACACTGCGACCCTTCTTCGCTATGAGAACTTCCGTAGCCTTCCTCTTCAGTGAGGGAATCTCTGCATCTGAAGACATCTTGACTTGGATGATCAACTTATGCATGGTCACCACGCTCCTGCACACTATCATGAGGGAAGTTCCTTCATATTTAATCCTGGCCCCCACAAAGCCTCAACCAAAGTGGATGTGGTGGGCATAGTCAGAGCGTAGGAGGTTGTCCTGATCCAAGGCCAAATCCATCTCATGAGAAATTAAGAACACTTACTTCTGTGCTTCCATTGCAAATGAACTGGACTAAAATTGAAAGTTAAACTAACTAAAGTCAGAAAGTCTGCAATGTTGAAAAAAAAAACTTGAATCATTTTTCTATTTTGTTGATTTCTTTTTAATTTTTGATTTTAGAGTTTGAACCCATACTCAACAACTTAAAAGTGTTAAGTTGGGCTCAAATGAATTTAGAAGATATTAGAAAGGGGATTTTTGAATGTAGAATCTATTTTTAACAAATTTTTGTATGTTGAAAATGGGTTCAAATATTTTTTGGAGAGATGCTTCCATAGGTTCATATTTGATTTTGATTTAAGGATTTGAGGACCCTTTATTTAACAAATTTGAGTATGTTAAAGTAAAGAGTCAATTGATTTTGTGTTTTGATTTGGAATTTTTGGATTACTCACTCAACAAATTTAACTATGCTAGGTGAGGTGTTTGAAAATAATTTTCTTCTTCTTTTGCTTATTTTGTGAATCATGTGATTTTGAAAATGGAATCTTGGCTTAGTAAATTTGGGTATGCTAAATGAAGAGTCCAAATGTATTTTATTTTATTCTTCTGAATTTGAAAAAGGAGAATTTCAACTTAGCAAATTTAGGTATGCTAAATAGAAGATCCTAATATGTTTAACGTTTTGATTTTTTTTTTATTTTAAAAGAGGATTCTTAGCAAATTTAGGTATGCTAGGGGAATCCAAATGGGTTTCTTTTGCTTTTGATTTAATTTCGAAAAATAAGATCCTTAGTTAATTTAGGTATGTCAAGGAAATCCAAATGTGTTTGATCTTTTTGTGATTTTGATTTTGAAAAAATGGATTTCTTCTTAGCAAATTTTGGCATGCTAAATAAAAAATCTAAATATGATTTTTGTTTGAATTTTTATTTTAAAAGATGATTCTTAGCAAATCTTGGTATGCTAAGGGAATCCAAACGAGTTTCATGTTTTGTCATTTTGAAAAGTGGTCCTTCATTTAGCAAATTTGAGTATGCTGAATGAAAGATCCAAGTGTCATTTCAATTTTGAAAAGATGATTATTGATTGGTGATTTTGATTTTGTTGAAAATGAAATCTTCATTCAATAAATTAAATGAAGATGTTCATTTGGTGCTTTTGGAAAATATGATTGTTGATTTTGAAAAATGATTGTTGGTTTTGTTTTTGTTGAAAATAAAATCTTCATTCCACAAGTTGAATGAAGATGTTCAAGATTGTTGATTTTTTTTATTAAAAATGAAATCTTTATTCAATTAATTTGAATGAAGCTGCTCATTTGTGCTTTTTGAAAATATGATTGTAAACTTTTTTTCGAAAATGAAATCTTCATTCAATAAATTGAATGAGGATGTTCATTTATGCTTTTTGAAAAGAATAATTGTTGATTTTATTTATGAAAATGAAATTCTCATTCAGTAAATTGGATTAGGAAGTTTATTTATTCTTTTTGAAAATATGGTTGTTAATTTTAGTTTTGAAAATGAAATCTTCATCAAAATAAATTGAGTGAAAATATTCATTTGTGCTTTTTGAAAATATGATTGTTGATTTTATTTTTGAAAAGATCCTACATATAACAATCATGAAGATTGTTAGATGATGTTGATTTATGAAGAATTTTTATGCAAACATTTTACTATGTGCATTTTTAAGAAGTGCTTTTTGGAAATTGATGTTTTTATAACGGATTTATCTTTCTTTATTTTTGGAGTGAACTTTACCTTACCATAGAAATGGTAAGAAGGAAGTCTTTAATTATTTCTTTTCATTAAATTTTTATTTTCACCTATTGGGAAACCCAATAGGGGTTTTAAGACTTACACAGAGTGAGGTCCTAAAACCTAAAGGATGTTGGCTAGCTTAGCTTAAAGATGAAATAAACTAAGTGCCAACAAAAAAGTAAGAAAGTCTTGGATTTATACAAAGTATAAACCCACTATCGATAATTGGAGACAATGATCATTTTCCAAAGATGGAGAGAGGAACCTTCCCCAACGGAGTCCCCAGAAAAATCTATGGTGAAATTATTCTCCTGCCTTCATCTATCCTTTTGGAAGGATAAAAGAAAACAAAAATATATGCCTTTATCAAGACACCATGCAGATCCGCAGATGATCTTATTAGGGTGATCGGGTACGACATTGAGGAAAGACGTACTATCTCAAAAATAGAAATCACCACCCTATAATAGACCTAATCACCTGAATATGAACTCCTAAGAACTATGGGTCTTCGTATGTACCAGAGATTCTTTCCCTACTTTATATGGAAAAGTAAAATAGGGTTTATTTTAAACTAGGTTCATTAACCCTATGGAGGGAAGCCCCCATAATTATTTACATCCTAAGGAATAAGATTCCTTAGGAATACTCTCCATTAAGGTTAATGATCGTTGTCTCCAAAGATTTTAAGATAGGATTATCAATCAATTGGTGTATTTTTAGAAGATCACATGGGATTGATCAAAAGCGAGGGAGATCTTTTCGGAGCCAAAGGAAGATAAGTAGGGGATGCTTCAGATACTAAGAAGCCTAGTGAGCATCCCAAACTATCCTATGGTTAGGCTTTATATTTTTGAAGTTGAATTGATTTATTTGATTGAGTTAAATTTTTATTAGAAATCTAGGGCTAACAATTCCACAATGCAAGGTCATAAAAAATGTCTAAGAGAAGAGAATTTATCTTTGTGGCCCACAAAGGGGAGAAGCAACCTCAGATCTTGAATCTAGGGAGATTTGGTGAGGGCCAAAGCATGTCCTAAATCTAAGGCGAGAATGGGTATTTGGTTTACCTCCACAAGAGAGGATAAATCACCCAACTGTTTGGATTTACAACCGCCTAGGGGTGGCTACCAACTAACTCCTCCTACAATTTTAAACACATGTAGGCAAGTCATATATTTATGCAAGATAGCAAGTTTGATATTTATTTAGAAAGAGACTAAGTCCTTAAATACACTCCCTAAGAGACAAGATCATGTAGGACATGATTAATGACTTAAATATAATGCAAATTTTTCATATATTTTATTTTCATTTTGGACAATTTCATTTGAGTCAAGCTATATGATTGATATGCCCAATGCATGATAAATTAGATTATGGCCAAAAATCAGTAAAATAAGGAGGTGTGTTTCCACCTTGGCACTCAAAGGTCAAGCCATGTTCTCTGGCAAAGATGGAAGCCCTCCAATCAAGAGTCAAACAATATGCTTTTTATGCATGATATGAGAAAGAAAATACAACATCTAGCTAAGGGGTTGCTAATTCTTTTATCATGATTTTATAGCCTAAGCTTTATGTGAGGTTATGAGTTATTTTATTTTTAGTTTGAATTGATTAGTTAGATAAAATATTTATCTTTTTGAAGAGCCTAATCATCATCCAAGCTATACATCAAAGCAAAGAAGAAACTAGGTAAATATGCCACTCTAATGCATAAGCTAAACAAACATCAAACATTTTATAAAGATAACGTAAAAGAATATGAAGCCTTCCGTGGTCAGGCACCACAGCACAAACCCAAAAACAAATGTGGGTAGCTAAGATCTACCCTTATACAACCAGGATTACAAATGAATTAATTACAATCAAGTAAGGAAATTCATGTTATGGGGGTCTTCATTCTTCTTTCATCTTTTCATCATTTAGTTCTTTCTTCCTTTTAACTTGGATGGGATGTGGCTTACTACAAAGGCTTCACATGGTACATTAGACATAGTCTTATGACCAATGTTCATCATAATCCCATAACAATGATTCTAAATCCTAATTTGCAAAATTTCATGAAAATAGAAACTAAATTTAACTAATATCGACAAAATAAAGATTAGCTAAACAAATCAAATAATTCTGAGCAAGTATGTTGGACTTGGCACCCCACAAATGGGTAACTAAGTCCACTTGGCCTATTTTGGATTATTCTTAGGGGTAGAGGCCACCTGCACAGCAAAATAAATTATATTTTTAATACACCTCCACTTAAGCACAATCCCCTATAGAAGATAACGATTAGACTAAGATCGCCCTACCATTCAGTCTCGCATATATGCCCTAACATCCAGACTAAAATATCACATCATAAAATAGAATGAAACATAAAAATAATCAACGACCCTAACATAGGACTAGAAGTGGTGACTTAGCCTAATGTGTGTGCCATTTAAGGTTTTTGTGGTATGTCTAGTTAGGTTTTTAGGTTTATATTTTCTAAGTATGAAAATATTCAACTTAGAGGGTAGTTTCATTAAAGTTGTATAATTTATTTGGGTTAATTTTTTTGATGATTTTGTTTGGTTTGAATGAACCTATGCTAAATTACTAAGTTATAAAGAGATGGAAAAAAGAAGAGAACTTCTCTTTCCTTCCCTACCTTAAGTAATTTTTAAAGTAGATTCATTATTAATTTTTGTTTAGTGAATGTTTATTATGTGTTTTAATTAATCTTAAGTTTAGACTTTCCCTAAATAAACTTATTCAAAAAGAAAGGTATTTCAAGTTTAAGTAAAGTAAATTACTATCACAAAACACACAATATTTTATTTCTTTCCCACATGTGTATCATGCACATGAATGAATCCTAAGCATATCTATACATGCAATTTAAGTATTTAGCACACCCTAATGATGAATGCTAAGAGAAGTTACTTAAGGAAATTTGTATGCTTCATGATGTGTGATTTGGTTAAATAGACAAAGAGAGATTCTCTTATCCATTTACATATGCACATTTACAAGTATAAAAGACATAAGTGAGTACGTCGCCATTGTTAGCACTAGGGGTGTAAGGGACAAGAACTACTTAGGGCTACTTAAAGCCTCGCAACCCCGGGGTTATCTAGACTAATATACCACTTTTCTTAAATACATGTGCATGTACAAAATATAATGCGTGGAAAGAGAATCATGCAAAAAGTTTATGTTTATTTGATCTTGGTTTGATTGTTTAGTTTACATGTGTGATGTGGAGTTCTTTCTTAAGTAATGACATAGGAGTGTATAGAATGAATTTAGGTAGGTGATGCCCTTTTCAAATGGACAATACACTTTGGCAAATCCCATACAAGCCTATGTTAAGAGAGAGAAGGAAATCACATAACACATTTTATACTATTTACATGCAAGTTTATAAGTTCTTTTAAATATCACACTTTTCATTTATAATGTTTGATTTCTAAGTTTTGAAAATAGTTTTAGATTTGATAGTGATAATAGCCATTCATATCCTTACTTTAGCCAAAACATGCAATTTGACATAAAGGAAACATTTCATTTTTTAATTTGATTTTCAAAAGACATGTAATTCACTCTAATTAATTCTTAAATACAATCTTATGGAATAAGATTATTTAAAGTGAATCAAAAATATTTAATTTGAGTTTGATTTGAATTTAAGGAATGTGAAAGGGTTTGCTGGACCTAACCCATCTCCCACATGTGTGTGTTATTTTAGTTTAATTTTTAGAACCCTTAAGTGGATTTTATGTTTTGCTTAGGTTAAGGTATTCATAAAGTTCATTAATTACCCCTTACCTACACTACTTTAATATATTTAACCAAATAATTATGAGCCAATGTATGAAATAAAACCACAAGGAATTTAAATTAGCAATGCACCTAAGAAAGAAGGGGGCCTAATGCATTTAGCTCATAATTAATGACTAATTAAGCTAAAGGATTTAATTTAAGTACTTTCATAACCCTTCCCACACTTATGGGTTAGATATGATTTTCTTAAGTTTACTTTGGTTATTGAACACCTAAGCATCTACCCAAGAAGGAGATGATTAAGTTTAGATTGATTTCATTTAAACATTTTGATTAATTAAGCCATTTAATTAAGTAATTAAACTATTTAATTAATTTGCATTTTAATTAGATTTTTATCTAAAGGAAATAAACTTAGGGGGAAAAAATTTGGGAGAGGGCTCCTAATCTCATTCCCTAAGTTGACTTACTATTCTAAGGTAATTAGCAAATTTAATTAATAAATTTATCACTATTTAATGAATTGATTGATCATTTAATTCATTAAAGGAGTAAATAGGAATGAACCAAGCAATTACCCTAATAAAACCATTAATAAATCTCAAGAAAATTAAGGGAAGCAGAAGTCATCCCACTAAATACACCTGAGAAGTTTGGGATTAATCAGTGGGATAATTACATAATTACATTCCCTAAAACCAAAATTTAGAAAAATGTCATTGTTCAAAATCAATTGAATTTAATTTTAGATTATTCCTTTTTGAATTATCTCCACAATACATTTTATTTTGTATTTTTCAGAATTTTTTACATTTAGTTATGAATATTTGAAGATTACATAATTAAAATCTAATTAAATAGATAATCCCGTTGGCACCACGTGGACCATTGATGCAGTACGCGCTTTCCATGTGGCATAATGAGATTCTCTATTTAAGTAGTCACATCCAATTCCATCTAGCAACGACACTATGTGCTTTCTCCACAACGGTGCGATCAAAGATTGAACGATCACGATTAAGCCCGCAGTTAAGTCCATGGATCCTACATGGATTAATCATGACCATTGATCCAAAACATATGGATGGACAGTCCATGATCCATCACTAAACTAGCCTATGGGAGAGGGCATCCGTCCACTCTTTAGGGCAAGATCTGAGCTTGATTGAGCTCCAATTGAGCTTAAACTCAACCCACACCATCATCATGCAAGGGGCAAGACATCCAATGATCAATTTTCAATGGGTGAAAGTTTCTTTTGCAAAGGACTAAACACTTTTTATTCAAGGTTCAATTTGAAGGCATACCTCATCGGAGGCTGTCACTGGCACTCCCAACCATCAAGGTAGCTTCATCTAGTAGAGACGAAGCCTTGTTGAAGGTTTGAGGGGTTAAGGTTGAGCAGATCTTCCTATGAACCAAGCTCCTCTTAAAATGCTTGTGACCTTGGTCTAGCTCCCACCTCCCTTACCTTGGAAGCTTGGAAGAAGCTTTGGATCAACTCGATTGATTCCCCTGAGGGTGCATGCAAGAGCAATAAGCTTGATATTGGGTATTAAGTGAGATGGAAATCCTTGCTACCTTCCTTATTTTTAGCTTAGACAAAACTGAGAATGGGGAAATTGAATTAGCATAGGGAGCTTGGGGAGACTTGCTCTAAGTTCCCTAGCTTCAATCGAGTGTGAGTGTGTGAAAATGAAATGAAATTAGATGGAGTATATCTCCCCCTAGATGGATTAGGCAGCCACAAGCTATCCTTCTATTTTGGATCAATTGATCATATGCAATGGATTTGTTAGGTTATTTTAGCTTGCACATGGTTCAATTTTGGTAGAGGAAGGTAGTGGAGAAGTTTCCATATGCTTAATAGAGTGGAGGAGGGATCTTATGTGCTCAATTTCTAAGTTGGTTGTCGGTTTGGCCAATGGGTTGGGTTTGGCTGACCCAAACCCATTGGGTCATGTGCACCATGTTCATTAGTGTCCACAAGATCAACTAAGAGGGTGCCAAGTAGCCATGAAGAGGATTTGAACAAATTTTAAGTGAATTTGGCCAAGAATTACCCTTTGACCTAAGGGTAAAATGATCATTTAGATTTGATTTTAGTTTGAATATGTTTAGTATGATTGAAAAATGGGTTGGGCCAGGTTTCAATGAATTTGTAATTAATTGACCAATTTGATCCATTTGACCTAATTGGGGTAGGTCATGGGTTAGTTTAGGTTTGGTTGGTCACTTGAAATGTGTTGTGAGCTTTAGTTTTAATCAATTTTGGTTTAATTTGATTTTGGCTCCATTTGACCTTTTACGTCAAGTTAGTTTATGGTCAATTGGGCTAGGTTGGGTCTAGTTGGCCAATTGAGGCTTTAGTAAAGTTCAACAATTACTTTAGAATGGATTTGACCCATTGGTTGTAATTGATTTGGATTAGATCATGTTTTGACACATTTGACTTTTTAGGTCAAGTTGCGTCAACTTAGGTCAAGTGACCAATTGGGCTAGGTTAGGCTCAAATGATGACTTGGTCAAGTTCAAACATTGATCATGAATTGGTTTTGACTAATGGTTTCAATCAATTTGGCCTATGGTGGATTTTGGCTAGTTTGGGTTTCATTTTGGCTAAGTGTTTACTTGGTCAACCCTAAGGTTTGACTTGGTTTGACCCAATTTTTATGATCGATCATCTTATGATGATAGTTGCTCATAATGTGAGACTTAGATGGGCTTAGTTCAATCTAATTTGGTTAGGATTAGAATTTGGCTCATATTGGGTATTTTAGGTCACTTTGGGTCAAGTGAGCCTAAGTGAGTCAATTGGCTTGATCAAGGCATGATTCAGGTTTTTTTGAACTCACATATGGACTTATGATTGAAATATAAATCCATTTGCAAGAGATTTGAAGTCAAATGGGTTTTGATTCATTTGACAATTTCAAGTTCAAAAGGTGAACATGAGTTTACTTTGGGTTTGATTTTTGAATTTAGTTTTGGTTTGAGGATTGAATTTTATGTTTATATTTGGATTCATGATTGAAGGATTGATTGAATCATGAAGAAAAATCAGGAGTTTGGCTTGATTTGAGTTTGATTTGGCTAAGTTCAAGAATTTGACTTGAAAGGATTAGGTTGAATTTTGATTAGATTTGGGTTTGAATTTTGAATTTAGTTTTGGTTTGATGATTGAAGTTTATGTTTATATTTGGATTCATGATTGAAGTATTGATTGAATCATGAAGAAAAATCAAGTGTTTGACTTGACTTGATTTTGATTTGGCTAAGTTCAAGAATTTGACTTGAAAAGATTAGGTTGAGTTTTGATTAGATTTGGGTTTGATTTTTTTAATTTAGTTTTGGTTTGATGATTAAAGTTTATGTTTATCTTTGAATTCATGATTGAAGGATTGTTTGAACCGTGAAGAAAATAAAGAATTTGGCTTGATTTGAGTTTGATTTGGCTAAGTTCAAGAATTTGACTTGAAAGGCTTAGGTTGAATTTTGATTAGATTTAGATTTGATTTTTAAATTTAGTTTTGGTCATTTGAATTTATAATTCATTTATATTTTTTAATATAAATGAGAATATAAATGGGGTATGACAAAATTTCTTGAATTTGGTTTGATTTGGATTTGATTTGAGCTAAGTCCATAAGGTGGAATCAAAGGGACTAAGGAAAAATTTTAAAATTTGGAGTTGAGTTTTGGATTTAGTTTTGGATATTTGAATTTATATTTTATTTATATTTGTGAATATAAATGTGAATATAAATGAGTTATGAGATAATTTCTTGAATTTGAATTTATTTGTATTTGATTTGAGCTAAGTCCATAAGGTGGAATCAAAGGGATGTAAGAAAGATTTTAAAATTTGGAGTTGAGTTTTGGATTTAGTTTTAGATATTTGGATTTATATTTCATTTATATTTGTGAATTTAAATGAGAATATAAATGGGTTATGAAAACATTTCTTGAATTTGAATTGATTTGGATTTGATTTGAGCTAAGTCCATAAGGTGGAATCAAAGGGACTTAGGAAAGATTTTAAAATTTGGAGTTGAGTTTTGGATTTAGTTTTGGATATTTGAATTTATATTTAATTTATATTTCACTTATATTTGTGAATATAAATGAGAAAATAAATGGGTTGTGCAAAAATTACTTGAGTTTGGAGTTTGACTTTAAAAAAGAAAGAGTAAGGATTTGGTTCAAGATATAGGGTAAGAAAATTTTTCTAGCACTCCTAAGGCATAAACTATTGCTATGGCTAACTCTTATAAGTATTTAGGGTTAGGTTAAGTGTTCACCTAATCACTATAAGTGTCTTAAGACTAAGAAAACACTTTGTGTCTAAGAGAAGCCCTATGTCTAAGATGGAGAGGTTGAGAGCTCATTCTAAAAAAAATGAGGTCAACAACGGGTGCCCAATAGGTGTGGTGTGACTCATAAGATACATCGGACCTACTGGTGCTGACCGAAATGATCAACAATACTGAACAATCACAAGCACCAATAGAGACGATCTACTCCTAACCTAAGGTGTAGAAGGAATCCAGAGCTTAGTGCAATGTGACTCAACTCGTGTCAAAGACATAAGAGAGTGAAGGAAGAATTCACTAGGGACTGAGTATATGAGCCTTCCACTAGAGAAAGAGATTCAAATCATCCACAAGGAGATGAGAGGTTTGATTTGAGTTGAGTCTCACTAAGGAGAAATTGATTAAATTCATTTGATTATTTGATTGTTTGTTTTATTTTGACTCCACTGAGGGACATTTATTGGATTTGTTTTATTTTGATTTGTTGTTTGACTCCACTAAGGGAGGAAGGTTGAGTTTGTTTTAGATTTTAATTTTTGGATTTTGAGATGGACTCTATTTGTTTGCGATGGATCGTACTGAGTAGGTGCCATGGAGGCCTGGGCCTAACTCTGATGTACCAATCCGAAGGCGTAGTCTACCAAACACATAGTGGGACTAGCTAATGAAAGAGCCTTTTGGTGTGCAGCAACTATGATCAAGTTTAAGATGAAAGTATGAGTCTCACATCTTCCAAAATAAGGAACCACCAGGGTGATTAGTTGCTTGTGCAACAAATCGAACCTGACCTAGGGCTGACTATTGAGTGAATGTCACTGGGGACTTAGATCAACTCAAAGATAGTCAAGCTTAATTATATTTTTAGTTATTTTTGATGGATCCCATTGATTTGTGATGGGCTGCACTAAGTAGGGTTCGTGTGGCCTTGATCTAACACAGATTTACCAATCCAAGGGGAGTAACATCTCGGCCTAGGGGAGAACTATCCAACTAAAGAGGTGTAATTTAGTTTGCAATAGCTTATTTAGGGAAGAAAGCTCGGGGACTCACATATTCCACTACAAAAGACCACTGGAGTGATGCATTAGTGAGGTAACATGTCAACTCGACCTAGGGCTGTTCGTCGATTTGTGACAGTCATGCTAGAAAGAATGCGTAGAGACTTATATCTTTCAAAGAAAAATGACCATCGAGGTAATCTGCTTGTAGAAAATAGATTGAACCCAACCTAAGGGTGACTACGGAGAGAGTGCCAACCCTGGGGCCTATCTCAACTTAGGTAGTCAGGCAATTTCAATAAGGAGTTTGGCTAACACTGTCCTAAAGATAAAATGCCTGCTTGGGAAAAGGGGCCCTTTGGGGGCTTGAGTTCTTAATCCATAAGAAAATTAATTTGTTTCTTTTCTTTGTTTGTTTATCATGGACCCTGTTGGTTTATGAAGGATCATATTGAGAAGGAGCTTTTATTAGCCTAGACCTATCCCAATTTTATAGAACCAAGGGAGAATCTATGCATCCACTGAACAAATTCCCAACCACAGGGGTGGCTACTAGGAAAGGGGGACTGTCCAATCCAAATGCAACCTGGGTAGTGTCTAAATGGGGTCTCAAAGGATGTGATCCAAGTAGAGTACTTGAAGAGGAAGGGGCCACTAAAGGCTTTATCTAAAACCCTGAAGAAGATAACATGGCTAGTCATAAAGCAAATAGGTATCCGGTGCCCAACACAAGAAGACAGCTCGGGGAATCATATCTGCCAAGAGTGGTGTACTCACCGGGTGAGTCACTGTTAGCATAGCGAACATCAACCAATCTAAGATGCCCATCAATTTGCAACAATCAGTCTATGAAGAAAGCTCAGGGACTCACATCCTTCTATTATAGAATTGATTGTTGGGATAGTTTGTCTTTAGCTCGACAGGTGAGATCCGACCTAGGTGACTACTGAGTGAATGCCACTAGGGGACTTATGTCACCTCAAAAGTAATTAAGAGGAATAGAGCCTCTAAAGGACTAATCCTAAGCTTCAAATATACTCAACCTAATCAGTATATGATGGGCTTATGATTTGTCCAAATAATGTAACCACATTTGATCGAAAGACCATCGATACAAGGTGCTATCTATGAGAGCATAGGAAAGAGCTCTCTACTTCACCTGATGGGCTTATGATTTCTCTTAAGGTAGTTTGCTGGTATTCAAATAATCTATGAACGATTTTCTCCAATCCAGTTCCTCATCCTTTTTGGCAATGACAACCTCCCCTTCAAGAGAATTTCTCTTGATGAGCCCAACATCAATAAGGGATAGGACTTGTCTATTTTAGACCCTTATTGAAATGGACTCATCTTCCGGACATGCTAATTCTTTGGCAAGTTTGACCAAAACATCTGCTATTGCATTCTCTCCTTGATGACTGGGTCAACAACTTCATGGTATACTCGTGGTAATAATGAAGCATGGGCTTGAGAAACTTGTAGGATCCAGTAATCTAGTTGATGACCAATTGAGAATCCATGTAGATATTGATGCTATTGACACACACTGTAATGGCTAACACCAGACCAAAAATCAAAGCCTCATACTTGGCTTCAATGTTGGTCAAGGATTGGAAAGATAGTATGTGAATCTCATCACATCACGACCTGGAGTTAAGAGAACTATTCCTACCCTTTCCTTTCCTAGAAGAGTAGATCATGGTGCTTCCCCTTTATGGAAGGAAGTTGCACCATCAAAATACATCTCCTATCGACAGTTGTCAACCTCCCCTAAGTTCATGATTTGTTCGTCAAGGAGATCGTCACTAAGCGAAGAATTAGTAGGAAGTGGGTGTGCTGCTGGAGGGGTACGAATGGAGGGGTACGAATGTGATATCAAATTGTGAGAGAATTATGGACCAATGTGCCAAATGTCCAAATGTCATTGGCTATGTTAAGAGGTACTATAGTGGATTGATTCTGGAAATTAATTTCAACTTATGAAAAAACATGTAGTGTCATAGCTTTCAGATGCAAATATTAAAGCAAGGCAATGTTTCTTAATATGTGGGTAGTTCACTTCGACAGGGATCAGACAATGGCTGAGGTAGTAGAGGGCATTCTCCTTCCCTTCATCATTGGCTTGGGCCAACAAAGTGCCAAAGGAGTCATCCAATGCAGCTGTGTAAAGGATTAACGGCCTGCTAGGTATATGGGCTGCTAGAACCGGCGGCTTCACCAAATACTATTTGATATCTTTAAAGGCATGTTGGAACTTGTCATCCCACTTGAACTTGGCATCCTTTTAACAAGTGTTGAAAATGGTATGCATCGTCCCGTTAGGTTGGAGATAAAGCATCTTAGATACGCCATCTGATCTTGAAAACATCTGGGTTGAGGTAAACTATTAGGTGGTGGCATTTCTAAGATAACTTTGATATTTTTTGGATCTATCTCTATTCCTCAATGTCGAATAGCAAAACCAAGGATTTCCCAAAAGCTACTTTGGATGCTCACTTCAAAAGATTCATTTTGAGGTTATATTATCTTAACCATTGGAAAACTACTCTCAAGTTAAAGAGATGGTCTTCATTTTCTCTACTCTTGACTACTAAATCATCAACATAGCACTCAACCTGATGACAGATGAGTTCGTTGAAGATCTGAGTCAAGGCCTGTTGGTATGTGCCAACAACATTTTTAAATCGAAAGGCATGACCGTATAATAATTGATTCTGATCGATGTTCAAAAAGTAGTATCTCTTTCATCCTCGGGGGCCATCTTGATTTGGTTATAGCTAGATGTCCCATCCATGAAAGAAAAATTGCATGAGATGAGGCGATATCCAGTATTAATTCTGGTATAGGAAGAGGAAACTCACCCTTAGGCATGCCTTGTTTAAGTCCCTGAAATCGACGCATATGTGAATTTGGCCATTCTTTTTCTTAAATGGTATGAAACTGGTTAAACTAGTTAGGGAATTTTTCTTCCCCAATGAGACCAGCATCGATTAGTTTCTTGACTTAAAAAATGACCAGTTGTTAGATTTCTAATCACATGTGTCTAGGAGCTTGCTTGATAGGGTTAGCATTAAGATCTATTGCTAGTTTTTGGACTACTACATCAGGAAATAATCCATGTATTTCTTCATACTCCATGCAAAGCAATCCTTAAACATAGTCAATAGCATAACTAACTCATTGGTTTCTTCTTCATTCAGCAATAAACTAATGTATGTCGGGCGCAGATTTTCTTCCATCCTGAGGTTCATTTCTTTGAGTTTGTCAATTGTATAATGGATCTCTTCTTCAAATTCTAGTAGTGCATCATTGATTTGGAGATCATCTAGACCATCTAAAGTTTCTTATCATACCTCCTCATTAGAGTTGGTATGGTTGGAGAAGAACCTATTAGATTCCAGATGATTGGTAACAACTAAGTAGTAATCGTCATCATCGACTGGACCCACTATACTGAATCCTAGTCTTGATCTTGATTATGCTTCCCTGCTTGTGTTGTTCCACAGCTTTTCAAAGTATTCTAACTTGTGGTTAGACCATGTATAAGGAATCAATCCTTTCTTTGTAAGATTAAGAACACATAGGGAATACCAATCAAAAAATAATTCTATTAATTCTTTTTATGAATTTTCCTCAAGTTCTACATCAACTTTTGGACTTAAGGATGATGATCCCAAAAATAATCTCTTCGATTTTGCATAAATGGAAGACTTAGGGGTTCCTTAACTACTAAACCTTCACCTTTTTAAGATGAAAGTGAGGTTAGAGCTAAAGTTCCCAACTACTTCCTGATAGTTTCATATACACTTGATTTGAATACTTTGCTCGCTTGGAGGCCCAATCTTCATCACTGTCTGTCTTGAGTGTCGCCTCTAATGAAAATCGCTGAGAGGGGTTGGCTAGTATGCTAATCACATTAGACTCATCCTCTGAGCTGTATTCCAAGTCTATGTGATACGTAGAGGTACTCCTATGAATTGGAACATAACCCTGTTGGCTGGTGGCCAATCAAGGGGTCTTCTACCTCTAGGACTGCCTCTATTTCTGCCTCTAGGTCTGCTTGGTGGAGGTTGAGTCATCCTACCCACATGTCCATATGATGGAATGAATTGTGGCTGGAATTTGATATGCGGCTTTACTTCTTCCTAAATTTCCTTTTCTTGTTCACTTAGATTTTTATTTTTCTTTTCTCTTTCTTTTTCTTTTTCTTTTTCTTCTTTTTCTTTTGGATTTGAGTTTTGACCAAGTTCATGAGAAAAGGTTTTTTGAGGAAGATAATAGGTTACACCTTCATATATCTCAACCTCTCTAAAAATGGCTTTTTATCTCCTTTGACATAGTACTGAATCCCTTCTTTCCTGAACTTGATGCACTTATGGAGGGAGAATAGAATCATCTTGTTTTGATGTATCCATGGCCTATCGAGCAAAATAGTGAACAAAGTATTTGAATCAATTATGTAAAACTTGGCTTCATTCTTTCATTCACCTATCTCCAAAGGTAACACTATTGAACCTAAAGCCCTCTCACCTTATTCATTGAATCTTCTTAACATTATTTGATCTCTTTAGGTGTGGAGATGTCAATCCTCAAATAGGCAAGGGTCTTTAGACTCATAATGTTCATCGATGCACCTGTATCAACAAGAACTCTAGAGAGTTTGAATCTGCCCATGTCCACTGTAATGTAAAGGGTACGGTTGTGCTCCATGTCCCCTGGAAGAAGGTCTTCATCTGTGAAAGTGATCCTCTAGGTTTCTCTAAAATAATGTGCCTCCTCTCCAATAGAGGTCAGCTGAGCAAAGCATATTTCAGGATCAAGGAGAGCCTTGATTAATGACTCCCTCATCTCTTAGGATAAGACAAGGGTATCATATATGCTTAACATAGATGGCAACTTTCTTTGGTGAGATATGACATTGTAATCCACTCTGGGCTGATCATCCATAAGCATATCCAAGGGTGGAGCATCCTGTGGAGGGGCTTCTTAATCATCTAAACCAATGACTTATTTTCCTCTATCTTAAGGTGTTGCCCTAGAAGGTAGAACCTTGCCACTACAGAGGTTAACTTCGGTGATCTCTTGTGGAAAGTTAGTGCAAGGTTCTACTTGCTCGTTAGGCTCACCTATAGCTTCTCCTATCTGACCCTCATAATCAGATGATTCCAAGTCTATCTCAAGTGGCAAACCCGTAGTATTCAGAGAAGGAAAGTCCAACTCTGAATCAAAAAGAGGAAGATCGGAGTTGTTATAATTATTGTTTAAACTTGAAAAGTTTTCTAAAATAGTAGAGTTAGACAACCCATTAGAAGTAACATAGATATAATTCAAATTAGCTTTATTCCTTGATTTCTTAGGTTTTAATGGAGGTACATAGTAGAAGTAGAGTAAAGTAAGAGGGGAGAGGGATTTGATGCCCTCATCCCCTGATACAAGATGTCTACTAAAGGAAGAGTTAGCTAAAGTAAAGGTTGCTAAAGTAGTAGTAGTAGTAGATGGACCTGAGGGTGGACTCAAGTTGCGCTTTGGCTATCACTGCCATAGCAAGCATCACGAGCTTGGACCTTCCCTAAGTTGTCATGAATAACTTGTAAACCTTCCTTGATATTGGAGGTTTGAGCTGGTTCACGTACCTGCAAGGAAAGTTTCTTAATCTTAGAGATAATTTTTTAAAAGGTACGGGATAAGGAGATATCCTAACTTTCTTTGGTTTTGGAAGGATCACAGGTATCTCCAAGGATTACCTTAATGAAGCTAGAAGGTTGTTCCACGAGGTATTCCTTCGAGATTACTATAGCACCAGCCTTGAAGCTATGTTCAAGCCAGTCCTTGAATGTAAAGCAATCTTCCAAAACATGACCTAACATGCAATGATAGGGGAAGAAGTAAGGATCATTGCTTTTGCCCACTTCCTCCGGCTTCCTAGGTTCATGTAGCAAAAAATTAGTCTTCTTTAAGAGATTCTTAAAGATCTTCCTGTTTACCTCCCTCTTAAATGAATAAGGCTTGTTAAGTTTATCCAAAAGAGTAGGTAGACCATAACTACCTAGCGGTGGGTATGTGTACCACTACTGCTGCTAATATGGCTGAGGAGGAGGCTATTCAAGCCATGGAGGCTGCTATGGCAACCGATAGGACTGCCTCGGTGGTGGTATAGGGGGTGAAAGTAATGGCTGTGGAGCTCGAGGTCTCTCAAACTGCTCTCTTCCCTGTTGTTTCTCCTTGTCTACTGCTATCACTGCCCCAGGCTTCTTCCAATAAACCTTTTAGGGCTTCAACATTTCTACTTGATTAGGAAAATGCAACTATTTGGCTTCTTCTTGTAAGCTAATCACCATGTTGATTAGCTTCTCAAAGGTTTTGATGGTGAAATGTTTAAGAATGAAAGTGATTGGGACATAGAAATTCTTAAGCAGAATCTCAATGGCATGTGTTCAGATAGTCATTCATTTCATACTCAAATTTTGTCATCTCAGAATGTAATCAATAAAGGACTCACCATGGTGTTGTCGAGCCACAATAAGATTGCCAACAACCACCCTTTGTTGAGCTCCAAAAAATCTCTTCATGAAGAGTTACTCTAACTCAACAAATGTCTTCACTAAACTATTGGGAAGTTTGGCATCCCAATCAAAGGCTATACTTGCTAAGCTACTGACGAAGAGAAAGAGTAAACTGTTACTTCCACCAGAATTGCAACAACTGGCTCTGAAATGAGCAATGTGCTACCTCAGGTTTCAACTATCATTGAAGATCTTGAAATAATGTAGTACGAAACCCTTAGGATACTAGATGGCATCAAATTCCTCTGGGTAGGGTCTACCCTTTGGAACTAATGATCCGCCAAAGGCTTAAGTCAATGCTTCTCTCACCTGCTGCTCAATCATGGTTTTGATATTTTTTCCTGTATGGAGGTACTATCCACTACCTTCTTATACAAACTGGTGTTTCCTTGCTCTACTGGAAGTAAAGTCTTGGTTGGATCCAAGACATGCACCAACTCTAACTAACTAGTCTCTACTATGGTAGGATGAACTGCTGGTGCTTGGTTTTGGAGTGCTAAAATAGCTACTAGCAAATCCTCAAGCTGCTTCCTCATCCTATCTATTTGTTCATCCTTTTGTTTTAGTTGTTAATAGAGGTGTTGGGTCTAGTAGGCTGTGTCTTCTTTCTCGGCCACATCACTTTGCAAAGTCTTCTAATCATGTAGAAGAGAACCCCTAGTGTCTATCATGCGGACTCCTGTTGAATCCTCTAATAGATCATCCTCATAAGATCAAAGTTGATCATGTCATTCTCTGAATTAGGCCAAGCATATCCTAAGATCTCCTGCTTCCTCACTAAATACTGAGCTACAATGTCATTTAGGGAATGGTCTAGTTGAATAGGTACAAAAGATTAAGACTAGCCAGTAGTAGTATCACTATCATGAATAGAAATGCATCTACCTCTGTAGTTGCTGGAGAGCTAACCCTTTGAGGACTATGCTCGCTGGAAGAAAGATGCTCCTAGCTACCGCTAGATGTGGATGGAGTAATACTCCTAAGAAGGTTGATGGCCATAGCAACTACACTATCTTCTGCTCTCTCGATTATTGCTACCACCATAGTCTACAGAAGTGGTGGTGGTAACGGAATGACTACGATACTCCAAGGTCACCATTCCCTTTAGAGTTGCCCAAAGAGTGGGTGCTAGCCCGCACTAGGGCAGACTGGGAAACCATTGGGCGCACATGCACTGACACTGCTACTACTACTATGAGAACTTCCACAACCTTCCCCTTCAGTAAGGGAATCTCTGCATCTGAAGGCATCTCGATCTGGATGACCGGCTTCTGCCTAGTCACCACACTTCTACTCACTATTATGAGGGTAGTTCCCCCACATGAAATCTTGGCCCCCTCAAAGCCTCACCCAAAGTGGATGAGGTGGGCTTAGTCAGAGCCTGGGAGTATGCTGAATGAAAGATCCAAGTGTCATTTTAATTTTGAAAAGATGACAATTGATTGTTGATTTTGATTTTGTTGAAATTGAAATCTTCATTCAATAAATTGAATGAAGATGTCCATTAGGTGCTTTTGGAAAATATGATTGTTAATTTTGAAAAATGATTGTAGGTTTTGTTTTTGTTGAAAATGATATCTTCATTCCACAAGTTGAATGAAGATGTTCATGATTGTTGACTTTGGTTTTTGTTTTATTGAAAATGAAATCTTTATTCAATTAATTTGAATGAAGATGCTCATTTGTGCTTTTCAAAAATATGATTGTAGATTTTATTTTGAAAATGAAATCTTCATTCAAGAAATTGAATGAGGATGTTCATTTGTACTTTTTAAAAAGAATAATTATTGATTTTATTTTTGAAAATGAAATTACCATTCAATAAATTGGATAAGGAAGTTCATTTATGCTTTTTGAAAATATGATTGTTGATTTTAGTTTCGAAAATGATATCTTCATCAAAATAAATTGAGTAAAAATATTCATTTGTGCTTTTTGAAAATATGATTGTTGATTTTATTTTTGAAAAGATCCTACATATAACAATCATGAAGATTGTTAGATGAGCTTGATTTATGAAGAATTTTTGTGCAAATATTTTATTATGTGCATTTTGAAAAAGTGCATTTTTGAAATTGATGTTTTAAAAAAGGATTTATCTTTCTTTATTTTTGGAGTGAACCTTACTATTGACCTCACTTTTGGAGTGAGCTCTTAAACTCCTCTCCTTAGAATTAGGATTCTTCTAGACACTAAGAACTCCTTAGTCACAAGACACTTCTAGTGATTAGGTGAACAATTAACTTAAGCCTAGAGACTTAGAAGTGTTGATCGTAAGATTATGCTATGCCTTAGGGCTTAAGAAAATTACCTATCCCATAGCCTAAACCCAATCTAGATACACTTTATCAAATCAAACCCAAATTCAATTCTCAAACTAATCTCAAATTCAAATTCAAATTCCAAATCTAATTTTAAATTTGACTCCAAATGATTGAAACCCAAAATCAAATTCAAATCCTAAGACTCTTCCTAAGCCATATCAACCACATTCATAAGCTTTGCCAAAAATCCCTTTAGATCAAATCAAACTTAATTGATCTCTCTATTAATCAATTATTCCTTCATTTATATTCACAAATATAATTGAAATCCAAATTCAAATGATCAAAACTATATCAAAAATCAAATCCAAATTCAATCTAAGCCCTTGGACTTAGCCAAATTTTATCCAGATCAAGTCAAAACTAATGAATTTTCTTATGAATCAATCATTCATTAAATTATCTACCCAAATATAAATGAAATCTACAATCATCAAATCAAATCGAAGCCCACCCAAGTCAAACCCAACCTAGCCCTTTTGACTTGAAAATTTCAAATGAGCCAAAATCCATTAGACTCCAAATCAATTGTTATTGAATTTATAGTTCAATTGAGGGATCATATATAAGTTCAACTAAATTCAAATCAAACCAAAACCAAATCAATTGATCCACTTAGGTCCACTTGACTCAATGTGACCTAAAGGACCCATTTGAGCCAACTTCCAATCCAATCCAAATTGAATTGAACCAAGCTCACCAAAACCTTCCACCATGATTATTGACCACCCTAAGATGATCAATTGCAATCAATTAGGTCAAACCAAGTCAACTTAGTCATTTGACCAAGTCAACCCTTAGCCTAAATGAACCAAAACTATACAAAACTTATCATACATCAAATTGATTGAAACCAATGATTTGAATCAACCCAAAATCAATATTTAAATATGACTTGACCACCAATTAAGCCAAACCAAGCTCAATTGGCCATTTGATCCAAGTTGACCCAAATTAGCCTAAAGGACCAAATCCGATCAAATCATGATCTAACCCAGATTGATTGTAATAAATGGCTCAAGTTCATTCCAAATTTATTATTGAAGTTGACCAAAGACATAATTAAACCCAATTCGATCAATTGAACCCAATTGGTCAACTTGACCCAACCTAGCCCAAATTGGCCTAAAGTGTCACTTTGGCCTAAATCCAAATTAAATCCAAATTAATTCAAACCAAAGACCACATTCATCTTTAGTTAGCCAATTGAACATGAATCAACCCACGACCCAAGCTAATTTCACCAATTCTGGTCAAATTGATCAATCTGACCTAATATGACCCATATGACCCAAATTGGGCCAAATCCCTTGAAATCAAGCCATGTCCCATTAGGGGTTGATCAAACCTGACCCAAACCCATTTGGGATCAGCCTAAAATTAACCCAACCTAATTAAATCTCTCATGGATTATCCCCAACATAGGATTCTACCCAACCTCATTTAATTCACCCCATCACATGCACTTAGCTCCTCCCCAACATTTGCATTCAATTGGGCTGATCATATGGCAATAAGAGAAGACTTTGGAGCAAAAATTCAAAGTCCTCAATCAATCCATCATCCATCCCAACCACCCATGCAAGATGGCAATCAATTTGAAGCCAAAAAATTCAAAAAAGAATGGATTTTTGGCCATTATAAAAGGAGGGGGAAATGAGCTTCACCTCTCTTCCTCCCACCACCATTCAGCCCCCAAGAGCTAAAGAAAGAACCCATCCCCCACGACTTTGAGGTATTTTTGAGCTCAAAAATATAGATAGAAGCTTTTTTGGGTGAGCCGACGGTGAACATTGGAGAAGACGACGTTCCAAAGTGAGGCAAAAGTTAAAAATCATTCCAAAGCTTCCTCACATAACTAGGAGTTTACTCAGATCTTCACCACCATTAGAAATCATCCCCGGTGAGGTAAATTTTGCCAAACTTTAGTCGACCTTAGGATTTCTCACTTTTTGTGTTAATTTTCAAGCAATTTTAAGAATTTCCTTTAGATAAACCCTGCAATTTTCATTTTATTTGATCCTAATATGAAGTAGAATTTTTTTCGGACAAAATTGATGCAAAAATGAGCTCAATCGGGCCTCATTTTGCATTTTTTTTGCATTTTTTTATCGATTTTGCCTGTTGGTGACTAGTAGTCATCCGATCTCACGTTCAGTTGATCGGATGGCCCTGATCGCATTGGACCCTATGTTTTTTTTACCTCGAATGAATCATCCGCCTCGACGAATTGAATGGATCGACTATCGATAACGTCTACACCCAAATTTAACTTTCGATTTTTTTATTTTAAAAAAATTAATTAAAATCGCCTGAAACTATAAAAATTCATATAAAATAAAATATTTAACCAATAGCGAACAAGGGTTCATTGGATTTGATTTTCCTAGAGGAATCTAACAAACCCAAAAATTCCTAAATTTCACTAAGTATTTTGAGCTTAATTTGAGTTTTATTATAAATCAAATTTTATTAATTAAACCAAAAATAGATGTCATATTAAGTTGAAATTTTCAAGGATTGAAACTAAAGTTACAACACACATAACGTAAAAATTTCAAGTGAAAAGGACTTCTGGACTGGGAGAAATTAAATTTTGAAGTTCAGATTATCCATTTTAATAAAATAAATCAAATAAAAATTTAGAAAGTTACAAAAATCTTCAAAATGGCTTAAATCACTACAATTGACATCAAGGACTCTTAAAGAAATAATGTGATTTTTTGAATTCTAATGAACCCCAAACAAACACTTAAGATTAATGTTTAATCAATTAAGGACATCATCAAAATATAATCTAAAAATAATTTAAATAACAAAATCAAAATCAGAAATGAAATAACACTTAAGAAATCATTAATCAAATCTCAAATCAGAAAAAATATCATCCTTAGAGGAAATTAAATTAAATTAAATATGATTAAACCTATTTAGGAAACTCAATTAAATGATTAAATCTTAAATCAAACTTAAAATAAAAAATTTAGGAAACTTTAACATTGGTCAAACTAGTATAATTAAACCTACACTAAGCATGGAGTCTTAATCAAATGGAACTCCTTAAGGAATATAAACAAATTGAAACTAATTAATCATTAACTAAACTAAAAATCAATTTGATTAATAAACCAATTCAACATAATCATTTGATATTAATTAAATTAAACCAAATAAAGTCAAAGTAAACTTAATTAACATATGACTAAATCACATCCATTACGAATAAGATAATTAATTGGCCATTAATACGTAAACCAAACAACTAAATCAAACATGAATGAAATCTAATGAACATAATAAATGAAGAAAATCAAACTTAACTATGATTATGAATAATCAAGTTTAATTGAAATAAAAATAAACAATTAAATCACTTATTCTAATCAAATGATAACAATAATATTCCTTTAATCAAATCAAACTTAAGTAAAATACTGAACTAAATCAAATCACTCACATGTGAAAAATTAAGTCGTTAATTAAATAAATCTTTGATTAATCTAATGATTTAAAAAAATTTAATTACCCTTAATCAAACTTTATTAATTAAATATTTAATTAATGCAAACTTAATGAATTAATCTATCATCTTAAAGAACCAAATTAATTTTATTAATCAAATGAAAATTAATTCAAATCAAACACTTAATTAATCTACTAATTAATTCAATCACACCTCTTAAATAAACTAATTAAGGAAATCAAATTAATCATATTAAACTTAAACTTAATCAAACATAAATGTAATTAAATACCTATTAATTCTTAATTTAAACTTAAATCATTAACTCATTAATTACATCATTAACCTAAAAAATATGAAGTCAAATTTAAAAAAATTAAATAAATCTTTACTCAATTTAATAATTGATCGCACCTCTTAAATAAGCTAATTAAGTTAATCAAATTAATCATATTAAACTTAAGCTTAATTAAACATAAATTTGAACATAATCAAAATGCAATTAAATACTAATCAAAAACTAAATTAAACCTAAATAATTAAGTCATTAATTATATCATTAACATAAACAAATATGAAATCAAATTGAAAATTAAACAAATCTTTATAATTAACATAAATACACTTCTTAATTAAACTAACAAAATAATCATATTGAAGCTAAGCAAACCCATAGACTAATAAAGCTAATCAAATCAAACTAAATCAAATTAAATTAAATTAATAAAGACTCTCATCAATTTAATATGCAATCAAATCAAATCTCATTCAACCTGCTTAAATAAGATTAACTAATTAACTATCCAATGTATAAAATAAAAATGCAAACCAAACTTTGATAAACATGACAAATGGATGAGATAAAAAATAAAATCCTAATTATAAAGAATCAAACTCAATTAAAATCAAAATAAAATCTTAATTAATCTAATCTGATCAAAGTATAAATAAATGAACCACAATCAAATCAAATAATCATAAATTTAAGTCACAAAACCATACTCGAAGAAAAGAATTAAATATTAATTTAGAAGGATATTGATTATCAAGATGTAATTAAACCAAAACATCAAAATAAAAATCAATCAATCAAATACTTAAACAAATTGAAATTCTATATTTTAAACCAAATCAAATAAATCAAATCAAATGAATTACACAAATTCAAATGGGTTAATTAAGATACTTAAGGACCTTAGTTAGACTCTTTAGAAGTTAGGATGTAGAATAGGGTGAGTTTTGTCTACAAATGAAATTCATTCTACTCTTCATTCTAGAAAACTTAAACATCACATTAACCAAATAAAAATGAAATAAAAATAAAAATTAAATCATTAAATCATTTAAATTGAAATCACCCAAAGGTAAAAATTAAACAACAAATTCCAAATTAAAACTTAAACTAAAGAAGCCTAGTAAAGTCTTGCCACACAAGCCTTAAGCACACATATTAGAATACTAATTCACAACTTCTAGTGCTAAGTTAGGGCATTATATGTATGATGTTATGTTTTGTTTTGTGATGTAATATTTTAGACTGGATGTTAGGGTGTATATTTCGTAGACTGGATGTTAGGTCGTTATTAACCTAATCATATTTTATAGGCTGGGCCATTGTAATAAAAATATAAATGCATTTGTCAGGGTTGTTTTAGCCCCTAACCCATGTTAGACAGGGCTTTTACCCATGTGGGTGCTAAGTCCAAATTATTCATATAACCTGCTTGGTTGTATGGTGTGTTTAGCTAACATTTATTTTGTGTAGATAGATTTACTTTTCTATTTTAAATGTAATTTTGCATTAGAATTAGGATTAATGTTATGGGAGATTAGATGAGCAAGGGCCGGAAGGCTTAGTCCATGCCTGTGATGCCTTTGGAGCAAATCAAATCAAAAGAAAGAGAAGAAGAAATGAAGAAAAGAAGACCCCCATAGCATGTTTTTTGTAATGGGTTGTATAAGGGTAGAGCTCGCACCATCTTTTTTTTTTCTTTTTTGGGGTGTATGGAACCCACATTAGCTTTTTTATTCTTCTATGGTAGTCTATAAAATTATTTGATGTTATGTTTAGATTGTGTATTAAAACAACATGATTTTCATAGTTTCTTTATGATTGATGCTTGAATGTATGGCTTGCATGCGGTAGGCTCTTAGGATGAAATTAATTTTTCTATCCCAATTAATAACTCATAATTAAAATTTAAAATAACTCATAACCTCACATAAAGCCTAGGAATTAAATCAAGATAATAAATTTTAGCAACCCTTATGGATGAATGAATGTAATATCATGCATTTCATATTCTTCCACTCTTATTAAGAGGGGCTTCCATCTTTGCAAGAGAATGAAGGCTTATTCTATGAGAGCCTTTGATGGAACTCTTTCTCTCTTGATTTGGCCCATAATCAAGTTCTCATGCATTTAGGCATACAAAAATCCCATAGCTGTCAAAATAAAGAGTCCAAAAGAATCAAATAAATTTGATAAAATTTGCATTAGATTAAGTCATGGTTTCATACCACTCATGCTCTAGTCTCTTAGGGAGTGAGTTTAAGGACTTAGTTTTCTCTCTAAATAAACAACAACCTAGCCATCTTGCAAAGCATAAGATTTGCCTACATGGATTTAAAGCATAGGAGGAGTTAGTGCCACCCGTGATAATAAGTCTAGCAATGGTGGTTTATTCTTTGTTATGGAGATAAACCATATACCCATTTTTTGCCTTAGATCATGCTTCATCCCTCACCAAAGCTCCTAGCTTAGGATATGTATATTCTTCCTTTACATGCATAAATCCTCACCTCTTAGATATTTTCACAATCTTATATTATGGAATTAATTAAGTCCTAGCAATCGAATAAAATGTCAACTCAAATAATTAACCCTCTTCAATTTCAAAAATATAAAGCCCAATTATAGGGTAGATTGGAATGCTCACTAGGCTTCCTAGTATCATGAGCATTATTTTCTTTTTCCCTTTGGATTCCAAAAATAAGTCTTCTCCTTAATCTATCCCATTTTATTTTCAAAAAAAGCCAATCTTTTGATAGTTTTAACCTTGAAATATTTGGAGACCCTAATTGTTTACTTTAATCAAGAGTATTAAGAATTCTCATTCCTTAAGATGTAATTAACTATGGGGCTCCTAGGGAACTTAATGAACCCGACTTAAAATAAACCCTACTTTACTTTTCATGTAAGTAAGGTAAAGATCTTAATACATTCAAGATCATGTCTTAGAGTCCTTAGTGATTAGTCCAGGTGGTGATTTCTATCTTTCGAGATAGAACATCATTCCTTAATATCATACCCGATCAATTTAATAAGAACACCCTAAGATCTGCGTGGTGTCCCACATCTCAAAAATAAACACCACTAATTTTTCTGGCATCTCCTTTGGGGATGGTTCGTCTCTCCATCTTTAATAAATAATTATTATCTCCAAGCATTGATAGTGGAATTATATTTTATATAGGCATGAAACTATCATTCTTTCCATTGGTACTTAGCTTATTTCATCCTTAAGCAAAGCTCGCCAACATCCTTTAGGTTATAAAACCTCACTCTATGTAGGTCCTGAAATCCCTATTGCATTCCCCCAATAGGTGAAAATTAAAATTAATCAAGTAAAGGAGATGACCAAAATTAAGAACCTCTTCACCATTCTGATGGTGAGGCAAGGTTCATCCCATGAACAATACGAAAATAAAACCCTTCTAGAAATAACATGTCTTTCCAAAAGCACTTTTTCAAAATCCACATAATAAGATATATTTACACAAAAATTTGTAAGAAATTTTCAAGAAGGCAAAAAACACATATAACCAAATCTCATTTAACAAATCCTATGATTGTTACAAAGAGGTTTCTTTTTAAATTAAAATCAACCATTTTTAATGTCTTTTTTCAAAAGCACATTTTCTTTAAAAATAGCTATCCCCATCCCACACACTCAAATTTATTGGATGGAGATTCTATTTTTTGAATAAAATCATGATATAAAATTGAAACTCCATTTATCATACTTCGCATGTGCTAGAGTTAAAAGTTTCCCCTCTTTTTGAAAAGTAATAAACCATACACACATAAAAAAGAAGTCAAGACATATTTGAACCCCCCACTTGACATACCCAAATATGTCAAATGGGAGTTCCCCTTCCCTTGCAGAAGGTAGAACAAATTGAATTCTATTTGCATTTGTATGATAAAACTCCTTCTTGCCAAAGTCTTAGACTTCAAAACACATTGGGAGCTCATTTGACATGTCCAAGTATGCCGAATGAGAACCCCCTTTTTGAAAATCATAAGAACAAATTGAACTCCATTTAACATACCTAAGTTTGTTAAATAAGTTCTTTTCTTTTCAAAATCATAAACACATTTGAATTTCACTTAACATACCAAATTTATTAAGTGAGAGTTTCATTTTCAAAAATCATAACACATTTAACTTTCACTTAACATTCCAAATTTGTTAAGTGAGAGTTTCACTTTCAAAATCATAAACACATTTAACTTTCACTTAACATACCAAATTTGTTAAGTGAGAGTTTCATTTTCAAAAATCATAAACACATTTAACTTTCACTTAACATGCCAAATTTGTCAAGTGAGAGTTTCATTTTCAAAATCATTAACACATTTTAACTTTCACTTAACATACCAAATTTGTTAAGTGAGAATTTCATTTTCAAAATCATAAAAACATTTGACTTTCACTTAACATACCAAATTTGTTAAGTGAGAGTTTCATTTTCAAAAATCATAAACACATTTAACTTTCACTTAACATACCAAATTTGTTAAGTGAGAGTTTCATTTTCAATAATCATAAACACATTTGAATTTCACTTAACATACCAAATTTGTTAAGTGAGAGTTTCATTTTCAAAAGTCATAAACATATTTAACTTTCACTTAATATACCAAATTTGTTAAGCGAGAGTTCATTGTCAAAATCATAAACACATTTGACTTTCACTTAACATACCAAATTTGTTATGTGAGGGTCTCTTTTTCAACACACATTTGATCCCTATTTTAACATACCAAATTTGTTAAATAAGGGTCCAAATTTTTATGTCAAACCACACTTGAGCTTTCACTTAACATATCAAATTTGTTAAGTGAGAGTCTCATTCTCAAAGAAAAACAAATATATCTCAAATAAATTTGGGGCTTTCACTTAACATACCAAATTTGTTAAGTAGGGACTCCCATCTTCAAGGAAAAGTAAATTTATCTCACAATCACATTTAACTTTCACTTAGCATATCAAATTTATTAAGTGAAACTCTCATCATCAAATACAAATCAAATACATGTGGCCTTTACTTAACATACCAAATTTGTTAAGTAAGAAGCCCCATTTTCAAATCAAAAAATCACACAATCAAATCTTAACAACAAAAAATATTTCAAATACAGAATCACAACCTCTTCTTAGCATACTCAAATTTGCTAAGTAAAGGTCTTTCAAACTATCAATATTTTCTAACAAGGTGCACAAAACATAAATATCTCCAAGAAAATCTCTCCTCAAATTTTAGAACCCCACCCAACCTACCTAAATTGGATGAGTATGGGTTCTCAATTGAAATCAAATGGCAAAGACTCTCCTTGATATCCAAATATCTCTAATGAATCCCACTTAACACATTTGAATCATTGAGTGTGGGTTCAAAACTCCATACTTATTTGCATGGAACAAATATCAGGTAGAAATCATACAAGTTATATTTTCACAAATGACATATAACTTAGATTAGTGCGCCTTTGTATTTTCACATGGAAGCTCAAAAGTACGTGTTTATTTTTCCTTTCAGGATGAATTTGTCCTTGGATCAGGCCAACCTCCCGCAGACCGACTTTGCCTACCTCATTCATTTTGGTCGAGGTTTCAAGAGGGCTAGGATCACTTTTCCAGTCATCCAGGTTGAGATGTCATCTAACTCAAAGTTTTCCTCACTAAAAAGGAATGCTATGGAAGCTCCCATAGTAGTTGTAGTTCCAGTGCCATTGCACTCAGTGGTTTCCCTTTCTTCCCCTATACGGGCTAGCACCCACTTGTTGGTTCCTTCCGAGGGGAAGGCTACCCTATCTTCAAGGATAGTCTTGCCCACCTACGAGGTTGGGTCTAGTTCTTGTGCTACCCCTCCTAGTAGGACTCAACACCACAACCAGTGCTGCAAGATCATGACATAACCCAAGATGCCAAGGAGCTAGAGCCAGCTTCCCACTCTACAGCAGAGGAGTTACCTAGGATTGTGTCTCATCTTATCACATAGAACAAGTTTCACCCCCTCTCTAGTTTTGATGGAGAGGAAGACATTAGGAGGATCTCAGTTCACCTCCACCTATAGTTCATTTGGAGGCTCCTATTAATGATAGGAGAAGGTCGTATGTCGGCCTTAAATCAGTTCTACTTCAAGTTGGCAAAACTACTGAGGAATCGAGGGCTCAATTTGATTTATGTATCATCCCACCCAGTGAGGAGACACATACAAGAGAGAGCTAGGGAGGCTCAGATTACTAAGAGAGAGACATATATGCTAGATTTCCTCACCACTGGTGATCGACGTGCCACCTCGCCATCACACCGAAGCATTCTGGTGCAAGTACTACCCACCAGAGAGGAGCTCCTCCATCACACCATCCACTCGCCCACAATCACTGTTTGTCCACCATGCCTACAAAGGCATAGAAGATAACATTCGGGGAGAAGAAAGCCCCATTGGTGATCCGACTACAGCCAAATGGTCCCACTTTATCTACTCCACCGACTGAGGTGAGGGCAAGTTCACTTACTCGACCTCCTTCTTCAATCTTGGTGAAGAAAGAGTGACAACACCGCAGTGTCGTGGTCACACTGCAACTACCATCACTATCATAGGCATTGACAACAGTAGCCATAGAAGGGGAAGGGGACAGTTCTACATTCCCCATGGTAGTGGGTCTCACTAAGGGCACTACTCCAACCATGAGCAACCATGAGTATGTCTCTTCTAGTAGTCATGACCCTCATAGAGCTAGCACTCCAGTGATAGTCAGTGTTAAGTGCATCTCCGTCAGTGAGCATAGCCCCTCCACCAAGAACGTATTTAGACAATTAGATCGTTCCATAGGAGAGATTCTGAAATAGTACTTTACAAAGAAAAGAGAGCTTCTAGAAGTGACCATGAAGGGAGGTAAAGGTCATCTTTGATCTCAATGAAGATGATCCCCTTGAGGATTCGACCGAGGTCCACATGGTTGACAGCTCCCTTCATGTAGATCAAGGTATTGAGGAAAATGATGTCATCCATTCAACCCAACACCTTTGTCGATAGCTTAAACAAAAGGATGATCATATCAATTGGATGGAGAAGAGGATGGAAGACTAGTTGGTAGCCCTCTATGCACTTTAAAACTAGGCCTCAGTACTGTAGTATATACCGCTAGAGATAAATCATCTTGAGTTAGCCAATGTCATAGATCAGCCCAAAAGTACTTCTCCAGATCAATATAGTGGTAGTGGTAGACAACACCTCCATGCAAGAAAAGGCATTAAGTAGTTGGTGGAGAAGTGAAGGATGCAAGCCGAGGTGGCTCATCTGTTCTAAAGCGTAGACCCTACCTGAAAGAATTTGATGGTGTCCAATATCCTAAGGGTTTTGTGCCTCCTTCCTTCAAAATTTTTGATGGCATTGGGAACCCTCGTCAGCACATAGCACACTTCAAGGTAGAATGTTGCAATGCCAGTGGCAATGATGCACATATATTTTGTCTCTTTATAAGTAGTTTGACAGGCATCATATTTGATTTGTATGCTGAACTACCCATTAGTTCAGCAAAGATATTTGCTGAGCTAGAGCTCTTTATTAAAAGATTTGTTGGAGATCAACAAAGGGTAATTGTGGGTGATCTATTTGTAGCTCAACAACACCCCGGTGAGTCCTTTGTGGATTACATTCTTAGATGGCACAATTTAAGTATGAAATGCAAATCATAATGCAATAGATGCCATTAAAATTCAACTCAAGAATATTTATGGCCTACGCCTTCATGCTTAAAGGGTTTATCATTAAATTTGAGAAATTAATCAACAAGGAGGGCTAGTCTATGGAGAGGTTAAACAATTACCTTTCCAAGATTAGTTAGCCCAAAATATAGAAAAGCATTTGAGAAATAGCTGGGTAGTCACGTGATGAAAGGGAAGCACCACGAGTTCAAATGAGACCCTCGATAGCAGCCTCCCTACCTTGCCACCACACCTCACCCTGTCCAATACCCAATTTCACGTTGCATCACCACCACCACCGCTCAACACCTCCATCCACGATCATCAGATTAATATCCCTATCCTCAACATTAGCAATACTTTTATCCACCACTGTAATTTTACCTACTCTTGCTAACAAATTAAATAAGCCTTATTCATTAAAGAGGTAGGTAGTCAGGAAAATCTTTAAGAACCTCTTAAAGAAGCCTGATTTTCAATTACCAGAGCATAGGAGGCTAGAGGACATGGACAAGAGTCATGATCCAAACTTTTTCCCGTGCCACCATTTGTTAGGTCATGTCTTAAAAGATTGCTTTAACTTTAAGGACTCGTTTGAGTGTAGCTATAAGTCGAGTGTCATTGTCATCCCCAAGGAATATTTACTAGAATAACCCTCCAGTTCTGTTAGGGTAATCCTTAGGGATACAAGCGATCTTCTTAAGATAGAGGAAGGTTGGGATATCTCTAAATCCCGAACCTCCAAGAAAATCTTCTCTAAGATCATAAAGTTACCCCTATAGGTGCTTAAAGTAGCTCAAACCTCCAACTCCAAAGAAGGTTTGCAAGTTGCTAAGGATAACTTGAAGGAGGTAGATGCCCAACAGTAGTCCATCAAACTTTCCCAGGATACCATAGTAGCACAACCACCATCTAAGTCCAGCACTCTATCCACTATTGCAGCTATTACTTCTTCCTCCACTAGCTCCACTTTTGCCAGTAGAAGCCGTGTATCAGCAGACAAAGGCACTAAACCGCTTACCTCACTTACTTTATTAGATTTCTATCATGTACCTCCATCCAAGAAGAAATTAATGAAGAAAGCTTTCACTTACATCTTATCCACTTCTGATGCTCTAGACTTTATTCCTCTCAAAAACTCTCCAACTATACAAAATAATAATGACAACTCTTGTTCTGATCATTCCTTTTCTGATTTAGAAATGGATTTTCCATTCTTAAATCATTCTATTTTGTCCATTAAGATTGATTTGGAGTCACCTGACTCTGATGGTCCCATAGGAGAACATGTAGGTGAACCTAGTGAGCAAGTAGAACTTTTCACTAAATCATCTCATGAAGTCTTTGAAGTTACAGTGACAAAGTTCTACCTCTTGGGTTGCACCTCAGGATAAGGGTAAACAAGTCATTAATTCTAGTAATCAAGAAACCCCTCCACAAGATGCTCTACCCATGGATATGCTTATAGAGGATCAACCTAGAGTTGATTATAATGTCCTCACTCACCTAAGAAAGTTTTTAGCTAAACTAAGCATATATATGATGCCCTTGTCTTATCCAAAGAGATGAGAGAGTTATTGATCAAAGCTCTTCTTAATCCAAAAAATATGCTTAGCTCAATTAGAGAGGAGGCATGTTTTTCAAGGGAAGCCTATGGAGTTACGTTCACAAATGAATACCTTCTTTTGTGGACAACCGAGCACAACTGTCCCCTCTACATCATAATGGACATGGGCAGATTTAGGCTCTCTAGAATATTAGTTAATCAAGGTGCATCAATGAACAATATGAGTCTAAAGACCCTTGCCTACTTAAGGATTGATATCTCCAAACTCAGGAGATCATATGATGTTGAGGATTCAACAATCAAGAGAGCTTTAGGCTCCACCAAAGATAGATGATTAGAAGATAAGCAAAGTTCTACATATTAGATTCAAAATACACCTTTCATTGTCTTTCGATAGGCCTTGGATACATACAACAACATGGTTCCATCTTCTTGCACGGCATCAAATTCAAGAGGTGGAATCAGTGTGTCAAAGGAGACTTGAAGTCATTCTCAGATAGGGTTAAGATTTATGAAGAAGCAACCTAATATCTTCTTCCAAATCAAAAAGCCTATTTCGCAAGCTTAGCGAATGTACAAAAATAAAAGAAAATGGAGAAAAAAAGAAAAAAAAGAAAAGAAAAAGGGAAGAGAAAATGAAAATACAAGTGAGAGAATCAAAATCAGAAAAGGAGACAGGATGTTACATTCACCCAGTTTGTTCCTCCATATGAACACATGGGTGGATGACCCCACCATGTGAGGAAGAGGTAATCTGAGGCGCTTTGAAGGTGGAAGACTCTCCTGGCCAACCAAGAAGAGCTATGTTCCAGCTCACAGGAGTACCCCGCTATCCATATAGACTTAAAGTCAGTTTGAAGAATGAGTCTCATGTGGTTAGCATGCCGGCCAACCCATCTCAATGGGTCCCTTTGAAGGTGACATTCGAGCCAAATAGTGATGAAGACTAGGCCTCTAAGCAAAGCATGAGTGTATATGAATCATTATTATGTAGAACAGTCAGGAAGCAATTGGGAACTTTAGCTCTAAGCTAACTGTCTTCCTAGGTAGTTGAAGGTTTAGTAGTTAAGGAGGCCCCCAAGTCATCCATAGATGTGAAGCCAAAAAGATTTTTATTGGGGGAATCATCCTCAAGTCAAGAAGCTAATGTAAAACTTGAGGATAATTCATATAAAGATATAATAAAATTACCTTCGATTATATTCTTAACTTAGCAAAGAAGGGATTAATCCCACATACTTGATCTAAACATAGGTCAAACTACTTTGAAAGGCTATGGGGCAACCAAAGCAAACATCCTCAATCAATACCAAACCTAGGATTCAACATAGTGGGTCAAGTCAATGATGATAACCATTGCCTAGTCATCATAAATAATTTGGAGTCTGATAGGTTCTTCTCAAATCATGCTAACTCTTATAAGGAATTATGTTTAGAAACTTCAGATGACCCAAGTGAGCCTGAAGTTAGAGATGCACCACCAGAGTTCGAAGAAGAGATCAAATCAACCATCAACGAGCTCAAAGAAATCAACTTGGGAATTGAATACAATCCACATCCGACATGCATCAGTTCTTTATTAAATGAAGAAAAAACCAATGACTTAGCTTTATTATGAAGTTTAAGGACGCATGGAGTTGTGAAGAGATGCCCAATATATCCCTTAACATAGCAGTCCACAAACTGGCAATAGAACCTAATGCTAACCCTTTTAAGCAAGCTCCTATATGCATGCAATTAGACATTGAATAGTAGGTCACTTCTGAAATAAAATCTGATCGATGCTAGCTTTATCAAGGAAGAAAAATATCCTACCTGGTTAACCAATGTCATCGCAGTTAAGAAAAAGAATAGACGAATTCACATATGCGTTGATTTTAGCGATCTAAATAAGGCATATCCTAAGGATGAATTTTCACTTCCTATACCAAAATTAATGGTGGACATCGCCTCATCTCATGCAGTATTCTCCTATATGGATGGGTCATCTAGCTACAACCAAATTAAGATGGCCTTAAAGGATGAAAGAAACATTGCCTTTCGAACTCCGATTAGAATCTATTATTATAAGGTCATGCCTTTCTGCCTCAAAAATGCCGGTGCTACATACCAGTGAGTCATGACTCGAATCATTGACGAACTCCTTCATCATCAAGTTGAATGCTACATTGATGATCTCATTGTCAAAAGTAAAGAAAAGGAAGACCATCTCTTTAACTTGAGATTAGTTTTTGAACAGTTAAGAAAATACAACCTCAAAATGAACCCCCTTGAGTGTGCATTCGGAGTAGCTTCAAGAAAATTCCTTGGGTTTTTTGTTTGACACCAGGGAATTGAAATTAATCCAGAAATGATCAAAGTGATAATAGAAATGCCACCCCAAAAATCTTAGCACAACTCAAGTCATTCCAAGGGCGGTTGGCGTAATTAAGATGCTTCATTTTTAACTTATCAGAAACATTCCAACCATTCTCAGCACTTGTCAAAATGGATGCCAAGTTCAAATGGAATGATAAGTGCCAGTATGCTTTCAAAGATATCAAGCAATATCTGATGATGTTGCTAGTTTTAGTATCCCCTATTTTGGGCAAGCTGCTCATATTATATACTGCTGCATTAGATGACTCCCTTGGCACTTTGTTGGCCTAAGCCAACAACAAAGAAAAAGAAAATGGTCTTTATTATCTCGGTCAATCCCCTAGAGGTAAACTACACTTATTGAAATGAATCGCCTTTTTAATCTTTGCATCCCAAAAGTTACGACATTACATGCTTTCTCATAAGGTGAACTTGATCTTTATAGCGAATCCATTACAACATCTCATGACATGGTCGATCTTATCTGGACGGTTGGCATGTTGGTCCATGATTTTGTCTCAATTTGACATAACATTTGTACCCCTCTATTGTAAAAGAACAAGCACTTGCAGATTTCTTAGCAGCACATCCACTCTCTATTGATTTTTTTGCTTAATGATGATCTCCCCAATGAACAAATCATGAATTTAGGGGGTACTAGTGCTCACCGCTAGGAGATGTACTTTGATGGTGCAGCTTCTTTTCAAAGAGGAGAAGAGCCACAATTTACTATCTTAGGGAAGGTAGAGGTAGGAATAGTTCTCCTAACTCTGGACTATGATGTGATGAGATTATCTAATCCATGCACCAATAATGATGTTGAATATGAGGCTCTGATTACCGATCTGGAGTTAGTCATTACACTATGCGTCTAGAGTATCAACATCTTTGGGGATTCTCAGTTAGTTATCAACCAAATCGTTGGGTCTTACAAAGTTCTAAAGCCCAAGTTCCATCATTACTACAAGCATACCATGGAGTTGTTGGCCCAAATCCTAGAGGTTACCATCTACATGATTCCTCAAGGAGAAAATGTAGTAGAAGATGCATTTGTCAATCTTGCTGAGTTGGCATGTCCGAAAGATGTGTTCATTTTAATAAGGGTCCAAAATAGACAAGTCTTATCCCTTATTGATGTTGAACTCATCAAGAGATCCTCTCTTGGAGGGGAGGTTACCATTACAAAAAAGGATGGGGAGTCAGATTAGAGGCAACCATTCATGGATTATCTACATACTTTCAAACTATCTCAAGAGAAATCACTAGCACACCAAGTGAAGCAGAGAGCCCTTTCCTACACTCTCGTGGATGGCACCTTGTACTGGTGGTCCTTCGATCATATATGGTTACATTGTCTGGACAAACACGAAGCCCATAAGATCATGAGTACAAGGGTTTATTTGAAGCACACCAATCTAGTTTGAAGATGAAAGCCAAGATCAAGAGACTAGGATACTACTGGCCTTCAATGATCATAGACTGCATGGACGTAGCTAGGAGATGCCACCAATGGTAAGTACACAATGTGGACCTACATCAACCACCCAACATTCTACATCTTACATTGGCCTCATGGCCATTTGCGTGTTAGGGTACTGACATTGGGGGTATAACCGATCCTCCTTCTTCTAAAAGTCATCGATTCATTCTAGCTGCTAAGGCAATCCCACTTAGAGGTCACATGTTCCAGTTTTCGAACCATATCGTATATAGGTTAGCTCAACGAATTATATCCGATATGGTAATGCATTCAAGAGCACTAAAATCAACTTTTGTTCTAAGACACAATATAGATTGTCTACCATCTACCCAAGGGAAAATGGGTTAGCATAAGCCTTCAACAAAACTCTCATTCAAATACTAAAGAAGACACTATGATAAATAAAATGATGATGGCATAGTTGGTTGAAGCCTCATATACCACATATAGAACTCCAACTTAATTTACCCCTTTCTCCTCAGTGTATGGGTCTGAAGCCATTTTACCATTAGAAGTCCAACTACCATCATTAAGAATAATCGTGGGTAGTAAAATCACAATGGAAAAGAATGCCAATTTGTGGTTCGAAGAGCTCAAAGGTTTGGAGGAGAGATGCCTACGGGCATGCCAGAACCTCGAGTTATACTATCCATAAATTTTTTTTGAAAATTATTATCAATAAAACTTCTTTTCATCTCAAATTTCATCCCTTCTATGTTAGAAATATCTTTGCTTGAATCAATGATATATTAGGGTAGGTATAAGAGAACCCAAGAGTCATCCTATCCCTCCACAACACAAACACAAACTACAAAATGATCCTCCGCTATTGGGGATATAAAGAGAACCCACATCCTATTTTGACTAGTAAATGAAGTTAAAATGAACTGAGTGGCATCCTTTCTTGGTGGAGTCACAATTGCCCCTACGACACAAGTTCATCCATTCTATGACGTGTTTAGGATAAATGAAAGAGAACCCAAGCGACATCTTATTCCCTCTTTCACAACACAAATAAACATATATCTTTTATCTCAGGTTACTTTGATGTGGGAGTAAGCCCCTTATGGAACTCACTTGTCTGGACAAACACGAAGCCCATAGGATCATGATTAAGGTACACGTAGGTTTATGTGAAGCACACCAATCTGGTTTGAAGATGAAAGCCAAGATCAAGAGACTAGATACTCGCCTTCGGATCATGACCCATGGACATAGCAGAGATGCCACCAATGGTAGGTACACAAGGTGGACCTACATCAATCACCCAACATTCTACATCTTACATTGGCCTCATGGCCACTTGAGCGTTGGGGTACTGACATTGTGGGTATGATCGATCCTCCTTCTTCTAAAGGTCATCGATTCATTCTAGCTGCTAAGACAATCCTACTTAGAGAGGTCACAGCTCAACATATTCTCTAGTTTTTCAAGAACCATATCGTATATAGGTTCAAGGTGCCTCAACGAATTATATTTGATATGGTACTACATTCAAGAGCACTAAAATTAATAGCTTTGTTCTAGACACAATATAGATTGGAGATACTCTACCATCTACTACCCAAGGGAAAATGGATTAGCATAAGCCTTCAACAAAACTCTCATTCAAATCAAGAAGACACTATGATGATAAAACAATGATGGCATGAATAGTTGGTTCAAGCCTTATGGGCTTACCATCATATAGAACTCCAACTTAATCTACCCCTTTCTTTGTATGGTCCGAACTTTTTCCATTAGAAGTCCAACTACCATCATTAAGAATAATCGTGGGTAGTAAAATCATAATGGAAAAGAATGCCAATTTGTGGTTCGAAGAGCTTGAAGGTTTGGAGGAGAGACACCTACGGGCATGCCAGAACCTCGAGTTATACTATCCATAAATTTTGTTTGAAAATTATTATCAATAAAACTTCTTTTCACCCGATGGATACACCACCCTTGGCAGATGTGAGTCCCCTCGCTTTCTCCTTGAGTTGGCCATCAAATATTTATTTGATATTAAGCCTTTTATCATCTTCTCCAGGGTGTTGGATTAAGCCTTTTGTGGCCCCATTCACTGCAGGCATTCTATTTGTATCACGTTCTTTGTGACCCCACTTAGACACTACCCAGTTACTTGGATTAAATATCCCTTCCTTAGTAGCCACCCCTGTGGTTAGAGAATTTATTCAAAAGATGCATAAATCTCCCTTAGTTCAGTAAACTTGAGATAGGTCTAGGCTGATATAAGCTCCTTCTTAGTTTGATCCCTCATAAATGGTAGGCTTCACGTTAAAAAAAAAACTAAACAAACAAATAAAATTAATTCATTTGTAGATTAGAAATTCAAGCCCATAGTGGCCCCTTTCCCATGTAGGAATCTTATCTTTAGGGCATTGTCAGCAAGACTCCCTATAGGAATTGCCTAACTACTTTGAGTTGAGATAAGTCCCTAGGTCGGCACTCTCTCAGTAGTCACCCTTAGGTCAGGTTCAACTTGTCGTGCCACCGAGTTACCCAAGTGGTTATCTTTTCTTTTAAATATATAAGTTTATTATGCAATCTTTCCAGCACGATCATTTAAACTCGGCTTAGGTCGACGATTTGTTGCATAAGCAATCGATCACCTCAGTGGTTCCTTGTTTAGGAAGATGTGAGTCCCCACGCTTTCCTCTTAACTTGATTATTACAAATCGAAAGACACCTTTTAGGTTGGTTAATTCTACTTAATGGCTAGTAGACTATCCCTTTTGATTTGTAAACCTAAGATAAGTCTAGGCTCCTCCTTCTGATCCATTGCACACTGACAAGGTCCATCTAAAATTAAATCAATTCTAACTATTCTTGAGTTGATATAAGTCCACAATGGCATTCACTCAAATAGTCGCCCTAATTTGGGATTGATCTATTATGCTATCGATATTTCAGCCCAACGGTTTAACCCTTCTTTGGAAGATATAAGTCTACTATGCTTTCTTCCTAGTACAGTCATTGCACACTGAAAGGCAACCCTTAGGCTGGATAGTCCTACCTTGTGGCAAGTAGATTACCCATTTGTACTTGTAAATTTGAGACAAGTAAAGGCCGACACAGCTCTTCAATGGGTCCATCGCACACTAACAGGGTCCATAACATAACACACCAAACTAATTTAAATCAATTCAAATCAAATCAATATAAATCAAATTAATCATCGTGACTACTAAGGTAAGACCCAGTACAACTAGTAGTCACCTTAGGTAGGGTTTGATTTGTTGTACCATCGATAGATCACCCCAATAGCTGATTCCAACTTTGGAAAATGTAAGTCTGTTATGCCTTCTTCCTAATACATTCATTGCACACCAAAAGGCAACCTTAGGTGGGATAGTCCTACCTCATGGGAGGTAGACTATCCCAGTAGACTTATAAATCTAAGATAGGCCAAAGCCCCCATAGCACCTTCTTAATTTGGTCCATCACACACTGATAGGGTCCATAATAAAATAAATTCAAAACTAACCTCTCTAGTAAAGTCAAATTAAACATATCAAACAAACTAAATTTCTCTTCGGTGAGGCACATATCAAATTAGCCTCCCTAGTTGAGCTTAGATCTAAATCAAATAAATTCAATTAAATGTACATCCCCAGTGGATATGTCCTCAATCTAGAACCCTTCTCCTCAGTGCAGCCATAACAAATTAAACCAACCTCCCTAGTGGAGTCTAATCAAACAAATCAAAAAAATCCAATCAAATTCTTATCCCCAGCAGATAGCTTGGACCTGGTTCCCAAGTGGAAGGTTTATGTACTGAATCCCCAGTGGATACACACCCAAATGAATCATACTTATAATCAAACTCAGATCCATATCCCTAGTGGATAGCTTGAATGTGTTTCCCTAGAGGAAGGTTCATGTACTCAATCCCCAGCGGATTCTTTCTTGCTCTCTTATGCCCTTGGCATAAATAGAGCTACAGATCATGATTATATCTACCTTTGGTCTAGGTATAGATCACTTATTTGTTGTAATCTTTTGGATGTTGTTGATCATTTTGATCAATTACACCACACTTATTGGAGGTCCTTTTGTTGACCTCACTTTTGGAGCTCTTAACCTCCTCTCCTTAGACTTAGGACTCTTCTAGACACTAAGAACTCCTTAGTCATAAGACACTTCTAGTGATTAGATGAACAAACCTAAGCACAGACTTAGAAGTGTTAAATAAGATTATGCCTTAGACCTTAAGCAAAATTACCTATCCCATTCTAAACCTAGATACACTTTCTCCAAATTCCAGTTCAATTCTCAAAATAAATCTTAAATTTAAATTCAAATTCTAAATCTAGTTTTAAATTTGACTCCAAATGAGTGAAACTCAAAATCAAATTCAAATCACAGCCATATGAACCACATTCATAAGAACCAAAACTCCCTTTAGATAAAATCAAACTCAATTGATCTCTCTATAAATCAATTATTCCTTCATTTATATTCACAAATATAATTGAAATATAAATTCAAATGACCAAAATTATATCAAAATTAAATCCAAACTCAATAAGCCAATTCTTTGGACAAAATTTTATCAGATCAAGTCAAAACCAATGAATTTTCTCTTGAATCAATCATTCATTCAATTATCTACCCAAATATAAATGAAATCAAAATCATCAAATCAAATTAGCAACCCAAGTCAAAGCCCTTTTGACTTGAAAATTTCAAATGAGCCAAAATCCCTTAGACTCCAAATCGATTATTGTTGAATTTATATTTCAATCTAGAGCTCATATATAAGTTCAACTAAATTTGAATCAAACCAAAACCAAACCAATTGATCCATTTAGGTCCACTTGACCCAAAGTGACCTAAAGGACCCATTTGAGCTAACTTCCAATCCAACCTAAATTGAATTGAACCAAGCTCACCAAAATCTTCCACTATGATTGTTGAGCACCCTAAGATGATCAACTACAATCAATTGGGTCAAACTTAGTCAACTTAGTCATTTGACCAAGTCAATCCTTAGCCCAAATGAACCAAAACTCATCATACATCAAATTAATTGAAACCAATGATTTGAATCAACCCAAAATCAATATTTAAATATGACTTGACCACTTATTGAGCCAAACCAAGCTCAATTGGCCATTTGATCCAAGTTGACCCAAATTGGCCTGAAGGACCAAATTGGGTCAAATCAAGATCTAACCCAAATTGATTGCAACAAATGGCTCAAGTTCATTACAAATTGATTATTGAACTTGACCAAAGTCATAATTAAACCCAATTCATTCAATTGAGCCCAATTGGTCAACTTGACTAGCCCAAATTGGCCTAAAGGGTCAATTTGGCATAAATCAAATTAAATCCAAATTAATTTCAAACCAAAGATCACATTCATAATCAATTAACCAATTGAACATGAATCAACCCATGACCCAAGCTAATTTGGCCAATTTTGGTCAAATTGGTCAATTTGACAATATGACCCATATGACCATAACCCATTGGGGGCTAATCAAACAAGACCAAACCCAATTGGGATCAGCACAAAATTCACCCAACCTAATTAAATCCCTCGTGGATCCTCCCCCACATAGGATTCCACTCAACCTCATTTAATTCTCTCCCATCACATGCACTTAACTCCTCCCCAACATTTGCATTCAATTGAGTTAATCATATGGCAATAAAAAAAGACTTTAGAGCAAAATTCCAAAGTCCTCAATCAATCCATCATCCATCCCAACCACTCCATGCAAGATGGCAATCAATTTGGAGCCAAAAAATTCAAAAAAGAATGGATTTTTGGCCATTATAAAGGAGGGGGAAATGAGGCTTCACCTCTCTTCCTCCCACCACCATTCAGCCCCCAGGAGCTCCCTAAAGCAAAAAACTAATCCATCTCCCACCTCTTTGAGCCATTTTTGAGCTCAAAAATAGAAATAGAAGCTTTTTGGCGAGGCGACGGTGAACATTGGAGAAGACGATGTTCCAAAGGGAGGCAAAGGTTAAAAATCATTTTAAAGCTTCCTCACATACCTAGGAGTTTGCTCGATCTTCACTGCCACCAAAAATCATCCACAAAGGTAAATTTTGTCTAACTTTAACCAACCTTAGGATTTCTCGCATTTTATGTTAACTTTCTTGTGATTTTAGGAATATCCCTTAGATAAACACTACATTTTTCATTTTATTTGATCCCAATATGAAGTATACTTTTTTGAAAAAAGTCAACTCAAAAAAGAGCTCAATCAGACCTCATTTCATATTTTTTTGCATTTTTTCCAATTTTGCTTGTTGGTGGCGTGTCCGATCCCGCGATGGATCGGACAACCCGATAACATCCCCCACATCATTCAGACCCCTGGAATGCAAGATCCACTCTCTGATCTTGCAGATTGGATCTAGACCATCCGATCTGATCAGATAGTCTAGATCGAACCACACAGATTTTTTGATTAAAAAAAATTATTTTAAATCACCTAAAATTTCAAAAATTCATAGAAAATAAAATACTTAATCAAAAATAGCAAACAAGGGCTCGTTGGATTCACCTTTCTGAGGGGAATCTAACAAACCCAAAAATCTGCAAACTTCATTAAGTATTTTAAGAATAATTTGAGTTTAAGTAAAAATCAAATTTCATTAATTAAATCAAAAATACATGTCATATTAAGTTGAAATTTTCAAGATTGAAACTAAAGTTAAACACCCCTACCATAAAAATCTCAAGTAAAAAGGACTTCTGGATTAGGAGAAATTAAAATTTGAAGTTCAAATTTTCCATTTTAATAAAATAAATCAAATAAAAATTTAGAAAATTACAAAAATCTTCAAAATGGCTTAAATCACTTCAATTGACATCTAGGACTCTTAGGAAATAATGTGATTTTTTGAATCCTAATGAACCACAAATAAACACTTAAGATTAAAGTTTAATCAATTAAGGACTTAATCAAAATATAATCTAAAAATAATTTAAATATCAAAATCAAAATAAATGAATGAAATAACACTTAAGCAATCATTAATCAAACCTTAAATCAGAAAAATATCATTCTTAGAGAAAATTAAATTAAATATGATTAAACCTATTTAAGTTAATAAAACCAAATTAAATGATTAAATCTTAAATCAAACTTAAAATTAAACAAATCTAGAAAACTTTAATATGGGTCAAACTAGTATAACAAAACCTACACTAAGCATGGAGTCTAAATAATATGAAACTCCTTAATGAATATAAACAATTTGAAACTAATTAATCATTAAATTAACCAAAAATAAAATTGATTAACAAACCAATTAAACATAATCATTTGATATTAATCAAATTAAATCAAATAAAGTCAAAGTAAACTTAATTAACATATGACTAAATCACATCCATTTCGAATAAGATAATTAATTGGCCATTAATACATAAACCAAACAACTAAATCAAACATGAATGAAATCTAATGAACATAATAAATGAAGAAAATCAAACTTAACTATGATTATGAATAATCAAGTTTAATTGAAACAGAAATAAATAATTAAATCACTTAATATAATCAAATGATAATAACAATATTCCTTTAATCAAATCAAACTTAAGTAAAACACTTAACTAAATCAAATCAATCACATGTGCGAAAATAAGTCATTAATTAAATAAATTGTTGATTAATCTAAGGATTTTAAAAAGTTTAATTATCCTTAATCAAAATTAATTAATTAAATATTTAATTAATGCAAACTTAAAGAATTAATCTATCATCTTAATGAACCAAATTAATTTTATAAATCACATTAAAATTAATTCAAATCAAACACTTAATTAATCTACTAATTTTAATCACCCCTCTTAAATAAACTAATTAAGTTAATCAAATTAATCATAAACTTAAACTTAATCAAACATAAATGCTTAAATTAAATCAATTCTTAATTTAAACTTAAATCATTAAGTCATTAATTACATCATTAACCTAAACAAAATAGTATCAAATTTAAAAAAAAAATTAAACCGTCTTACTTAATTTAATAATTGATCACACCTCCTAAACAAGCTAATTAAGTTAATCAAATTAATCATATTAAACTTAAGGTTAATTTAACATAAATTTGAACATAATCAAAATGCCATTAAATATTAATCAAAACTTAAATTAAGCCTAAATTATTAGGTCATTAATTGCATCATTAACCTAAATAAATATGAAATCAAATAGAAAATTAAACAAATCTTTATAATTAACATAAATACACTTCTAAATTAAATTACATAATCATATTGAAGTTAAGCAAACCCATAGACTAATAAAGCTAATCAAATCAAATTAAATCAAATTAAATTAAATTAAGAAAGACTCTCATCAATTTAATATGTAATCAAATCAAATCTCAATCAACCTATTTAAATAAGATAAACTAATTAACTATCCAATGTATGAAATCAAAATGCAAACCAAACTTTGATAAACATGACAAATGGATGAGATTAAAAATAAAATTCTAATTACGAAGAATCAAACTCAATTAAAATCAAAATAAAATCTCAATTAATCTAATCTGAGCAAACTATAAATAAATGAACCAAAATCAAATCTAATAAGCATCAAATTAAGTCACATAACCATAATCAAAGAAAAGAAATAAATATTAATTTAAAAGGATATTGATTATCAAGATGTAATTAAACCAAAACATCAAAATCAAAATCAATCAATCAAATACTTAAACAAATTGAAATTCTAAATTCTAAACCAAATCAAATAAATCAAATCAAATGAATTACACAAATTCAAATGGGATAATTACGATACTTAAGGACCTTAGTTAGACTCTTTAGGAGTTAGGATGTAGAATAAGGTTAGTTCTGTCTACGAATGGAATTCATTCTACTCTTCATTCTTAAAAACTTATATATCACTTTAACCAAATAAAAGTAAATAAAAATGAAAAGTAAATTATTAAATCTTTTAAATTGAAATCACCCAAAGATAAAATTTAAATAAATTCAAATTTCAAATTGAAAACTTAGACTAAAGAAGCCTAGTAAAGTCTTTCCACACAATTCTTAAGCATACACAATAGAATACTAAGTCACCACTTCAAGTGCTAAGTTAGGGCATTGTATGTATGATATTATATTTTATTTTGTAATATAATATTTTAGACTGGATGTTAGGGTGTATATTTTGTAGGCGGATGTTAGGCCATTATTAGCCTAATCATATTTTTTAGGGGATTGTACTTAACTCTTGTAATCAAAATATAAATACATTTGTTATGCAGGTTGCTTAGCCTAAGCATAACCCATGTTAAGATAGGTGGGCTTGGTTACCCATGTGTGGGGTGCAAAGTCCAAATTATTCATTAACTTTTTAGGTTGGATGGTGTGTTTAGCTAATATTTGCATGTAAAGATTTACTCTTCTTATTTTTAATGTAATTTTAAATTAAAAATTAGGATTAGGGTTATGGGGGATTAGAATGAGCAGTGGCCAGAAGGCTTAGCCCCTGGAGAGCCCTGTGATGCCTTTGGAGCAAATCAAAATCAAAAGAAAGAGAAGGAAGAAATGAAGAAAAGAAGACCCCCATAACATGTATTTTTTTTAATCCAGGTTGTACAAGGGGTGCTTGGTACCCATCTTTTTCTTTTTTTGGGGTGTATGGTAAAAAAACCTGCATAGCCTTTTATTCTCTTACAGTAGTCTATAAAATTATTTGATGTTGTGTTTAGATTGTGCATTGGAACAACATGCATTTCATAATTTTGTTATGATTGATGCTTGAATGTGTAGCCTGGATATGTTAGGCTCTTAGGATGAAATTAATTTTTCTACCCCAATTAACAACTCATAATTAAAATTTAAAATAACTCATAACCTCACCATAGAACCTAGGAGTTAAATCAAGATAATAAAATTTTTAGCAACCCATTAGCTGGATGAATGAATGTATAATATCATGCATGTCATATTCTTCCACTCTTGTTAAGAGCGAGCTTCCATCTTTGCCAGAGTGTGAAGGCTTAACTTGTGAGAGCCTTTGATGAAAGAACACCCCTTTTTCTCTTGATTTGACCCATAATCAACTTTTCAGGCATTTAGGCATACAAAATTCCATAGCCAATGTCAAAATAAAGAGTCCAAAAGAATCAAATAAATTTGATAATATTTGCATTAGATTAAGTCATGGTTTTATATCACTCATGCTCTAGTCTCTCAAAGAGTGAGTTTAACAACTTAGTTTTCTCTCTAAATAAATAACAGCCTAGCCATCTTGCAAAACATAAGACTTGCCTACATGGATTTAAAGCATAGGAGGAGTTAGCTGGCTACCACTCTAGGCAATAATAAGACTAGCATTTGGTTTATTCTCTCTTATGGAGATATACCATATACCCATTTTGTCTTAGATTTAGGTTGTGGCTTGCCAAAGCTCCACTTAGGATCCAAGGTAGCTATTTTCTTTAGGCTACAAGCATAAATCCTCACCTCTTAGGCATTTTCATAATTTTATATTATAAAATTATAAGCCCTAACAATCTAATAAAATGTCAACTCTAGTAATTAACTCTCTTCAATATCAAAAATATAAAGCCCAATTATAGGGTAGATTGGAATGCTCACTAGGCTTCTTAGTGTGAGGAGAATTTCCTACATTCTCTCTTTGGATTCCAAAAATAAGTCTTCTCCCTGATCTATCTCATTTTATTTTCTAAAATAGCCAATCCTTTGATAGTTTTAACTTTGAAATCTTTAGAGACCCTAATTATCTACTTTAATTGAGAGTATTCTTTAAGGAATTTTCATTCCTAAGGCTGTAATTAACTATGGGGACTTGCCTCCATAAGGTATTTAATGAACTCGGCTTTAAATAAACCCTACTTTACCTTTTCATGTAAAGTAGGGGAAAGATCTCTAGAACATTCGACGACCCATCATGCCTTAGGAGTCCTTATTAGGCAATTAGGTCCATTATAAGGTGGTGATTTGTATCTTTCGAGACTGTATATCATTCCATAATGTTGTACATCACTTCAATAAGTACTCCCTAAGATCGTGGTGTCCCACATCTCAAAAAATAAACACCACACTTACCTTACCATAGAAATGGGAAGAAGGAAGTCTTTAATTATTTCTTTTCATTAAATTTTTATTTTCACCTATTGGGAAATCCAATAAGGGTTTTAAGACCTACAGTGAGGTCCTTAAACCTAAAGGATGTTAGCTTAGCTTAAGGATGAAATGAACTAAGTGCCAATGAAAAAGTAAGAAAGTGTAAACCCACTATCGATACTTGAAGATAATGTTCATTTATCAAAGATGGAGAGAGAAACCATCCCCAGCGGAGTCCCCAGAAAAATCTGTGGTGAAAATATTTTCCTACTTTCATCTATCCTTTTGGAAGGGTAAATGAAAACAAAAATATATACTTTTGTTAGGACACCACGTAGATCCACAAATATTCTTATCAGGGTGATCGGGTACGGCATTAAGAAAAGGTATACTATCTCAAAAGATAGAAATCACCACCCTACAATAAACCTAACCACCTAAATAAAGACTCCTAAGGGCTATGGGTCTTGGTATGTACTAGAGATTCTTCCCCTACATTACATGAAAAAGTAAATCAGGGCTTATTTTAAATCAAATTTATTAAGTTCTCTATGGAGGCAAGCCCCCATAGTTAATTACAACCTTAGGAATACTCTCAATTAAGGTAAATGATCATTGTCTCCAAGATTTCAAAGATAGGATTATAAATCAATTGGTGTATTTTTAGAAGATCAAGTGGGATTGATCAAAAGTGAAGGAGTTCTTTTCAAAGCCAAGGAAGATAAGTAGGGGATGGTTCTGATACTAGGAAGCCTAATAAGCATCCCAAACTATCCTATGGTTGGGCTATAAATTTTTGAAGTTAAATTAATTTATTTGTTTGAATTAAATATTTATTAAAAATCTAGGGCTGACAATTCCATAATACAAGGTCATGAAAAATGACTAAGATGTGAGTATGCTTGTGGCCCATAAAGGGAGAAGCTACCTCGGATCACGAATCTAGAAGCTTTGGCAAGGGCCAAAGCATGACCTAATTCTAAGGCAAGAATGGGCATTTGGCTTACCTCTATAAAGAGTGTAAATCACTCATTTGGACTTACAATCGCCTGGGGGTGGCTGCCAACTAACTCCTCCTATGATTTTAAATACATGTAGGCAAGTCATATGTTTATGCAAGATAATAAGTTTATTATTTATTTAGAAAGAGACTAAGTTCTTAAATACACTCCTTAAAGACTAAATCACGTAGGACATGATTAATGACTTAAACCTAATGCAAATTTTTCAAATATTTTATTTTCATTTTAGACATTTTCATCTGAGTGATTCATATGTCTAATGCATGATAAATTTGATTATGAGCCAAAATCAACAATATAAGGAGGTGTGTTTCCAACATGGCTCTCAAAGGTCAAGCCAAGTTCTCTGGCGAAGGTGGAAGCCACCAATCAAGAGTGAAATAATATGCTTTTTATGAATGATATGAGAAAGAAATTACAACATCTAGCTAAGGGATTGCTAATTCTATTATCTTGATTTTATAGCCTATGGTTTAGGTAAGGTTATGAGTTATTTTATTTTTAGTTTGAATTGATTTGTTGGATAGAGAATTTATTTTTTTGTTATAAATAATGCAGAAAATAGGAAGAAACTAGGAAAACATGTCATAAATAATGCAGAAACTAAACAAACATTAAACATTTATTAAAGCTAACGTAAAAGAATAAGAAGCCTTTCATGGTTGGGCACCCTGCACAAACCAAAAAGAAATGTGGGTAGTCGAGCTCTACCCTTATACAACCTCGATTACAAATGAATTAATTACAATCAAGTAAGAAAATTCATGTTATGGGGGTCTTCATTCTTCTTTCTTCTTTTCTTCATTTTGGTTCTTTCTTCCTTTTGACTTGGTTGGGATGTGGCTTACTCCAAAAGCTTCACATGGTACATAAGACATAGTCTTATGACCAATGTTCATCCTAATCCCCCATAATAATCAATCTAAATCCTAGTTTGCAAAATTACATGAAAAGGGAAAGTAAATTCAATTAACACAAAATTAAGATTAGGTAAACAAACAATCCCAATCAAGCATATTGGACTTAGCACCCCACATGGGTAACTAAGTCCACATATATTTTGGATTATGCTTAGAGTAGAGGCCACCTACGGCAAAAGTAATTATATTTTTATTATAGTGCCTCTTAAGCACAATCCCCTATAAATAATGGTTAGAATAAGATCACCCTACCATTGTCTATGCACATATACACCCAACATTTAAAACATCACATCACAAAATAAAAGCAAACATATAAATAATCAACAGTCTTAACATAGGACTAGAAATGGTGACTTAGCCTAATGTGTGTACCATTTAAGGTTTGTGTGGTATGTCTAGTTAGATTTTCAGGTTTATATTTTCTAAGTATGTAAATGTTCAACTTAGAGGGTGGTTTCATTTAAGTTGTTTAGCTGATTTGGATTAATTTTATTTGATGATTTTGTTTGGTTTGAATGAACCTATGCAGAATTACTAAGTTGTAAAGAGAGGAAAAAAAAGAGAACTTCTCTTTCCTTCCCTACCTTTAGTAATTTCTAAAGTAGATTCATTACAAATTTTTTTATAGTGAATGCTTTATTATGTGTTTTAATTAATCCTGAGTTTATAATTTCCCTAAACAAACCTATTTAAAAAGAAATACATTTCAAGATTAAGTAAAGTTAATTACTATCATAAAACACACAACATTTTATTTCTTTCCCACATGTGTATCATGCATATGAAAGAATCCTAAGCATATCTATACATGCAATATAAGTATTTAGCACACCTTAATGATGAATGTTAAGAGAAGTTACTTAAGGAAATTTGTATGCTTCATGATCGGATTTGGTTAAGTAGACAAAGAGTGATTCTCTTATCCATTTTCATATGCACATTTACAGGTATAAAAGACATAAGTGAGTATGGCACCATTGTTAGCATCAGGGTGTAAGGGACAATACCTAATTAGGGCTACTTAAAGCCTTGCAATCCCTGGGTTGTCTAGAGTAATATACCACTTTTCTTAAATACATGTTCATGTACAAAAAGAAATGCATGAAAATAAAATCATGCAAAAAGTTTATGTTTGTTTGATCTTGGTTTGATTGTTTAGTTTACATGTGTGATGTTAAGTTCCTTCTTAAGTTATGACATAGGAGTGTATAGGAATAAATTTTGGCAAGTGTTATGTCCATTTTAAATAGACTATACACTTTGGCAATTCCCATACAAGCCTATGTTAAGAGAGAGAAGGAAATCACATAACACATTGTATACTATTTACATGCAAGTTTAAAAGTACTTATAAATAGCACACTTTTCATTTATAATGTTTGATTTCTAGGTCATGAAAATAGTTTTGGATTTAATAGTTATAATAGCCATTCAAATCCTTACTTTAGCCAAAACATGCAATTTAACATAAAGTAAATATTTCATTTTAATTTGATTTTTTGAAAGACATGAATGCATGATTTTCATATGACATACACATTTAGCATGCTAGGAAAGATATAAAGTGATGCAACCATATAATTTCATTCACTCTAATTAATTCCTAAAGACAATCTTAGATTATTTAAAGTGAATCAAAGTTGGTTTAAGGAAATTTTGATTTGGTTTTGAGTTTGATTTGAATTTAAGGGATGTGAAAAGGGTTTTCTGGTCCTAACCCATCTCCCACATATGTGTGTTATTTTAGTTTAATTTTTAGAACCCTTAAGTGGTTTTTATGTTTTACTTACGTTAAGGTATTCATTAAGTTTACTAATTACCCCTTACTTACACCACTTTAACATATTTAACCAAATAATTATGAGCCAATGTATGACATAAAATCATAAGGAATTTAAATCAGTAATTCACTTAAGAAAGAAAGGGGCCTAATGCATTTGGCTCACAATTAATGATTAATTAAGCTAAAGGTTTAATTTAAGTACTTTCATAACCCTTCCCACACATATGAGTTAGATATGATTTCTTTAAGTTTACTTTTATTATTGAATGCCTACGCATCCACCCAAGAAGGAGATGATTAAATTTAGATTGATTTGATTTTAAAATTTTAATTAATTAAGCCATTTAATTAAGTGATTAAACAATTTAATTAATTTGTATTTTGATTAGATTTTTATCCAAAAGAAATAAACTTAAGGGGAAAAGATTTGGGAGAGGGCTCCTAAGCTCATTCACTAAGTTCACTCACTATTCTAAGGTAATTAGCAAATTTAGTTAATGAATTTATCACTATTTAATGGATTTATTAATCATTTAATTCATTAAGGCAGTAATTAGGAATGAACCAAGCAATTACCCTAATTAAACCATTAATAAATCGCAAGAACATTAAGAGAGGCAGAAGTCATCCCATTAAATACATCTAAGAAGTTTGGGATTAATCAGTGGGATAATTAGAGAGTAATTAATATAATTGCATTCCCAATAAAACTTAAATTTAGAAAATGTCACTATTTAAAATCAATTGAATTTAATGTTAGATTATTCCCCTTTGAATTATCTTCACAATGCATTTTATTTTGTATTTTTTTATTTTTCTACATTTAGTTATAAATATTTGAAGATTCCATGATTAAAACTTACTTAAATAGTCTAATCAAATAGTTAATCCTGTCGGTGCCATGTGGACCACTAAGGCGGGGCGCGTGCTTTCCATGTGGCACAATGAGGTTCTCTATTTAAGTAGTCACATCCAATGTCGCATCAATAGTGGTGCTACACGCTTTCTCCTTGATGGTCTGATCAAAGATCAGACAGTCACGATTAAGCCCACAGCTCTTAAGGGATAAATCCATGGATCCTACATGGATTAATCATGACTATCCATCCAAAATGCATGGATGCACAGTCCATGATCCATCACTGAGCTTGCGTATGGGAGAGGGCATCCATCCACTCTTTAAGACAAGATCTAAGCTCGATTGAGCTAAGATTGAGCTCAAACTCAACCCACACCATCATCATGCAAGGGGTAAGACATACAATGGTTAATCTGTAATGAGCTAAAAGTTTCTTGGACAAAGGACCAAACACTTCCTATTTTAGGCTCATTTTGAAGGCATACCTCACAAGAGGCTAATACCAGTGCTCCCAACCGTCTAGGTAGCTTCATCTAGTAGAGATGAAGCCCTGTTGAAGGATTGAAGGGTTGATGTTGATCTCCCTATGGACCAAGCTCCTCTTCAAATTCTTATTGGCCTTGGTCTAGCTCCCACCTACCTTGCCTTGGAAGTTTGGAAGAAGCTTTGGATCAACTCGATTGACTCCCTTAAGGGTGCTTGCAAGAGCAATATTGATATTGAGTGAGATGAAAATCCTTACCTCCTATTTTAGCTTAAGCAACGAGAATGGGAAACCAAATTTTCCTGGGGGAGCTTGGAGAGACTTGCTCTTAGTTCTCTAGCTTCAATCGAGTGTGAGTGTGTGATAATGAAATGAAATTAGGGTGAGTATATCTCCCTCGAGATGGATTGGACGGCCGCAAGCTATCCTTCCATTTTGGATCAATTGATCAAATGAAATGGATTTGTTAGGTTGTTTAGCTTGCACATGGTTTAGTTTTAGTAGAGGAATGTAGTGGAGAAGTTACCATGTGCTTAATTGAGTGGAGGAGGCATCCCATGTGCTCAATTTTTAAGTGGGTGGTCAGTTTGGCTATTAGGTTGGGTTTGGCTGACCCAAACCCATTGGGTCATGTGCATCATGTTCATTAGTGTCCACTTGGTCCGCTAAGAGGATGTCAAGTGGCCATGAAGATGATTTGACCAAATTCCAAGTAAATTTGGCCAAGAATTACCCTTTACATAGGGGTAAAATGGTCATTTGGCTTTAATTTTAGTTTGAACATGTTTAGTATGATTGAAAATGGGTTGGGCCAAGTTTCAATGAATTTGGAATTGATTTGATATGATTTCGCTCATGTTGACCAATTTAGGTCAAAATGGGTAAACTTGGGTCAAGTTGACCAATCGGTCAAATTAGGTCAAACCAATGGTTGTGTCAAGCTCATATGACCATTTGAAATATGTTGGCATCATTGGTTTGGTTCAATTTGGTTCATATTTGGATTTGGTTCATTTGATTTCAATTAGGTCAAATGGGTCAAGTTGACCAATTTGACTCATTTAACCTAATTAGGTCATGGTTGGTTTAGGTTTTGGTTGGTCACTTGAAATGTGTTGCAAGTTTTGGTTTCAATCAATTTTGGTTTAAATTGATTTGACTCAATTTTAAGTCAAGTCATAGTCAATTGGGCTGGGTTGTGTCTAGTTGGCCAATTGAGGCTTTGTCAAGTTCAAAAATCACTTTAGAATGAATTTGACCCATTGGGTGTAATTAATTTGGATTAGACCAAGTTTTGACACATTTTGACTTGTTTAGTTATGTTGGATCAACTTGGGTCAAGTGGCTAATTGGGCTAGGTTAGGCTCAAATATTGATCATGAATTGGTTTTGATCAATGGTTTCAATCAATTTGGCCTATGATAGATTTTGACTAGTTTAGGTATCATTTTGGCTAAGCATTGACTTGGTCAACCATTAGGTTTGACTTGGTTTGACCCAATTTGAGTGATCGATCATCATATAATGATTGTTGCTCTCAATGTGAGACTTAGATGGGCTTAGTTCAACACAATTTGGCTAGGATTAGAATTTAGCTCATAATGGGTATTTTAGGTCACTTTGGGTCAAGTGAGCCTAAATGATTCAATTAGCTTGTTCAAGGCCTAATTCAAGTTTGGCTGAACTCACATATGGACTTATGATTGAAAAATAAATCCATTTATAAGAGATTTGAAGTCAAATGGGTTTTGATTCATTTGACAATTTCAAGTTCAAAGGGTGAACATGAGTTTGCCTTGGGTTTGATTTTTTGAATTTAGTTTTGATTTAAGGATTGAAGTTTATGTTTATATTTGAATTAATGATTGAAGGATTGATTGAATCATGAAGAAAATCAAGGGTTTGGCTTGATTTGAGTTTGATTTGGCTAAGTTCAAGAAGTTGACTTGAAAGGTTTAGGTTGAATTATTTAATTTAAGCTAACTCCATATGGTGCAATCAAAGGGAATTAGGAAAGATTTTAAATTTAGAGTTTAGTTTTGGATATTTTAATTTATATTTCATTTATAGTTGTAAATATAAATGAGAATAGTTGTAAATATAAATGAGAATATAAATGGGTTATGAGAAATTTCTTGAGTTTGGATTTTGACTTAAAAAAAAAGAGAGAGTAAGGACTTTTAAGCTATAGGGTAGAAAATTTTGTAACACCTAAGACATAAACTATTCCTATAGCTAACTTTTTAAGTCTCTAGGCTAGGTTAAGTGTTCATCAGAAGTGTCTTAAGACTAAGAAAACTCTTAGTGCCTAAGAGAAGCCTCATGTCTAGGATGGAGGGGTTGAGAGCTCATTCTAAAAAAAATGAGGTTAACAATCTCCCAACAGTGATTGTCAACCTCCCCTAAGTTTTTGATTTGTTCATCAGAGAGGTCATCACTAAGCAGAGAATTAGTATAAAGTGGGTGTACTGCTAAGAATTCTGCTAGTGTATATCCTTTCACTGCACAGAGGGGTACGAATATAATATCAAACTATGAGAGAATCATGGACCAACGTGTCAACCATCTAGATAATGTCAGTCGTGTCATGAGATACTATAGTGGATTGATTCTTGAAATCAAGTTCACCTTATGAGAAAGCATATAATGTCATAGCTTTTGGGATGTGAAGATGAGAGCTAGGAAATATTTCTTAATAGGTAGGTAGTTTGCTTCAGTAGGGATTAGAGGATGGCTAAGGTAGTAGAGAGCGTTCTCCTTCCCTTCGTCATTAGTTTAAGCCAATAATGCACAATGGGAGTCATCCAATGCAGTAGTATAGAGGATAAGTGGCTTGCCCAAGATAGGACTATTTGATGTCTTCAAAAGTATGTTGGCACTTATCATCCCACTTGAACTTAGCATCTTTTCTCACAAGTATTGAAAATGACTTGCATCTCCCTGATAGATTGGAGATAAAGCATCTTAGATACACCAACATCCCTTAGAAAGATCTGAGTTGAGTTAAATTTTTAGGGGGTGTCATTTCTAAGATAACTTTGATATTTTTGGGTTTATCTCTATTCCCTGGTATCGAACAACAAACCTAAGGAACTTCCCTAAAGCTACTCTGAATGCACACTTCAGGGAGTTCATTTTGAGGTTGAATTATTTTAACTGTTTGAAAACAACTCTCATGTCAAAGAGATGGTCTTTCATTTCTTTTGACTACTAGATCATCAACATAACATTCAACTTGATGATGAATGAGTTCATTGAAGATCTGAGTCATGGCCCACTGGTAAATAGCACAGGCATTTTTAAGGCAAAAGGCATGACCTTATAACAATACATTTCGATCAGAGTTTGAAAAATAGTATTTTTTTATTCTCAGGGGTCATCTTAATTTGGTATCCAGATGATCCATCCATAAAGAAAAATACTGCCTGAGATGAGGCAATGTCCACCATTAATTCTGGTATATGAAGTGGAAATTCATCCTTAGGACATGCCTTATTTAAGTCCCTGAAATCGACGCATATCCGAATTTGGCCATTCTTTTTCTTAACTAGCATGACACTGGCTAACCAGGTAAGATATTTTTCTTTCCTGATAAAGCTAGCCTCAATTAGTTTCTTGACTTCAGAAATGACCTATTGCTCGATTTCTAATCGCATGCATCTAGGAGATTGCAAGATAGGGTTAGCGTTAGGGTCTATTGTTAGTTTGTGGACTACTATGTCAAGAGATAATCCAAGCATCTCTTCATAGCTCCATGCAAAGTAGTCCTTAAACTCAATCAATAGTCTAACTAAGCCACTAGTTTCTTCTTCATTTAATAAGAAACTGATGTATGTCAGCGTGGATCTTCTTCTATCCCGAGGTTGATTTCTTTGCATTTATCGATCATTGAATAGATTTCTTCTTCAAATTCTAGAGATGTTTCTTTGATTTGTAGATCATCAGGATCATCTGAAGTTTCTAAACACACCTCCTCATAAGAGTTAGTGTGGTTTAAGAAGATCCTATCAAACTTCAAATTATTGGTGACAATTAAGCAGTAATCATTGTTTGGACCCACTATACCGAATCCTAATCCTGGTCTTGATTGTGCATCCCTACCTTTATTTTTCCACAGCTTCTCAAAATACTCTAACCTGTGCTTAGACCATGTATAAGGAATTAAACCTTTCTTTGCAAGATTATAAATACAAGGCGAGTACCAATCAAAAAGTAATTTCATTAAATCTTTATATGAATTATCCTCAAGCTCTACATCAGCTTCTGGACTTGAGGATGATAATTCCAAATTTGAACCTCTTTGACATGATATTCATGGAAGACCTAGGGACTTCCTTAACTACTAAACCTTCAACTTTTTGAGACGAAAGTCAGGTTAGAGCTAAAGTTCTAAACTGCTGTCTAATAGTTTTACATAAACCTGATTCAAATACATTCATGCTCTGCTTAGAGGCCTGGCCTTCGTCACTATCTAGCTTGAGTGTCACCTCCAATGAAACCCACTGAGAAGGGTTGGTTGGTATGATAATCACATGAGACTCGTCCTCCAAGCTAGATTCCAAGTCTATGTGATCAGCAGGAGTACTCCTATGAACTGGAACATAATCCATGTTAGCTGGTGGCCAACAAGGGGTCTTCCACCTCTAGAATTTTCTCTGTGTCTACCTCTACCTCCGCCTAGTCGAAGTTGAGTCATCCTACCCATATGTTAGTATGGTGGAACGAAATGTGGGTGGAATGTAACATGCGGCTCTACCTCTTCCTAGGTGTCACTTTCTCGCTCACTTGTTCTTTCCCTTTTCTTTTCTTTTTCTTTTTCCTTTTCCTTTTCTTATTTTTCTTTTTCTTTGTATTTGAATTTTGACCAAGTTTGAGAGAATAGATATTTGGATTTTGAGGAAGATAATAGGTTGCATCTTCATATATCTCAACCTCTCTAATTGAAAATGGTTTTTCATCTCCTTTGACATAGTATTCGATTCCATCTCTTCAAAACTTGATGTATTGATGAAGAGAGGATGGAATCATCTTGTTCTGGTATATCCAAGGCCTACTGAGCAAAGCAGTGAATGATGTATTCGAATCAATTATATAGAACTTGGCTTCAGTATTCCAGATGCCTATTTCCAAAGGTAACACTATGGAGCCTAAATCCCTCTCGCCCTATTCATTTAGTCCTCTCAACATCATCCGATCTCCTTGAAGCTTAGAGATGTCAATTCTCAAATAAGCAAAGGTATTCAAGCTTATAATGTTCACCAATGCACCTGGATCAACTAAAATCCTAGAAAGTCTGAATCTACCCATATCCATTGTGATGTAAAGGGGACGGTTGTGCTCTATGTCCCCCAGAAGAAGGTCTTCATCGATGAATGTGACTCCTTGGGCTTCTCTTGAATAATTTACCTCTCCAATAGCAATCAGTTGAGCTAAGCATATTTTTGGATCCATAAGAGCCTTGATTAATGATTCTCTTATCTCTTTGGATAAGACTAGGGCATCATATATGCTTTGTTTAGCTAGAAATTTTTTTAGGTGAGCGAGGATAATATAAACAACTCTGGGCTGATCCTCCACAAGCATATCCATAGGTGGAGCATCCTGTGGAGGGGCTTCTTGCTTGTTGGTACCAATGACTTATTTCCTTATCTTGAGGTGCTTCCCTAGGAGGTAGATTATTACTGCCAGAGGTTAACTTCTTTCTGAGTGGAAGATTCTACCGCTCATTAGGCTCATCTAGCTTCTCCTATAGGACCCTCAATCAAATGATTCCAAGTCTACTCAAGAGGTGAACCCTTAGTATTCAAAAAAGGAAAGTCCATTTTTGAATCAGAAAGAGGATGATCAAAGTTATTATAATTATTTAGACTTGAAGACTTTTCTAAAAGAGTAAAGTCAGATAACCCATCATAAGTGACATAGATGTAATTCAAACTAGCTTTATTCCTCAATTTCTTAGATTTAGAAGGAAGTACATAGTAGAAATATAGTAAAGTAAGTGGGGTGAGGAATTTGATGCCCTCATCCACCGATACAAGATGTCTACTAGAAGAAGTGCTAGTTGAAGTAGTGGCTAAAATAATACGAATGATGAAATGGAGGCTGGGCTCGATCGGTGGTTGCACTACTTTACTATCCTGGTCAAGTATGGGATGCTGATGCTGCTGATCTCCTACTTTTCCCAAGTTGTCTTTGGCAACTTATGAACCTTCCTTGATGTTGAAGGTTTGAGCAACCACAGAGTTTCTTGAATTTAGAAATAATCTTTTTAGAGGTTCGGGATAAAGAGATATCCCAACCTTCTTTTATTTTGAGAGGATCACATGTATCCCCAAAGATTACCCTAACATAACTGAATGGTTATTCTACTAGATATTCCTTGAGGATAAGTATTGTGCCTAACTTGTAGCTATGCATAAGCCATTCCATAAATGTAAAGCAATCCTCCAAAACATTGCCTAGCATGTGGTGGTAAGGGCAAAAGTTAGGATCATTACTCCTGCCTACTTCCTCCGACTTCCTAGTTTTGGGTAGCTAAAAATCTAGTTTCTTTAAGAGGTTCTTAAGGATCAACCAGACTATTCCCCTCTTAAATGAATAAGTTTTGTTTAATTTATCCAAAAGAGTAAGTGGATGATAGCTACCTAGGGGTGGGTATGTGTACCGCTACTGAGAGTATGGCTGAGGAGGAGGCGAAGGTCATGGAGGCTGTTGTGGTGGCCGGTAGGATGGCCTAGGTGGTGGTAAAGGAGGTGGAAATGATGGTTGTGGAGCGAGGCCTCTCATACTGTTACCTCCACTTATCTAATACTACTACTGCCCTTGGCTTCTTTTCCTAAGCTTTCTGTGACTTTGGCTTTAATGACTAATCTTAAAAAGGCAACTGTTTGGCCTCTCCTTGTAGACTAGCCACCTTGTTGATTAGCTTCTTAAATGTCTTGGTCATGAAACCTTTAAGAATCAAGGCGACCGAGCCATGAATATTCTTTAGCAAAATTTCAATAGCATGTTGTTAAGATAGTTGTGGTTCGCATTTCATGCTTAACTTGTTCTATCTAAGAATATAGTCAATGAGGGACTCACTGGGGTGTTGTTGTACTACAATGAGATCACCCACAGTTACCCTTTACTAGGCTCCTGCAAACCTCTTAACAAAGATTTGCTCTAACTCAGCAAAAAACTTCACTGAATTGTTGGGGAATTCAGTGTACCAATCTAAGGCTATACCCGCTAGGCTACTGATAGAGAGATGAAACAATAGTGCATCATTGAGCAAAAAAATGAAGTGTGCTATGTGGCGCGTGGGTTCTCACGCCATCAAAACTCTTGAAAGAAGGAGGCACAAAACTTTAGGATATTGGATAGCATCAAATTCCTCATTATGGTCTACCCTTTGAACCGATAAACCACTTGAGCTTGAGTGCTTCTTTCACTTGTTCAACCATGAGTTTGATATATTTTTCTTGTATGGAGGTGCACTACCTTCCTACAAGCTAGTGCTACTCTACTCTGGAGGTGAGCTCTTGGGTTGATCGAGAAGCAATAACTTCGGCAGTACAATGGTAGAATGTGCTATTGGAGCTTGATTATAAAGTGCCAGAACTATCACTAGAAAGTCTTCAAGCCACTTTCCCATCTTATCAATCTACTCATCCTTCTATTTGCATTATTGAAGGAGGTGTTGGGTCAAATAGGCTGTATCGTCCTATTCGATCGTAACACATTCGAAATTATGGTGATCCTGAAGGAGGGAACCCCTGGTGTCAACCATATGCACCTCTATTGAGTCTTCTAACAATTCATCTTCATTGGCATCAAAGTTAACCTTCTCTTCCTCTAGGTCAGACCAGTCATACCCTAGGATTTCTTTCTTCTCAATGAGATACTATGCTACAATATCATCCAGGAGCGGTCCAACTGTGCAGACACAAATGATCGCGGCTGATTGGTGGTGGGATCATGTTCATGAATAGATACATCTAACTTCCCCTACTACCAGAATACTGATCTTGTGAGGGCTATGCTCTTTAGAGGATACATGCTCATGGCTGTCAACTACCATGGCTGGAGTGCTTCTCCTGGGAGGATATATCGCATGGGGACAATGAAACTATCTGCTTCTCGCTGTTTCTATATCCATGATCCGCTAGGTGGTGGTGGTGATGGCATGACTACAATGCTACAAAGTTGCCACTCCCTCTTCACTGCAACTAACGTAGGAGGTTGAGCAAGAGAGCTCGACCTCACCTTAGTCAATGGCATAAATGAAATAGGATCCTTTGGCCACAGCCGGATCACTAGTGGGGCTTTCTTTTCCACTGATGCTGCCTTCATGGCTTTAGATGAAATTATGGAAGATGGGACATGTACTGGCGATGGCAGATGTGGAGTAGTGTGATGTGATGGAGGCAACACTGACTCCCTCTATGTGGGGGCTCTCTTCCCATGATGGGTAGTACCAGTCAATAGAATACTATCAGCGTGACTGGCGTAGGTAGCACGCCGATGGGGAAATCTATGAGGGTTACTACCTTCATACCTTAATTTTCTAATAACATGAAGATATATGGGCCTTTTGTCCCTCTCCGATGAATATTACGGAATATAGATTGTAAATCAAATTGGGCACCATACTCACGAATCGTAAGCCTCCAACTTGGCATAGAATTGTCCTAAGGGCATACAACTCCTCCTATCTCTGGTAGGTGCCTCATAATGAACTGCAGGTGAAGGTGACACTGTAATCCTCCTAACATATTCCTCTCCATTAGATCCAGAAAGACAATGGAACTTATTCTGTGTAATAAGAGGAGAAACTACCTGGGTGACTCCACTACTGCAGTGTGAGAGACTGCTTTCATCTCCTTGGCTATGCGCACATGATGCTGCTTGATCTTGTGGCTCTTGTGTGGGACTGAGTTATGTTGGGAAGAGTAAGAACAAGACCCAATCTCAAAGCTAGAGGAGATTATCCCTCAAGCTAGGGTAGCCTTCACCTTGGAGAAAGCCAGTGAATGGGTACTAGCCCATGCTGAGAGTGATGGGAACAATTGAACATATGCACTAGAGCTATGGCTACTGCGAGAACCTCCACCGCCTTCCTCTTCAGTGAGGGAATTCAGAATCTGAAGGCATCTCAACATGGATGACTGGCTGGTGCCTAGTCACCACATTCCTATTGATGGTGGTGAGGGTTGCCCCTTCACAAGTAATCCTGGCCCCCTCTAATCCTCGATCAAAGTGTATCAGATGAGTGAAATCAATTTGTGAGAGCTCCGATCCAGGCCAAATCCATCTCAAAGAGGAAAGTGAACACATACTTCTGAGCATCCATTAGCATTATACTGAATTCGAGAGAAAGTTGACTAAGACTGAACCGGAACTCTATAATTGTTGAAACAAACTCAAATTAGATTTTCTATATTAATTTGCTTAGAATTTGAACCCGCACTCAATAATTTGAATATGTTAAGTGGGGCTCATTGAATTTAAGAGAGATATTTTGAATGAATTAGAGAAGAGATTTTGAGTTTAGAATCCACTTTCAACAAATTTGTGTATGTTGGAAATGGGTTCAAATATTTTGAAGAGATTTTTTATGCTTCCATTGGTACATATTTGAATTTAATTTTAATGTTTGGGGACTCTTTATTTAATGAATTTGAGTATGTTAAATAGAGGGTCAATTGATTCTGTTTGGGATTACTCATTTAGCAAATTTGGGTGTGCTAAATGAGTTGCTTGAAAATAAATTTCTTCTTTTGCTTATTTGATCATGTGTGAATTTAGAAATGGAATTTTACTTACCAAATTTGTGTATGCTAAAGAAAGTCTAAATATTTTGTTTTGATTTCTTGAAAATGGAACCTTTACTTAACAAATTTGGGGTATGCTAAATAAAGTCCAAGTGTGTGTGTGTGTGTGTGTGTGTGTGTGTGTGTGTATTTGTGATTTTGAAAAGAGGATCTTTACTTAGCAAATTTGGGTATGCTAAATAAAGTTCAAGTGTGTTTGATTTTTGTGTTTTCTTTGATTTTGAAAAAGGGATCTTTACTTAGAAATTTGGGTATGCTATAAAAAATCCAAATGTGTTAGATTTTTTTTTGATTTTTTTGTTATTTTGAAATGATGGATTTCTATTTAACAAACATAGTGTGTTAAATAGAATCAATTTTCAATTTTCTTTTTGAAATGAAACTCATTTGACAAATTTGGGTATGTCAAATGGAATTCAATGTATTTTGATTTACATGATTTTGTGAAGGAGATTTCCATTTAACAAATTTGGGTATGTAAAATGGAAGTCAATCATGTTTTATTTTTCAAAGATGAAATTTTTTGTGTGTGATTATTGCTTTTTGAAAAGAAAGGAATTCCAACTTAACACATGAGGAGTGTGTTGAGTGGAATTTCAAATGGTGTGATATTATTTGAAAATGGAACCTTCATCCAACGTATTTGGATATATTGAATGAAGAGGCTTATCTTCAAATTTGTACTTATTGAAAGAAAGGAATTCTAATTTCAACATATGAGATATATTGAAATGGAATTCCAATTTTATGATATGCTTTTATTTGAAAATGAAATCTTCATTCAATAAATTTGGGTATATTGAATGAGAATGTTCATTTTCAAATATTTGCTTTTGAAAGATGATTTTAATTTTATTTGGAAAGGAAATCTTTATTCAATAAATTTGGGTGTATTGAATGAGGAAGTTCATTTTAAATTTGTTCTTCTTGAAGGATGATTCTTAACTTTAAATTTTGAAAAGATCATACATGTAATAATATTGAAGATTGTTAGATGAGGTTGAGTTATAAAAGTTTTTGTGCAAGTATTTTATTATGTGAACTTTTGAAAAGTGCTTTTTGAAAAGTGATGTTTTATAAAGGATTTATTTTTGCTTTATTTTGGTAATGAACCTTACCTTACCATAAAGATGGTAAGAAAAATATCTTTTAGTTATCTCTTTATTAAATTTTGTTTTCACCTATTGTGAGAGACAAAGATTTTAAGACCTACATGGAGTGAGGTCTTAAAACCTAAACAATGTTGGCTAGCTTAGCTTAAGAATGAAATGAGCTAAGTTCCAATAGAAAAGAAGCATAGCATTGAATTTATATGAAATACAAATCTACTATCGACACTTGGAGACAACGATCATTTACCAAAGATGGAGAGGGGAACCATCCCCAGCGGAGTCACCAAAAAAATCTATGGTATTTATTTTTGGAGAGAAGAATATTATGGGACATCACATAGATCCGTAGATGTACTCATTAGGGTGATTGGGTGTGACAGAGGAATGATCTATCTCGAGACAAAATTCAACATCTTACAATGGACCTAATCACCTAATAAGGACATCTAAGGACAATGGGTCATTGAATGTACCAGAGATCTTTCCCCTACTTTATATGGATAAGTAAAGTATGGCTTATTTTAAACTGAGTTTGTTAAGTTCTCTACGGAGGCAATCCCCCATAGTCAATTACATCTTAATGAATGAGATTCCTTAAAAATTCTCTCTATTAAGCTACATGATCATTGTCTCCAAAGATTTCAAAGATAGGACTATCAACAAATTGGTTATTTTTGAAAAAAACATTTAAGTGGGATTGATCAAAAAGAGGGAGTTATTATCAAAACTAAAAGAAGATGAGTAGGAGATGCTCATGATATAAGGAAAACCTAGTTAGCATCCCAAACTATTCTATGGTTGGGCTTTATATTTTTGAAATTTGTGATGAATTATATGTTTGAGTTGAATTTTTATTAGAAATCTAAGGATTACAACTCCACAACATGAGATCATGGAAATACCTAAGAGGTGAGGATTTATACTTGTAGCCCTCAAAGGAAAATAATAACCTCGGATCCTAAATCAAGATAGTTTTGGCGAGGGCCAAGGCGACCTAAATCTAAATCGAAGATGGGCATAAGGTTTACCTCCACAAGAGATGATAAACCACATTTGGACTTAAACGCCGGGGTGGTACCAACTCCTCCTACAATTTTAAATACATGTAGGAAATTTTTATGCTTTGTAAGATAGCTAGGCTATTGTTTATTTATAAAGGAGATTATGTCCTTAAACACACTCCCTAAGAGACTAGATCATGAAAGGCATGAATAAATAACTTAATCTAATACAAATTTTATTAAGTTTTAATTTTTTGACATTTTTATTTGACATAGGCTATGGTATTTCATATGCCTAATGCATGAGAAGATTGGTTATGGGCCAAAATCAGAAAGAAGGAGGTGTGTTTCCACCATGGCTCTCAAAGGTCAAGCCATTTTTTCTAGCAAAGCTAGAAGCCCTCCATTAGCAAGATTGAAGCAATATGATTTATGCATGATGTGAGACATACAACATCTAAGGGGTTGCTAAATCTTTTATTATCTTGATCTATATCTTAGGCTTTAGGTGGGGTTATGAGTTATTTTATTTAATTTTGAGTTAATTAATTAGATAAAAATTTATTTTTTTCTATGAGTCTATTCACATCCAGGCCATTCATTAAACAATAAAGAAACTAAAAAGATCATGCCATCTTAATTACACAATCATAAACAAAATATCAATCAATTTATAAAATTAGCATAAAAGAATATGAGGTCGATGTGGTCGGGCTCCACCACACGAACCTAAAAAGGAAAATGGGTAGCTGAGATCTACCCTTATACAACCCAAATTACAAATGAATAATTACAATTAAAAGAAATTCATGTTATGGGGGTCTTCATTCTTTATTTCTTCATTTCTTCATTTCTTCCTTTCTTCATTTATTCATTTTGATTTGCTCCATTTCTTTCTTTCTTTTGATTTGACTTGAGATGTGTTTGCTCCAAGGCTTCACATGGAACACAAGACATGGTCTTATGACTAATGTTCACCTTAATTCCCTAACATTCATTCCAAATTTCAATTGCAAAATTACTTCAAAAGTGAAAGATAAATCTAACTAAACTTGTAAAATAGAGATTAGCTAAACATACCACACAACTCAAGCAATTATATGAATAATTTGGACTTAGCACCCCACATATGGGTAGCCAAGTCTACCTATCCTAATTTGGGTAATGCTTAGAGGTATAATCAACCTGCACAGCAAAAGCATTTATATTTTTAGTATAGTGCCCCTTAAGCATAACCATGTAGAAAGCATGATTAAGCTAATATCAACCTAACATCAGACTACACACTTACACTAACATCTAGTCTAAAAATTATATCACAAAACAAAATCATCATCAAATCATCATGCAAACATACAGCTAGAAATGGTGACTTAGCCTAATGTGTGTGCCATTTAAGGCTTGTGTGGCATATCTTAGCTAGGCTTTAAGGTTGAAATTTTCTGAGTGTGAAAGGTTCAATTTAGAGGGTGATTTCATTTTAAGTGGTTTATTTGATTTGTCTATGTTATTTGATAATTTGATTTGAATGAACCTACACTTAGTTACTAAATGTTATAAAGAGAAGAAAAGAGAAGAGAACTTCTCTTTCAACTCTACCTTGAAACATTTCTAAGGTAAATTGATTGATGAATTTCCTTTAATGAATGTTTTATTATGTGTTTTAATTAATCCTAAGTGTAGATTTTGCTCTAAATAGCCCTATTCAATAAGAAAGACATCTTAGGATTAATTAAGGTGAATTACTACCACATGACACACAACCATTTAATTCTTTCCACCATGTATACCATGCATATGAATGATCCTAAGCATACATATACATGCAATGCAAACTTTAGCACACTTTGATGATGAACGCTAAGAGATATAATTTGAAAATTTGGATGTTCCATTAATGCATATTTTTATTATGTAGAAAAGGGGGATTTCCCATCCATTAACAAAATGCACATCCATATGTATAAAAGGCATAAGTGAATATTATTGTTTTCTATAGGGGTATAAGGTACAAGACCTACTTGGGGCTACTTAAAGCCTCACCTTCGAGATGTCTAAATTAATATACTACTTTTCTTAAATACATGTAAATGTACAAAAAAAAAATAAATGGATGAAGAATCATGCAAAAGATTTTGTTTGATTTGGTTGTATAATTTACATGTGTAAATGTGAGATCCTTCTTAAGTCATAACATAAAATGCATAGAATAAATTTTAGCAAGTGTTATGTTATTTTCAAATGAACTATACACTTTGCAAATCCTATTCAAGTCCATGTTAAGAGAAGAGAAGAAAATAACATAAAACACATCTTATGCTATAATCATAAGCAAACTTATAAGTACTTATAAGTAGCACACTTCATTCATAATCTTTAATTTATAAGTTTTGGAAATAATATTTTTGGTTTAATAGTGATAATAGCCACTCATTAATTTTAACCAACACATGCAATTTGACATAAAGGAAAACATTTTATTAATTGATTTTTCAAAAGAAATAAATGCATAATTTCATATGGCAAATAATATTTAGCATGCTTGGAAACAAATAAAGTGATGTAAGCATATGACTTCATTCATCCTAATTAATTCCTAAAGACAATCTTATAAAATAAGATCATTTAATGTGAATCAAAATTCTTTAAGAAGATTTCTATTTTTTTTTATTTTGGATTTGATTTGACTTAGAAAATATGAAAAGAGTTTTTGGTCTAACTAACCCATTTCCTCCATGTGTAAATTAGTTTAGTTTAATTTTAAAATAATTAGGTTAATTTTATATTTTGTTTAGGTTAAGGTATGAGTTAAATCCATTAATTATCCCTTTCCTACACCACTTTAACATCATTAAAAAAGTAATTATGAGCCAACATATGATATGCAATCACATGGAATTTAAATCATCAATGCACCTAAGAAACAAAGGGGCCTAATGCAATTGGCTCAAAATTATTGATTAATTAAGCTAAAGGGTTTAATTAAGTACTTTCATAACCATCCTACACATGTAGTTTGATTATAATTTCTTTTGAAGTCTCTTAGGTTATTGAACACCTAAGAATCTACCTAAGAATTAAGTGATTAAGGTCTACATTGATTTAGTTTTGAGTTTGATTAATTGAATTAGTTAATGAGGTGATTAAGCCAATAATTAATTTTCAAATTTATTAATTTTTATCCAAATAAAATAAACTTAGGGAAAAGATTGAAAGTGAAATCTAATCTCATTCTAAATTCATTCACTTTGTTTCATGATGATTACTAAGATTAATTGATGGATTTATCACTATTTAATAGGTTAATTAATCATTTAATTAATTAAGTAAGTGATTAGAGATGAAACAAGCCATTACTCTAATTAATCCAACGATAAATTCTAAGAAAATCATGGGTGGCAGAGGTCATCCCACTAATTAACCCTGGGAAGTTTGGAATTAATTACTAAAGTAATTAAGTAGTAATTAGCCTAATTACATTTTAATAAAACCTAAATTGAGTGAAAATTACTATTCAAAATCAATTAAACTTAAATTTATATTATTCCCCTTTGAATTATCTTTCAAAATGAACTTGACTTTATACCTTTTTTTAATTTTTTTACAATTAGTTATGAATTTTAGAAGTTTCAACATTAAAAATGATCTAATTATAGATAATTAAACCCCTAATCCCATTGAGCCACATGGCGGCTGACGCGACACCCTTTCCAGGTGGCTCGATGGGATAGGTTATTTAAGTTATCACATCCATCACTGAGTCAGCCGATGGTGGACACACTTTCTCCATGGGGCATCTGATCTAAGATCGAACATTCACGATTAATCCTATAGTTTAAGCTTAAATTAAAGGTATTTCTATCGTTATTTAATCACAACTGACCATTCCAATCACATGGAACAGATGGTGTTTGATATGTCTCCTCCCTATCGATGAGAGACGAATGTTATCAATCGATCATCACTTGATCCATGCTCACTTGAGCTTGGATGGAGTTAAAACTCACCTCACACCTTCGGGGAAGTGCAAGAAATGTATCGAACGGTCAAAATATCAAGGGATTACAATTTCCTTGAAAAAGGACAAAGCAATTTCTTTCCTAAGATCAGTTTTGAGTAACACCTTGTCGGAGGCTATCACTGGTGCTTTTAATGGAAGAGGTAGCTTTGTCTAGTAGAGACGAAGCCCCGTTGAAGATAATAAGTCTTTATTTGGGGTGGATGGTTCGGTTGACCAAGCTCCCCTTCAATGGTGATCGGCCTTGATCAAAGTCCTCCTTCCCATGGCTTGGTGACTTGGGAAATAACTTGATTGAGCTCGATGAAGTCCCTTGATGGTGCTTGCAAGTTTAATTTGGTTTTGATGGAGAATTGGATGAGTTGGAATTGGGATGGACCTCTCCTGTTTTGGCTTTGAGCAAAATCGAGAAGGAGAAATCAAGGGAGCTTGGAAATGGCTTTAGGAAGCTTAGAGATGTTTAGCTTTGATTCCTAGAGCCTAGTCGAATTGAGTGCTTATTGTTTGAGTGGGAATGAAAGGGAGTGTTTCTCGCCCTCCTTGGATTAGACATTCGAGAGCTGAGTTGTCATTTTCGCTCCATTGTTGAGGTTGGTTGATCAGTTTGGGATGTTTAGCATCCCATGCAATTCAGTTTAGGTAGTGGAGGGAAAGAGAGTGAGTGCCCATGTGCTAGGTGAGTGTCTTGGGAGAACCAAGTGTTCAATTTTTATTGGACGGATCAGTTTGGCCTTGGGTTGGGTTATGGCCGACCTTAGGTCATTGGGTCATGTTCACCACCCGTCTTGGTGCCCATGTGGGCCACTAGAAGGATGTCAAGTGGCCTTGAGAAAGAAATGACCAAATTCCAAGTGAATTTGGTCATAGAATACCCTTTGATCTAAAGGTAAAAAGGTCATTTGGCCTTGATTTTGATTTGGTCAGATTTGAAATGATTTAAAATGGGTTAGCCAAATTTCAAGTGGTTTGAATTGGTTCAATTTGACTTATTTAAGCTAAGTTGGGTCAATTTGGGTTAGGTTAACTAATTAGTTAAATTGGGTAAAACCATTGGTAAGGTCAAGTTCAAATGATCATTTGGAGCCTATGGATATCATGGTTTGGTTCAATTTGATTTATATTTGATTTTGGTTCATTTATGTTCATTTAGGTCAAATGGGTCGAGTTACCAATTTGTCCCATATTTACCCAATGGGTTATGGGTTAGTTTAGGCTTGGTTAATCATTTGAACTGTATTGCAAGCTTTGGTTCCAATTAATTTTAGTATGGTTTGATTTCAAGTTGATTTGACCATTTAGGTCAACTTGGGTTTATGTCTATTGGGCTAATTTGGGTCTAGTTGGTCGGTTGAAGCTTTAAGTTCAAAAGTGATTTAGAATGAATTTGACCCATTGGTTGCTATCAATTTGGCTTAGATCAAGTTTTGACCCATTTTGACTTTTTAGTTCAACTTGGGTCAACTTAGGTAAAGTGCCCAATTAGGCTTGGTTTGGCTTAATTGATGACTTGGTCAAGTTCCATTGTTGATTATGGATTGGTTTAGTTCAATGGTTTCAATCAATTTAGCATATATTGAATTTCAGCTAGTTAGGGTTTCATTTGGGCTAAGTGTTAACTTGGTCAAAGGCTAGGATTGACTTGGTTTGACCCAATTTGAGTGATTGATAATCCTAGGATGATTGTTTATCACAATGTGAGGCATAGATGGGCTTAGTTCAATCCAATTTTGGTTGGATTAGCATTTTGGCTCAAAAGGGTATTTTAGGTCACTTTAGGTCAAGTGAGCCTAAGTGGGTGAATTTACTTGATCAAGGCTTGACTCAAGTTTGGTTGAACTCACATATGGATCTTATGATGGAAATATAAATCCAATTGCAAGTGGTTTGAAGTCAAATGGGTTTTGATTCATTTGATAATTTCAAGTCAAAAGGGTGAACATGGGTTTGACTTGGGTTAGTTTGATTTTGGTTTGGTGATTGTAGTTTATGCTTATATTTGGGCATGTGATTGAAGAAGTGATTGTTTGAAGAGAAAATCCAAAGGTTTGGATTGATTTGAGAATGATTTCACTAATTTCAAGGATTTGACTTGAAAGAGTATAAGTTAGATTTAAGTTGGATTTGGATTCGAGTTTTGAATTTAGTTTTGGTTATAGAATTTATATTTTATTTATATTTGTGAATAAATGAGAATATAAATGGGTTATGAAAAAATATTTTGAATTTGGAGTGATTTGGATTTGATTTGAGCTAAGTCCATAAGATGAAATCAAAGGGGCCTAGGAAAGATTTTGGATTTGATATTGATCATAGGTTTTAATCACTTGAGATTTGATTCATGATTTGAATTTTGGAATTGATTTAGAATTTGAGAAAATTAGTTGAGTTATAATTGATTTAAGGTTTGAATTTGAAGTTTGGTTTGAAAGAAGGAAGCAAGGATTGAGTTCAAGCTATAGGGTAGGCAAGTCCTCCTAATACCCCTAAGGCATGACCTATTCCAATGGCCAACTCTTCTAAGTCTCTAAGGTTAGGTTAAGTGTTCACCTAATCACTAGAAGTGTCCTAAGACTAAGGAACACTTAATGTCTAGAGGAGTCCAATGTCTAAGGTGGAGAAGTTGAGAGCTCATTCCAAAAGTGAGGTCAATAAATAATTATCTAGCTTACGATCATTAACAATCTTTTAAATATTTATCAACTCATCATATTGAACTTTTGTACTTGCACAGATAGTTTATTATGCATACTTTAAGCAAATTTATTTGAATTCAAGCTTCTTTTGAATACAAACCAATTAGTCATTAAGAAGTCTTGCCTATACTTGCAAATATGCCATTCAGTTATAGTGAAAACCTCTAATGAATTTTATCTGGAACCTATTTAGTTTTAAGATAGACACTTAGATATATCAAAATCTCATTGTGTTTCAAATTCAATTTTAAAAGCATGACCCAAATGATTCTTTTTAAAGGCTACATTCATGAATGATCATGAGTTGCCTAACTGAATTTGTGCTTATAAGAATGCTACCAAATTTCTTACACACTTTTTTCTCAATTTGAAATTGAATATTTAGATTTACCACCAATCATTTGTCATTTAATATTCAATTGAGATCTTTACTTCGTTTGGTATTAAATATGATTATTCACATAAAAAGACTTCAAATCCAATATGAATTTATCCTCAACTCAAGTTTTATTTAGTAATTGGACTTCAAATTAATCTTAAGTCTAAGTTCATGTATATTAAAAGAATTCAAGTTTATTTCAAGTTTTATAGGATAACTTAAGTTTGATCCCTATTTTTTTATTTGAAATATTATTTTCAATTTTATTTGTACTCAATTCTCTTTCAAATTTATTTCAAGTTTATTTTATTTAATTTCCAATTCACTTATTTAGGACTTTATATTTTATATTTAACATAATGTTAACTCATTTTTTTTTATTAAGTCCCAAAAATTTGATGAAATTTCAGCATTATTCTGGCTTCATCACCACATAAGGGGGCTACATCGAAACTATTTTGGCCTACCTGGTACACCATAATGAGCAAAATGAGCAGTGTCTTGTGACACCATAGTCGCCTTTCAATCTCGTTACACCCTAATGAGCATAATTAGGCCTTCAATCACCTGCATGTAGCAAAGATATATAATTTTCACATATATAAGCCTTTTTTTTTTCTAAGTCCCAAATTTTGATGAAATTTTGTGATAAGATCGAGCTACATTTAATAGTTTTAGGCCTACTCGGTATTCCCTAATGAGCTGTCATGCCACAATTGTCGTCTCTTCACACCCACTACGCCCTATTAAGAATTATCGGGGTCTTGAGACCTACAAGTAGCAAACATATATAATTTTCACATATTTAAGCCTCCTCATTTTTTTCTAAGTCCCAAATTTTGATGAAATTTTGGTAGCATTTTGACATAGGGGACGACATCTAACAATTTTGGCTTACTCGGTACACCCTATTGAGCATAGCGAGTGGTGTCTTGTGACAACACAACCATTTTTGCACCCACTATGCCCTATTGAGCATTAGCGTGGCCTTGAAACCTACAGAAAGAACAACAAGCATATATATATATTCACCATTCACACATTTGTACTTTTCTCAACATCCACAACTAATAATAATAATAAACTTGCACTCTATTGGATTGATTTGCAACTAAACAATAGTAATATTTGAACTCAAATTTTTTTTTTTTAGCAAATGGTGAAGGGCAATATTGAGTATCGACGGTAAGTAAGGAAAAGTTATTGGATTGCAAAAGTGTGAGACGGCAAGCCATTGAGTGAAGGATTTATGTGGGTTAGCTCGGCGATAATAATTAATTTGTGGGACATCTATACGTATATATTTTTGTTTTGTGGAGATGGAAAGAAATGTTGTATGAATAAAGTATAGGAGGAGTAGTGGCTGGTAAAGGGAATCATTGTTGTATATGGTGAAAATAATAGGCTCAGTTCAGAGATTGAAGATGTGTGACCAGCTATAAGTCAAGTTAGGATTAGTGGTTTTGGTAATGTTCAGCCAAAGAGGATTGAGATGCTGCTTAAGGACTTCAGATTCGAAGCTTTTTGGACAACCTTCATTAAATCAATCTTCGATATGGGAGGATTATAAAGCGAATGAATGGACGAATGTTGTTGGCTTAGAGGGAAGAGTGAGAGAGGGAGAGAGAACTTACGATTTGAAGAGATCAGGAGAACAAGAGAAAAGAGGAATTTGTGCTTGCGGCTCGATTGGAGACAAAGAAAATGAGAGAGTGTTGGACGAAGGGAATTAGGATGATGAACCCGTGCAGCTTGATTGTCCCTTTTCTTATCATTCCTTTATGGTTTCTAGAGAGAAAATAGAGAACGAGAGAAAAATAGGGAACTGGTGAGGTGGTTGCTTCTGGTTGCTAGGAGTTTGAATGGAAGAGCGGGAGGAGGCAGAAGAATCAAACATCAACTTTGGGAGGAACGAACGAAGGGGCAAAGCCTTCGTTCCTTCAGATTGACCAAGATGAGGTTGAACAAATTAAGGGCTCGGGTCGTGCATGCTCCTTTGACTATGAACAGAAAAATTAGGGATCGATTTTAGGGATTTAGGTTATTAGGCCTTTTAATAATATTTTTTAAATTCTTTTTAATCAACAATAATATAAATTTTATCCGACATCATTATATGGTCAATATATATGTTTATTTAATATTATTCTGATGTTTTAGACACAATGGCGCAGTCCATTTCATGATCGAAGATCATTTGGTTCAAGCTGGTATTGAATTGGATCAATTTTAGTTTTTAAATGTGCATTATTACTTCAGGTCGCTCGACATTTGTATAAACTCATCGAAATAGAGCACAAATAGTCTCATTTGATAGATTTTGATGTTTGAAAGCTAATAGTGTGATCATTTTTATGAATGGAGGTCATTTGGACATCATCGCAACTTCCTGACCTCGATATGCATGTCGGTGTATTGATGGCTTGATCTCTTGATTGGTTGGCCATTAAATTTTGGAATATGTATATTATGATTAATTTCAATATTCTAAACTCAATGGTGAAGTCCATTCATCGATCGGGGATCATTTCGATTGATTTTTAACACCATTGAGTGTATTTTAGCTCTTTTTTGTGCTCTGAAGCATTCCAAGTCTATCGATCGAAGGTCAACACTTTCACTAGAGACTTGTTCACTCCCTTAAGCCCAATAAGAGCATCATCATCTTCTTCTTCTGTGTCACTGCCCAGATGAGGAACTAGCCCTTTCAATTTAGGTGATGCATTGGCTGCTTTAGGAAGAGTCGGTATTACCTTCTTTCTTCCTTTTTCCTTCTTCAATTCTTTGGATTGTTTTACAGGCTTTAAGGTAGAAGCCTTGGATTGTTGAGGCCTAGGCTCCTTCAACAAATTGTATTTTGCACCTTCATAGATTTTAGCTTCATGGATTGTAAATGGCTGAAGATTACCAGGAATTTTGTGTTATTCCTTGTCTCTTACATATTTCATGCATTGGTACAAAGTATATGGGACTATTTCATACTCATGTAGCCAGGGATGCTCCAATAAGACCCTGAATGAGGTGTAAGCATCAATGACATGGAATTTGGCTTCTATGTGAAGTTTCCCGAATCTTAGTGGTAAGGTCAAAGATCTAAGAGTCTTTTGCCATTTTTCATTAAAGTTGTGGATCATCAATTTGTCTCACCCTAGAAGTTAAATGTCAAGAGACAATCCTTTCAATGCTTTCAGACTCATAAGATTGATAGATGAACTTGGATTAATTAGAATGTGATTGATTATGACACCATCACTCTCCAGAGACATATAGCAATTATGTTCTGATGTTTCGAGCATAAGATCTTCCTCAGAGAAGGTGATTGTCGAAGTTCTTGAGATTGAACTTCAATCATACATCATTAGCAAAATATGCTTCAAAATTCTGATTTTAAGAGCTTGAATTAAGGTTTCACAAAGATCCTTTAACATTAAGAGGGCCTCTGCACACTCAATTGTGTAGGGATCTTCATCAAATGCTTCAAGACATTGTAGTCAATTCTCTTACTTAGGTCGAATTCTTATTGGGCTCTTTAGGAATGATGCTTTCATTAATTTCAATATTTATTTTCTTTGTCTTTTAATTATCCTTTCCTTGGTGGCAGCGGTAGTATTTTGCCACCTCTTAGTTGCACTTAGGCCACTCTGTTTGGCTCAGACTCTTCTGAAGAAGTAATCTCTTCAAGAGCAATATTTACCCTTGAATTTTCTGAGTCACTGCTAAATCTTATGCATTCCACATGAGGTCTCATTGATGATTATGACTCATTTCCATAGTGAAAGCATAGATTATCCTCCGAACTAACATTTGTTTGTTTGTCTTGCCATCAAGCAAAACTTAGGTGCTGCATTTTCAGCCATCTATCTTTTAGTTGGAGTAGACCTTTTGAGCTTACTCAAACATTCTACATGAATTGAGGCTATTTGAAAATAAATATCATAAGGGCACGAGCTCTGTCGAGAAGTGCTTGATGACATTGAAATAACTTGACACATTTCTCTAGGAAGTGATTCATCTACTTCTTCATCATCTTCCTTATTTAGTTCAACAATTTGGAGACCAGACATGAAGTCGCAAAGCTTGATAGGTCACATCAACTAATGATATTCTTCAAGATTATTAATGATATTTTGAACTATAATTCTCTTCTTAATCTTCTTCTTATTACCTGATTTCTTTGATTTACATGGTTTATGCTTAATAGACTCTTCTTTATACTATGATAGAGTGTTATGATTAGAATGCCATTGAGAAAGAGGTGCTCGTTCTAGACATTTCTTTCAACTCTAGCATTGGCTCAAGTGATTATTTTCGATACCAGAACACCTTCTAGTTGCTTCAACATTTTCATAGTTTTCTAGAAGATTACGCTCTCAATGTCCTTCTTGTACTTTTCTTTTGCATTGTTCTCAATCGAGAGCACGAAAGGGGATGTGATCACCATTATAGCTTCTTTCTTTGGGTGAATAAGGACACTATTGGACAATGTGAATTCACCTATCTTGAATATTCTTTCTAGCCAGTCTTTGAATACATAACAATCCACAATTGGGTGGCTAACCACTCAATGATATGGTTAACAGTTTGGATTGTCAGTTTGATTTGATTCTTTGGGCCTTTTACATTCTTGTAATTCCATCCTGTCTAGAGCTTGGTGAAATATACTTTCTCTTTTAAAAGAATATTCTTTGTTCATCTTTTCTCTAAGAGATGGTTGTATGTGTTTCATATCTCTTATTATTTGCCTTGGTGCTCTCCATCACCTGAGAAGTTTTGAGGTTTATCGTTGCCTCCAAAGACAAGCTTGGGCTGAGGATTGATTGACTGTTTGACTTTTTCTTCAACATAAATAGGTTGTTTTCCTTTATCAACATTATAAACTATTCATTTGCCTTTACCCAAGCTATAAGAAGTAGTGTGAGATTCACTCCTTTCTAAGCCTGAAGGCTTACTCCTTTTTACTTTATCTAATTGATTCTCAGGCTTGGAAAAATTTAGCTTTTCAAATATTGCTACCCAATCTACTAGCTTTTGAAAAGCAGTGATAGAAGTCATGCAAAGATATGGCACCATCTTACCATCGATATTTCTCATCAACAATTGTATTGCATGCTCTTCCTCCAACTATTTTTCACACCTCATGCTCATATTATGCCTACGTGTAATACATCTAGTTATTGACTCATTCTTTCTTTTTTTTCTCTAAGGCAAGGTCAGCAATAGTTGTCTTTTTGGCTGTACTAGCGAATCTTTTGATAAACATTGTCTCTAACTCGATAAAAGTTTTGACCGAGTCATTTAGCAATTCAGCATAAAATTTGAAAGCAATTGAAGTTAAACTACTAATGAACTGATGAAATAATAACGCATCATTGTGCCTAGTATTGCCACAAGTTGCTTTGAATTGTGCCAAGTGTTGTTTAGGGTTATCGTTGCCATCAAAGGTATTGAACTTTAGCACTGAATAGCCTTTAAGGTATGTCACCTGGTCATATTCAGCTAGATACGGGTGACCTTTTTTTACCAATTTTTCTACTTGCTCCACAGCAATAATAGCTTTGATTTTCTTATTTAAAATAGTTTCTAATTGAGCAATTATCACATGCTCGATGTGGAGCATGTTTTGAGGGTTGGGCGGGAAGCCATTCATTTCTCCCCTTACGAGCACAATGAGCTCTCGAAGTTTGAGGTGTTGGCTCTATTGGTGGATTGGTGGAGATGATATTAACTAGTTTAGGATTAGTAGGTGGAACAAGTAGTGGCATTACTGCTACATTTCTCTGCATTATTTGTATCATTTAATTTAACTAAGCCACCATCTCATTCATTTTACTTTTAAGCCGCTCAATTTTTTTATCTTTTTCCTTCATCTAGTGCTTCATGTGTCTCTACACTTGAGCTAGTGTGGTAATATTAGTGAATACAAGATTCTCCTCCCATTCTAGCTCTTCTCTTTCCTTATCATCTGAAAAAGAACCTAAATGCTCTTCTTCTTCTTTTCTTTCAGGAGGAGCAGTTGGTAGGATGGTTCGTCAGTGTTGATTATAGAATCAGTACCTAGCTGATCGTCACCTTGACCTACCATATAGACCACTTCTATTCCCATGGTCTCATCAACTTCATCTTATAATCCTTCTTGTAGCCTCACTTCTGAGTGTCATCTCTATTGAATCTCAGGCTCAGGTTGCGACATGAACATTTCTTTAATTGGAGGTCTTTGATCGAAGTCGACTACTTCCTAAGGAGATGGAGCTATTTGGTGATGGGATTCCCTAGAGGACTCTCCAGGGTGTCGAAAATATATTAGCTCATTAATGGTAATATTCTTTTTTGGGACCCATTCCTGTTGGACCCTATCACTAGCGGATCTCCAGGAACACAAGTCGGATGTCACGCCTTTATTCTTCTCTATGATGATTTCTTCTCAAGGCTTTAGCCTCCAGATTTGATTTCCTTTCTGTCGTGACCTTTCGGTGGCAGATTCTTGGACATGTGGTCCAAGTGTCATACCTCGATGCTCACCGTGCAGAGCCTATTTGTAACTCTCTTGAGTTCTTACTACCACTGATGGTAGTTTCTGTAGTGGAGCATTATTGACTTCTCTAATAATTGGCTTTTGATATCTCTTCTTCATAAGTCACGGTTCTTTTATAACTTTCAACACCACATTGCACTCTAGAGGATAAAGTCTCAAGATGCCTCCTTTGTAGAGTGGAGTTTGGTATCGTTGCTCTTAGAATGATTACATAGTATCACTAATGGGCGGTTCCATTTCACCAACTTGAGATTTTCAAACTTGTTGTGAGTGGGAACACTGCTTTTGGTTGTAGGTGGTTGTATATGAGGGGCCTAGTGAAATCGATGGACTCATTCGGCATTCTTCTTCTCCTCGTCTAGTTAGCTTTCTTCCAATGAGGAAGCTTCACCATCATATCGGCCTTATGTAAAGAAAGGTCAGCAAGGAAGTAATGTTCCCATGCATTACTAAAATTATTTTCCGATTATAACTCTCTTCATGGCTAGAGCTTGTGTCCCAACCTTTCAAATATAGAAGCTCTCTTTTGAGAACCTCCACTGCGGTAGTGATGGGAGCTTTTGGCTTTGCGCAGTTAATGTCCAAATTGAGCATGATTGTCTCGTGCAAGCCTAGCAATAGTTTGAGTAGTGATCACTGGAAAATCCATGCTACCAAATTGTATAGTAGCTCCATCTCGATTATTGGTTCTGATTACTAGAGGATGTTGGCTCTACGATGAAAGATCGAGGTGTTCTAAAGATCAATTTGTGAAATGAAAGATGAGGATTAGTAATCAGTAATTGATATATCATCCCACACTTTCAATATGTAGAGATATAATTGAACAAACAGATATAATAGAACATTAAAATATGTTATACATAAATAAAATCTTAAAAATTTTAGGATAATGTTCATTATAAATTAATTTTAAATTTTAACTAATTTTATTTTATAAAATGAATTTTAATTTCAATATGCTCTGCTGGTATTATAGCTTTTGATTGTACTAGCCAAAGATGGAAAGAGAAACCTGTCCCCAGTGAAGTTGCCAGAAATCTAGGGGCTCTGAAAATTTTCCACCGACCTCTCGATGAAGAGAGTAAATTAATTATCAGTGGAATTTTCAAAAGGTAGATGGAATGGTAGATAATACACTACCCAGATATTTCACCCTCATTTTATGAGGACTTTAGATCTGGTTCTAGGTTTCCTATAGGCGCAAGCATTTATAATTAATTACCCCTCTCAATGTTGAGAGAGAACTTTCGATTAAGGCTAGTCGTTAGATCATTGAATGTGTAGCTTATAGTAGCAGCATGTGGAGTTTTGAAATTTGGGATTTATAATTTATGAAATTCATCATTATTTAACTTAAAGCAGATGGTTGGGGGAATGATGACACGCTCGATCTAGATCCAATGGTTCTATAATCTTAGGCTATCGTGGTCCCTAGTCTTCTTAGTCAGAGGAGGTAGTCGACCCTACCTGATAGAAGAATCCTTGTCAGCAGTCATGGGTTGCATCGTCCAAGCAATCCTTATAGACATGGGATGAGTTTATCTTAGAGACATGCTTAAGTCCACCCCGTGACGAGCACTTTTATCAAGTGTGCCATATGATTCACATCTCAAGGTACAGAGCCATTGGGGAGCATACGGGCTATAGCCGTGATCATATTATAATAGTGCAATTTAGCAGCAACCACCCGATTAGGAGACTCTAGTCTTAACTGCATCATATGTGGAGCTTACTGGCCAAGCCATGTAATCAGAGGACACGGGCCACATCCTTGATGCCATAAGATTGATTGAGAGTGAATATAGAAATACACTTGACTTGATTTTGGCTCCTTTGTGAGCTAGATATTTCTTAATATTCCACCTATAATAAACAATTGTGAAAGATGGATTGAGTTTTAGCTTTAAGTTCTTTAAAGATTGAATTTTATTTAAGCATTTAACATTTAAGAATATGTTAGACTTTGCATTTGGATTGATACTTACTTTATATTAACTTGACTTGAAATTTTAAACATATGTTGATAGTAATATCCCCTCCAGTTGAAATATTTATTAAACATAGTCGTCATCGGGGTATATAAGTTTGCTTGATTTTTTAATTTGTAATTTTAGATCTTGTTGACTCTATTAATTTAATAATAGAGAATCATATCTGCTATCATATGATAGAATTAGCTTTTCAAATATTTTAATAAGTTGAAATTTTTTATAATTAGATTTTTAGGTTTTATTAACTCGGTCCCCAAGACCAAATTAAGAATCAACCGATGCATCCTCGACTAAGTTGCTTTCTGTGGGGCTCATGTAGGTGCTTAAATCATTTAATTTATTATTTGAGATTCTGTCAACTTTATTAATTTAATAATAGAGGATCATACCTAGATTTATATTTTGAGTATTTTGAATTTGAGATTATTGAATATAATATCTTAAATATTTTGATAATAATGACCCCTCTGGTTGATATCTTTAGTCAACTCAACCATCATTGGGGTGGATATATTATTTTGTTATTCTAGATCCTATTGACTCTATTAATTTAATAATAGAGGATCAGATTCACTGTCATATGATAGAATTAGCTTCTAAGATATTTTATTAAGTTGAAAATATTATAATTGTATTATTGGATTTTTAGGTTTTATTAACTTGGATCTGATCGTAAGACTAAATCGGGAATAAACCCACACATCCTCGGACTAATTTTAAGCGCATAGTGTAGGGCCCATGCTAGTATATTTAAGGATGCTTGCACACTTTTGAGCTATTAACTTTGAATTTTAATTGTACTTTATAATGTGTACAAAGCTCATCCCATTACTTTATTTATATGCATCTCGATACTATAAATTTTAATATTTTATTGCCTAGTGGTGCATATACTCTTCAATTCATTAAAAACTTTGATTATTTGCACACATTTTAAGATGATGAATCTAATTATAAGCTCACTTCATAATCCATGCAAGAGTTCAATTGAAGCTTTAATTAACATCTCCTGTTCACTTATACGATGTGTTGTAAATCTGGTGACATAATGTATTTTAGCTCTTGTTCAATTATTTGAAATAATATTTATTTGCTTTTACATTTAGTTTTGAATTCATTGAATTCAAACTTCAATTAGAGTCGGCTAATGTTTGTTGATGAGCTCACAAAATCATCATGAGTCTCATTTAAATTCTTTAGGCCACTTCTGATTCATCTAATCCATCACATAGTGCAACTTAAGTGCTAATTGAAAGGGTTTACACTTCTTCATTAACAAGCTGAATTATTTTATTCTTTCTTGTACGTGAACTATCAAGTTGATGAACCTTCAAGTTCTCAATAAATTCATCATATTCAATATTTGTTCAAGCTCACAGATGAGCTTGTGAGATTATTCAAGTTTCTTTTGATTTAATAAGAGATTTAGTCACCATGGTAAATAGTGTCAACTAAATGTTTGATGAAACTCTTAATTGAGGCCCACCCATGAGCTATTTACTTGCTGCAATTCTTTTATGAACTATATTAGAGTTTCATTCTAGCTTGAAAATAAATATTTGAAGACATTGCAAATCCTGAGAGCATTAGTTTCAAAATCAGATGTAAGATCCAAATGTTTCTTTGAAAGATTTCATTCATGTTCACTGAGAGTTGCCTAATTTTGTCCTTGCTTCTGAGCCATTGTTAGTTGATGTTCTTGTATGAAGTAAATTCTCAAGACTTTACAAGTTCCCTTTGTAAGTCTCACATAAACATAACTTTGCAAACTTTTTTATTTCAAGTTCTTGTAATTTTGGTTTGATTTATTTTATTTTGACTTAAGTTTTCATTTCAAATTCAACTTAAGTTACTTTCAAGTTCAATCATTCTCTTTTTTATTTTCATTCAAATCATTTGTTATTGTCCAATCGATCAATATTTCAGCGACTCCGGTGTGCATGGGCTATGTCGACTACTTTGACTTACTCTTCACACTCTTCTAAGCACAACAATCGATGTCTTGCGACACCACGGTCATAGTCTTCAATCCAACCATGTTCTTCTAAGCGTAGTGGGGTCTTCAAATATCTGCATCGAATAAAATATACATACATATATTTTTGAATGTTGATTTAACTTTGATTTATTATTTTCATTTAAGTTGAGTTTAAACTCATTAGTATTTTCATTTGATTGTCTTTAAGCTTTATGTTGGTCCAAATTTGGCGCTCCGGTGTCGCGTAAGAGCTACTGTCGGCTGACTTCTGCCACGCTCTAAGCGATCGGTGTCTTGCAATACCGTGGTTATAATCTTCAATCTCACCATGCTCTTCTAAGCGTAGTGGGGTCTCCAAATGCCTGCATGAAACTCACAAATTTCCCCACCAAACCAAAAAATAAGTACATGTACGGGTACTTATTTTGGCAATTTAGTGAGCTTGTATTTGCATCTTGAAGCATTTTTCAAATGAGCTCTTTTGCTGCCTGGGTGACCACATTGTGAGCAATATAGAGACCTTGCAGCCACACCCTCAAATGGACTAGGCGTATTAGGATCTAAGAAGCTTCAATGCCTTCAAGGAATGCACGAATTATTGCTTTTCCATCTTCAAATAACTTATCCAAAATATCATCATCTGAAAATATCTTCACAAAATGAAGAACTGTTTCAGCACCAAAACTCGGCACTCCTTGTAAATCATGGTTACTACCGACTAGAAGAGTGATGGCTACCATATGTTTTCTCCTCGAACCAAGACCAGCTTCAATATCAGATAAGCAATAGTATTCAAAGGGTTCTTTGGAATTAGAAATGGAGGCACTTTATTACACATTTTTCTCCAAAGAGGAATGCATCACTGTCAGATGTAATGTAAGCATCAAGATGGACTTCATTGTTCAATTGTGCACAGAGATCTTCAGCCTCCGATTGAGCCTTCAAAATAGGCATACCACACACTCCTGCACCCACACAGAGAACGCATGATTCTGTTGCTTAACAACTGAAGTAGCATGCCTACCACAGCCGCAAGCGGCTTTACAAGAATCAAAAGCTCCAGTCCCAAACCCTACAGGAAACGTTCCATCCTCACTTGATCATTGAGCGGAGAAGGCTCTCAATCCACAACAAATAGGGGGTCAAGATATTTGCTGCAAATGGCGGCATCATGTTGAACGACCCAGAAAGAGAGATCGGTCGAAGGCTGGGAGGTTGAGGAATTTGGCTCTACGTGTGACGGATGAGGTAGGGAGCTTGTTCAAACACAGAGTGTGGAGTTACGGAATGGATGATGGAGCGTTCAGTTGGGATTGAGGCGAGGGAAGGAGTCCGTTTTAAATGCTCCCTAGCCAGAGACGGACGAGAGAGAGAGAGAGAGAGAGAGAGAGAGAGAGAGCTCATTCCATTCACCATAGAGATGGACAAAATGAGGAGTTTCACTCATCGGTTGGGGTTTCCCTATAGAGGATCGTGAGAGAGTTGCTTGGTTTGGCCATCCAGCAGGAGAAGCGACGGGAGGAGGGAGGAAGCATGCGGGTCTGTTGCAAGGCACGAACGAATGAGAGCGGGGCGCAGCTCATTTGGCTGGCACGAAAGAGAGAAGCTTAAATTCTCAAGAAGAAATTTTATTTTTAATTAATTGAATTCGTTCATGAAACAAATAAGATCTCCTTTGCCTTTATAAAGAGGAACCCCAAAGAATTTAAGAGGTAGAGATTGGTGTTTAAATCCTATCAAATTCTTCAATATATTAAGTCTATTTTCATTCATGGAATAAGAGACAATGAAATAACTTTTCTCTTTACTAATAATAAGATGGCTAATTGATTGAAGTATATCACAAAAAAGTCTTAATATTTTTAATGACAAGAGTAGCCCCATTCATAAAAATTATGAAAAGACAAGTCTTTCTCTATTTTTAATGGCACTTTGCTTTTAGACTCCATTTTGGCTAAGCAAAGGCATGTCTTCCTCAATTATGCATTTGTGAAGGAAGAGATTAGGTGAGAATATTATATATAGATCTCCTATTTTTATTATGATGAATTTAAATGATGATATATTTAAATAGCATATGATTAAAATTTTGATTATAATTTCTATAGAAAAATTATATATATATATATATATATATATATATATATATATATATATATATATATATATATATATATATATATATATATATATATATATATATATATATATATATATATATATATAATTTTGACTCAAATTGCACTATTTCATGACACATGCCAAACTATTGAGAATATATTTTGTATCATGTGTTAAATTTTAGTGTTTATGCTAATATAAATTGGGCCACAATATTCTTGCTTTTTTTTTACCCTTTTAGCCATTAAGATTGTTGAAATCGAAGTTTTTTTTTGTTAAGGGAAGTGAGAATTCAAAAGAGGTTAGAGATTTTTTCATCAATCACTCTGTCAAATAAGAGAAAACTTTCATATTTAACTTATCGATATCATTCTTAGATTTCATACTCGTAAAGTCTATACATGCCCTGATCTTTAACAAATCATACAAATTGTTATGTATATATTTTGTAACATATTTCCATTCTTATCATCACCAACACCTTTCGTTAGCATCCATATCTCAAAAGTTAATGAACTTAGTCATATTGAAAAAATTAATTTAAAATTTTAATTGTATTGCAGAATGCATAAAAATATATTCAAGATAGATAGATCTCATGATTCAAATTTTAGATCCTTGATCTTATATTCATGAATAGATCGATTAAAAGGTCAAATATCTTTTATCTCTCGTGATATGTATGTGTGTGTATATAAACATATTTTCATTCTTAATTATCCTCATCATTGACATCTTTGTTTAGTACTAATTATCTCAATTGTTAGTAATATGAATTTATCAAACTGAAAAAATAATAGAAATTATTTTTGTTACTTGCAGGAGGCATCCATAAACATTCATTCAACATGGATCAAAGTAGACGGAAGCTAAATCGGGGTCCTACACCATCATCCGAATGTTCAGGCATGGCCCTGACCCAATTATTGGAGTTATACCCTAATGCCCTCATTGTGAAAATTGTATAAATATGCCACAAATTATACCATGCCCTTGTAATCGTTAAATTCTTCCAGTTTCAAAATCTGAATCTTCGAGACATTTATATGTCATTATTTGCTTAAGCACTAAATTAGAAGTGATATTAAAACTCCATTATCTTTAACATTTCAGCATTACTTAAGGTTTGAATATTTGAGTTTCTATTTTTGTATGGAAGGTTTGAGAACATCTTGATGGGAGTAATAAATGTATAATCATGACAAAATATGGTATAAAATAGTCAACAATAATATATCATAATTTTTATATAATTTAATTCCTCTTTTTTAGAAGTAGTCATGTAGAAAAGAATTGTCGATGGCTAGTTGTTTGAGTGATTTACTTATGGAGAGAGAGCACAATTCAGAAATGATTGATAAACATTTACCTATTTGATTGTGAGGCTAAATGTTTCATGATAGTTAATGTGGGCATGTTGGTGAAAATCTTTTCTTATAAAACAATAGTTATAGTAATTGATAGGGCCATTCAGATAGTGTTTTATTCAAAACACATACTATTGGAAACATATGAGATAAAAAAATGAATTTATCATACCCAGATTTCATGTCAAATCATCGAAGAGATTTAATCAAAAGTGTACCTGGATCCATGAAAGAGCTAATGCGGGAATTTTGGCCTTCCACTTCTAAAGTGGTGTTCTTAAGAGAGAGAGAGAGAGAGAGAGAGAGAGAGAGAGAGAGCCTTTTTTCACTCAAGATGAGATATGAGAAAAATAAGAGCCAACTTTTTAAAATGGGGACCATGACCCTATTTATACTTGAGTGTATTTCATTTTATTTCAGCCCATCATTAAAATTAAATAAAATGTCTGGTCTTTATACATTATAATTCTATACAAAATTAATAAGATGCGTCAAAAGCCTAAATGTTGTTAATCTTTATTTGATCACAAATTTAATAGGCTTAAAAATAAGATAGCACATCATGTATAATTAAATTCATATGTGAAGCCACATTAAAAAATTCTCAACAATCTCCCACTTGGGCCACATTATATTGCTTGACAATTATATATTATTAAATACTTTAAGAGCTCGATATTTGTTATCTTCAAAGAGGAATATATTTAAACAATATAGTCCATTAATAATATTGACATAGAGTCAAAGTGATCTTTATTATACTATTTCTACAACATGACTCATCAGTGATCACCAAATCAATATGATTAATGGCATAGATGAAGCATAGATCTGTAGCATGAAATTAAATAAAATGTGATCATATATGATGCATATTTCCAACCGATCTTATATTATAACTCAAAAGAGTTATAAAAATAGTTTCATTTATTTATGCTAAACTGTGATTGAAACTACATAACTTTATTTCAGAGTTTTCATCTATAAGATAATAATAATACTTTATTCTAATTAAAAAATATATTTACAATCACTGAACATCATAAGCAAACTCCCACTATGCTAGCATATAATCAAAGTAAATCACTCTCATATGAGCCACATGCTCATGAAATACTTTAGGTGGTAAACCTTTTGTAAATGGATCTGCAATCATAAAATTTGTACTAATATATTCAATAGATACTTGAGAACTCTAAACTCTTTCTTTTACAATAAGAAACTTTATGTCAATATGCTTTTGATGAACTCCTTTTGTTCTTTGAATACAACTTAGGCTCTATTATCATAATTTATTTTTTAATTGTCTCTCTATTCTATCAAAAGTATTTAGTAATAAAATTCCATAGTCATATTCCTTAATTTGATGTCTCATAACAAGCTATAAATTTTGCTTCCATAGTGGAAGAATGAATGATTGTTTAACACTTTTCAAGATATAGCTCCTCCAACTAAAAGAAAAGTAATAACTTTAAGATCTACTATCAAATGAAAATATGAAGCATAAGGTCTTTGTTCTTTTAACCCATTTCATTGCTTTTATCCATTCTCTTCCAAGCATTCCAACAATGTACACAATATTCCAATGCATACAAGCTTGAGGCATAAGACTCCCTACTATAGATGCATAAAGGATCTTTTCCAACTCTTTCTTTTCAAGTTCATTTCTTGGACATTGAAGCAAACTAAATTTATCACCTTTAGTAATGGGTGTATTTACTAGTGTACAATCTTTCATGTCAAATCTACTTAGCACATTTTCAATATATGCCTTTTGTAATAAACCAAGCATATCACAAGAACGATCTCGATGAATTTGTATACCCAATATAAAAGATGCATTCCTAAGATCTTTCATTTCAAATTTATTTGAAAGAAATTTCTTGATTTCATGCAAAAGGCCTATATCTCTACGTGCTAGTAGAATATCATCAACATATAGCACTATAATAATGAACTTACTCCCACTTATTTTGCGATAAATATATTAATCAAGAGCATTTTCTTTAAAATCAAAAGAAGTGATCACTTGATCAAATTTCTTATGCCATTGACGGGAAGCTTGCTTTAAATCATAGATGGATTTCTTTAATTTGTGTACCAAGTGTTTTGAATCAGAAGATTGAAAATATTTTTGTTGCACCATATATACAGTTTATTCAATGTCACTATTGAGAAATGTAGTCTTTACATCCATCTAATGTAATTTTAAATCATAATGAGCTACTAGTGAATTCTAAAAGGGTCTTTCAAAGAAACTAGAGAGAAAGTCTCTTTATAATCAATGTCTTCCTTTTGAGTGAAACCTTTAGTGACTAGATGTGCTTTATATATTTTGACATTGCCTTTTGAATCCCGTTTGATTTTAAAAATTTATTTACAACAAATGGATATTACTGATCTAGGCAATTTGACAAGATCCTAAACATCATTATCTTTAATTGATTTTATCTCATCCTCAATGGCTTCTATTTATTTATGGAGGGTTGACACTTTGTTTGACATGACTAAAAGAGCTTGTATGACTTTTCAATCCAATGTCAAACTCATGTTCTTGAAAATACACAACATAATCATTTGAAATTGCTGATCATCTCTCGCCAGTGGATTTTCTTAATGACACTTCAATTTGAGGTTATTATGATTCCTTAGTATGAGTAAGAGTTAACTCAAGAATATTTTGATTATCTATATTTACAACTTGAATAATATTAGAAAAAATTATTTGATCATTTTCAATTATAACTATAGGAAGACTAATAAATTGCTCTTCAAATATAAAATTCTTAAGTTTATTACTCCCATCTTATTCAACTTTCTCAATAAATTTAGCATTGTCTGTCTCGAAAAAGAATTTATTTGAAGATTCACAAAACTTAAAACTCTTTGACCTTTTTGAGTATCCAAGAAAATAACAACTAATAGTTCTTGAGTCTAACTTTCTTTCATTAGACTTATACGGTCTAGCTTCAGCTGGACATTCCCAAATGTGAAGATGTCTAACACTAGGCTTCTTCCCAATTCATAATTCATATGGGCATTTAGCTACTACTTTACTTGGAACTCTATTAAATATGTAAACTGTAGTATTTAAGGCTTCTCCCTAAAGTGATTCTAATAAGAAAAAATGATTTATCATACTTCTAACCATATCCATAAGGGTCCGATTTCATCTCTTCACTACACCATTTTGATCTGGAGTCCCTAACATGGTGTATTGAGGAATGATGTCACATTTTGCTAAATATTTGGCAAAAGGGCCTAGACATTGTTCACCTGATCCATCAAATCTGTCATAGTATTCACCACCATGATCAGATTTGACAGTTTTTATTTTCTTTCCAAGTTAATTTTCAACTTCAGTCTTAAAATTTTTGAATATGTCCAGTGATTGTGACTTCTCATAAATTAAGTATAAGTACTCATAATGATATTAACTGTCTATGTATTAATTTCAAAATGCTTAAACTCCCATTAGCACTAATTTTCTTGATATTTATTTGATTTCCCTTGATGCATTCTACAAAGAGTTTTTATCTAAAAAATCAAGCGAATCAAAATTCTTTCTGACATAAGTTATTCAATTTTTTATTTAGAAATATGTCATAAATGCTTGTACTATAACATATATGAATTCTCATTTATTATTTTTCATTTTGTATTAAGATTACTTGCATGCAAGGTTTCATTAATTTCTGAAGCAAAAAATATCTAATTTATATAGATTATTAACCAAATAACCAATACCAATAATATTTGAATACTGAAAGAGATTAAATTTTCCATTTTCAAATGAACAAGAATAACCAGGTCCAAATATAAATTAGAAATTAAATTTATAAAAGTCTCATGTAAAATCACAATACAATTGGACTCTAGATGTAATCTATATAAGCATATTGCTTCAGCAAGAGCTTTATTGTCATTTCTCACATAGATGAATCTTTCAGCATCAATTGGTGTTCATCTTCTTAGACAACCTAGCATAGTCACACTTATGTTAGTAGTTGACTTGTATCTATCCACCAAGTGTAATTTAGTACTAAGGATAAATTAGCCTCAAAATAAATAAAGTTGAAAAGTTTACCCTTTTCCACGAGCTAATTTTCATACTTGGGACAATCCTTCTTCACATGATTAGCCTTCTTACAAAAGAAAAAAGTAACATTATCCTGTTTCTATTGCACTTTATATTATTAAATCCCTTTGTCTACATCTCCTTTGCATTTATAAGTCCTTCTTTTAGTAACAATGCTACGAGAGGAAGTGGCTAAGTGAGCACTTTTTATTTTGTCATGTTTCAATCTCTCTTCCTCTTGCACACATTAAGTAATGAGCAAATTAAGAGTCTATTTTTTAGTATTATAATTTATCTTAAAAGGATTAAATTGTGCAAGAAGAGAGATCAAAACTAAGTGCACAAGAATGTCATCAGACATCTCTAATTTTAGTACTCTCAGTCTAGTGATAAAATAAGATATCTCCATAATGTACTCCCTTATGTGTTCATTACCTTTATACGACATTGAAATGAGTTTACTAAGGATAGTACTCATTTTGACCATTTCAGAACTAATGAAATGATATGTTATTTGGCTTAAAACTAACATTCTTCTTCAAGCATTACACCTCTTATGGTTTATGGAATGAAATGTTTCGTGATCATAAGACTCATGCGGTTAGAACTCTCTCACTTTTCAAAGTTAGCTCTTGTTCAATAATATTTTTTGCAGTAAGAGCAGGAGAATCTTCAATCTGAATTGTATAGTCAAAATCCATACTCTAAAGAACAATGGTGATATGCTCTTTTCATTTCTTAAAGTTAGTGTCGTTGTTTACTAGAATGTTATTCAAATTGACAGATATAGAAGAAACATTAACTACAAAAATAAAATAACACTCATAATTAACAATATTGTCATTTTCATATGCATATATAATGTAAATAAAATATCAACAAAATACATGCTTGAAATGAAATGTTTAATAAAGTGGGCATATATAAGATACCTAACACAACATTGTAATTTAGTTTTTGAAGAAACTCTTAAAATTATAGTCAATAAATATTGATAATAAATTCTGTCAATGATGTATCTATCTTTGAATTGACATATTGTATGCATGATTAATATAAATTTATCACATATTTGTAACTGCATAAAATCTGGCCAAAAAAGAATCTGCCTTTGGTCGATTATTTTTAGCATAGATTTAAATATAATCCTTGAGTAATATTTATATATTTCAAAAATAAATAAATTGATATAATTGAGGTCACTTTGGTGACATAATATTTTAATTTAAATTAATTTGAAATAATAAATATTAGTTGAATCCATTTAATATCATAAAACAAACTTTAGTGAATAATTTAATTAAAATAATTACTCATAAACTTTATCAAATGCAAATTCCAAATAGAAGTATTGAATTTAATAACAGGAATGTTTACATTTATTACATAAATATAATATAACATGTTTATAAATATATGTAAGAGCTTTAAGATGAAGTAGCGATACGAAAATGAATGAATTAATTAAATAATTAACTCTTTCTTTTATATGATGCTACAGTATGCATTTAAGATTTTAAATTTGAGTAAACTAAAATGTCTATTGAAATTAATTACTATGCCAATATTAATGAGTTAATTAATTGGAGTAAACTGAAAAGTCAATGGCATAGAATCACAATAGTCTATTGAAATTAATTACTGACAAAATGACGCAAATGAAGTATTCAACCTTATGAAATTTATTACATTAACTTTGGGTAAATAAACTAGTTATTTTAACATAAAATAATAATTAATTTGTGAGATGAATCGCTTCATTTACCATAGGCTTCACATTTTTTTTTATTTTTTTTTGAATAAATCAGCACAATTAATGGCAAAATATGAGAAATGTACTTTCTTTATTTTCTTAAAATGTTAATACATGAATAATAATATTATCATGTTTGAAAATGAATATGAGGAAATAAAGTTCATATAATCAAATATGAATTTTATTTCTCTAAATAAGTCATAATTGCAAGACTAAACATATGGATTATATGAAGTTTCAATTTCGATCCAAGTAACAAAAAAATAAAAAAAAATTTTTGCTATATCCATTTATTCAATATCAAGAATGAAAGTGATGGAAAATATATCGATTCTATATGCACAAGATAAAATAAATTGCATAAAAAAATTTTTGAATCACATAGTTTAATCTAAAATTCTCAAATAATCAATACGAAAGATTAAGAGAAATATGATTCTTCAATAATTCAACATGATAGTGGCTCTGAAACCACTTGTTGGAAACATATGAAGATAAAAAATAAATTTATTGTATTCACATCTCATGTTAAATCATCGAAGAGATTTAACTGGAAGCATACCTGGATCCATGGAAGAGCTAATGTGAGAATTTTGGCCTTTCACTTCTAAAGTGATATTCTTGAAAGAGAGAGAGAGAGAGAGAGAGAGCCTTCTTTTCACTTAAGATAGGATATGAGAAAAAATAAGAATAAACCATTTAGAATGGAGACCATGACCCTATTTATACTCGAGTTCATTTCATTTTATTTCAGCCCATCATTAAAATAAAATAATGTCTTATCACTACTCATGTAAATTCCATACAAAATTAATAAGATGCCTCAAAAGCCTAAATATTATTAATCTTTATTTGATCACAAAATTAATAGGCTTAAAAATAAGATGTCACATAATGTATAATTAAATTCATATGTGAGCCCACATTTAAAAATTCCCAACACATATTTCCATCCAATAAGGAACAATTGAAGCAGTTGCTATATGCAAGGAGAGAAAAGGAAATGCCATTGCCACTAATAAACTTGTATTTTGGATAATCGAAAGATCAATTTTGTGTTGAGATTTCATCAAATAAACTTCAGCTGAAATCATTCGTGAGGTGGAGAGAATTATTTGCTTTTAAACTTCTTTTTAATGGAATAGAGTCAAGACTTCCTTAATTAAAAAAATAAAATTCTTTCTCAATTATGCATTTATGGAGGAAGAAAATTGGGCGAGAATATTATATATGAATCTCAATAATCATTGATGGCATAGTAGTCTTGGACATTCCAACACCAAGACACACACACTCTCTCTCTCTCTCTCTCTCTCTCTCTCTCTCTCTCTCTCTCTCTCTCTCTATCTATCTCTCTCTCTCGCTCTCTTTCGTGTTGTGTGTGTGTGTGCTTGTAAAATAATATCCATCTTTAAGTATGTCATAACGACTCAATACAAACTTTATATCATGGCGATCACATCATGTCAAAATAATGAGTCCATTAAATACTCGAGATCTATTTGGAAAAAAAATTTATTCTTTGATAAATACCAAGGTAACTATCATCAAAATATCATAGAATAAAAATAATCAACATCAAATCATATCACAATTATAATAATTTACACAATAATAATAGTATAATTTTTCCACCAACAAAGCATGTATATCATCATGGCTATCAAAAGAATAAATCTAAAGTAGTAATATACATAAGGTCTCGCTCTCAACAATAGCTAATAGTCTCTACTCAACTTAAGTCTTATCATTTTCTAAAATAGCACGTGTGGATAAAATAAAGGTGAGCAACCACAGCTTAGCATCCTACTCAAAATCTACTAAGGTAAATGATAAAATATCATCTTATAGATAACTACATGTATTTCAAGTGAACTAAAATAACATCTAAATAGGTCAGGTGCTATGTCTATCAAATATAGTGTTAGTATAAGAATTAATGTCAATAGTTGGCATGTGTCAAGCAATAGTGTGAGTAATATGATATTAAAAATGAGTAAAATAACATGAAATAATCATTCATTTTTTTATTTAGAATATTTTATAATTTTCCCTTTACACCTTATATATATACTTTCATTTATATATCCATTTATTCATAATTTTAATTGGCCCTTATGTCTTCACTTTCACTTATTACTACACTAGTTCACATTTGTTTAGACATATAAAATATAAAAATGGATAATTTTATAGATATATAGATTTTTGTAAATTCATTTGAATGTACATGAAATATGGTCTTCCAGCCGCCTGAACTTTTCAACCTTTTTCTCATTTTTACATATATACTTTTATATATATATATATATATATATATATATATATATAAAAGCATAGAATATCATCAATTTTAATATATATAGCAAAATTTCATCCAAATATGTTACAGAATTTTGTTAATGTTAGTAACTAATCAAGATTATGAAAATTTGTGAATAAATCGAATATAAAATTTACTCTAAAATTCATAAAAAAATTAGTGAACATAAAACAAACTTGTAAATATTACCATATCACAAATCATATCATTATAAGTGGTTCTAATTACTATAGAACTAATTTTCCCAATGTATTTTTTCTTTTATTGAGTCTTATAAATCTTATAAATTAGAAAAATGTCACAAACACCCCTTTTCTATGTCTACTGCTTTTACTTTTCATCCTCTCGAAATACTATATTATAATGCATTAGTTCCATTCCTTCTACTTTCTACTCAAGTTTATAAATACTATATTTTCATTATCGATGAATTTTCTTACTATTCATGGGTATTTCATATGAAAAATAAATACCCAAATCTTACAATTTCTCAAAATGTTTGAAAATCAATTCAATTCTTCAATCAAAAATTTTTATTTTAAGGGTGGAGGAGAATACAAAACTAATTGCCTCACTAATCTCTTTTCACAAGAAAGACATTACTCATCAATTCAGCTGTCCTTATACTTCTAAATAAAATGAAGTAGCTAATCGAAATTACAGATATTATTAAGATCATTCAAACTCTTGTCATCGAAGCTAAATGTCTATATCACATATGGATTGATGTGCTACTTATAGTTGTCTCCTCATTAATAGATTAACATCACCAATCACGAAGTCCAAATCACCCTATAAACTTCTCTATAATAAACTACCACAATACTCACTTACGAGTCATCAGTTAAGTGTTATCCATTTTTCCAACACCTTTCTCAACAATTTATCGCCTACGCCCCTTCACGTACTTCATTGACTATGCTTCTAATTGTAAAGGTTATAAATGTTATAAGACTATTAAACTTAGAAATTAAAATGCATTTAATTACAATTCATTATCCGCACTTTGATCATGCATTTCTATCTATATTTGTAAGTGCATTTCTATAACCTACGATTATTTTGTTTATAAAATTTAATTATGCTAGTAAAGTTGTCCCTTTAAGTTTAACGTATCATGTAATAGCACACTTTTTTAATAAAATTTAACCTAAATTAATATGATATCTACATCGTTTATTGTGAGTTCAAACCTAATTAATATACAATAAGTAAAAAAATAGAATCCTTAAAATATAAGCTGAATGTGTGTAGGATTATGCATTATTACTTTTTTATATTAATTAAATTTATGTATTGAGTCAACTAAGTCAACAACCTTGACATTCATCAGTTGGCCCTCTACCAACCAACTAATAATGTATTAAAATTTTAGAAATCTATAGTCTTCAAGAGGTAGAATTTTTATAGGTAGTTTGTTTTATTTCTCTATCAGTGTGATTAAGTTCTTATTATTTTTGATAGAAGACACCGTCATATTATTTAAAGTAATTATAAATTATTATATTTTCATTTGAGTGTAAGAAAAAAATGTAGGTGAATAAAATCATAAAAAATAGTTTATAAGGTGCATTGCGGTAGTCGACAAGCCCTTCTGCCCAATCTGCCCGTTCTCTCTCTCTCTCTCTCTTCTCTCTCTCTCTCTCTCTCTCTCTCTCTCTCTCTTCCCTCTTGCCCCATTCAGTAAAATAATTTTCCGAACAAGCTTTCCTTCGCCTTTATTCCATTAGAGTTTAGAGATCGTTGCTTCAAAGATAGATGAGACGCATCGAAGAGAGAAACAGATTCTTCTTAGCGAGCATAATTTCTATCATATGCCTCTTTTTTTCGGATCTACTTTGTACAGTTGTGGGAATAGATCCCTAAATCGATCTTCTTGCGGTGGAATTTCAATTCAATTTTATATTTTCCATGTTTATTTCATAGTTGTTTCGATGAATTTTTCTCATGTTTTCTTGATTTATTCTTGATATGGCACTTAAAATACCACTAGTCCGAGTATGAATCTTGATGTCAAAAATAAGTTGATCCTAAAGTTGAAGCTGGTGAGATCAAGCACTTAAAATATCATTGGAAACTTTGGGATATCAATTAAATCCCAAAGTAGCTCTTAAACATGGAGTGTTTATAGTCAAATCGAGCGTCTCGACGAGCTGGATCTAACAAACCCAATATCTCATAATTCTAACTTCATTTGAGCACCAAATACTTAAAATACATCAAATGATCAAAGGAATCATTTTCAGCTGTCCGATGGAGTGGAGTGGTTCGGATTTTATATGTATTTACAGAGACGTCACTCCTCCAACCTATAAATAGCCCCTCATTCTTCATATGAGGGGAGCCCAAACAAGAGAGAGGAGAGAGTTCTAAAGCTTGAAAATCCTCCAAGCATAATCGTGCCACCACTCGACGGTGGTCGACCATCCTCGTTGGTTGCCAACCACCACCGCCGTCAACCACCACCGATCCTCACCGTTGTTAATCTCCGTCATCGGTCGTCACCACCAACCACGTGCACGCATTGCGGGCATTGCACCCGTCACACGTCAGGTCGCCGTCATCGACCACTGTGCGCCGGTCACCATCACGACGACTTTCATGATTAGTCACTGATCCCTGTTGTTCACCATCATCTACCACTACTAGCAACTGTCACAACCTGAACGTGACTATATAGCTGTTGTTGTCTGATTCTGGGATTCTCATTGTCACCCCTTCTCATATACAATTCTGTAATCCTGTATTGGGAAAATTTTGTACTCCAAAATAAATACATAGTGGAACATTTTTACTAGGCTAGGCCCCGTAGTATTTCCCTCTTTTCGAGATTTTTCATGTAAAAATTTTGGAGTTTTATTATTAATTCTTCAAACAACTGTGTGTGTGCAAGACTCGCAACAAATTTAAGGCATAAATTTTTCTACCAAAACTGGTTTTCTAACATGCAACAGTTTGGCGCCATCTCTGGGAATCAAAACCGCTCATTCATAATTTTCATGAATATTTGCATTATGGCCAATAGGCACAATACTCGTAGCAATGGAGCCTCCCGCTCTAACTCCCGTCACTCTTCAAACCAATCCTTGAACCAAGGAGGCCAATCTTCTGCCTCACTTCCCCCTAATAGGTGTGATCATGTCAGTGAAGGTGTGATAGGAATCTCTTTAGAAGATCGTGTGCGCTAAATGGAAGAGTCTCAAAATGAGATGATCCGACTTTTAAGAGGAACCCGACAGCCACTGCCGCGGCAAACACATCTCCCCCAAGATTGATCATTAGCCGCGGGAGGTCAAAATGCTAATCTCCTTGACACTAAAGTTCCTCCGCTTCCAGACCGTGATGTTGATCTCCTTGACACTACTAGTTCTACTCATCCATCACGTGCAGCTCAACCGACCGCTAATCCACCAATTATTGATGGTAGCTTGGAATGTTCTCATCCTGTTGACTCCACTCATAATGTTATACGTGCAGAATTACAATGCTTAATGCAAGATGAATTTCACTTTTAAGACATAAATCATCCTCCCCCTCACCACGGCTATGAGGAGTCCTCACCTTTAGCTGAAGCTATTCTTCAACATCCTATTCCTGTAGGTTTCAAGCTTCCAAGTATTAATTCTTATGATGGGCCGACCCACATGAACATCGACTATTACAGGACCATCATGCATATCCAACGAGCTCCTGACACACTGCTTTGTCAAGTCTTTCCCGTTACCCTCAAGGGGCAAGCTCATACTTGGTTCTACTCCCTTCCAAGGGGATCGATTAATACCTTTGACGAACTCGCTAAGATCTTTGTGGAACAGTTCATTACAAACTGGAGGATCATTAAAGATTCCTCTCATCTCTCCGGCATTCGTCAAAATGAGTGAATCAATTAAGGAATACTTCTAGAGGTTCTCCTTAGAAATACTGAGTAGACCACAATTACTAAGAGGAGTTTTCCTTGGAGGGCTCGTCACGGACCTTTCTACTCATCGCTAATGCGATACGGTCCGCTAATATGCCGACTTAGTTCACCATGTAGAAGAGCAAATTCACATGAGGGTATTAATGAAAATAATTTGAATAATGCACAGGAAATGTAAGAGTGCTTTAGGAAACACAAATCAACAATCCCATCAAAAGAAGCAATAATCATGATCTCCCTCTACGGCCCCCACATCAACGATGTGAACCACAACTGGAAAAGGAATACACACCACTAAACGCATCTCGTGTTAACGCTTGATGACCATTCTAGATGAAGAGACCATTAAGTGGCCACATCCACTGAAACCAACTTTAAGAAATCAGGAACAATATTGTCACTTCCATCAAAGTCATGGACATACTACAGAGGCGTGTAAACAACTTAAAGAAGAGATTAAGAGGCTTATACAACAGGGATATCTGTGTCAATTTGTGCAAAACCAATCTACTCAAGCAAATATAGCTCCAACTGGGGGGTAACCAGGACAATCATCATAGAAATAACACAATAGTCACCAAATAGTTAGAGAAATTGAAATGATTGCAAGTGGGCCACTACTACCTAATCAAATCTCCATCATCACCTTTGAAGTATCGGAGTTAAAAAAATCTTGTATTAATCATCTCATCACTTTTAATGACTTAGACTTGGAAGGAGTCCAAGTTCTACAACAAGATCCTCTTGTCAACAGTGCGGGGATTGGTGACCCCTGTTATGTTGTTAAGAGAATTTTGATTGATAATGGCAGTTCCATTGATTTTTATTTTACTCCACATTTCTTAGCATGGGCATGGTTAAGGAAAAACTTCAACCTGCTACAGGACCGTTATATGGGTTTGATAATTGCCTTATACGAGTGGAGGGGACAATCATCCTTCCCGTTGTTCTCAGAGAATTTCCTCAATAAGTCACTCACTTAGTTTAATTCATAGTGGTCAAGTCAAATTTAGCATACAATGCTATCTTTGGAAGACCCCTCCAATCAATCTTTGGTGCTATCACCTCGGTACCTCATCTTAAGATGAAATTTCAAAATCCCATTGGGGTTGGAGTGGTCTGTGAAAATCAATAAATAGCACAATCATGTTATCTCAAACAAGCTTAACCACACCCTTGATGACCTTCAACATCAATTTTAATCTTCAGGACAAAGAAGTACCTCAAAGGGTTTTACTTGTAAAAGACTTGCTTCCTACTTCATTATCAGATGACCAACCATCAAGCTATGACCAAAGATTCAGAGGAAAAAATCTTCCCTAAAATTTGGAACATGGAGGGTCTCTGAAAAGTATTATATGTAATCCTTGGTGCATAAATATTGTAGCCTTTAATTTAACCCATTTATCTTTTCCTCTCCACCTCTTTTCTTTTGTTAACTCTCTCTAAAAATGTATCTCGTCCCTTTTGTTAAGTTATCTAATGATAATATTGTATCACTGACATTATCGAAGTAATGAGTTTATGGCTTTCTCATACAAGCTTGTTTTTTCTTCATTTAATCCTCCCACTTGAGAAATATATAACTCACATTGTATCTTAATCGGGGTATGATCAATCCTAAAGAGACTTGATCGGACCTCTTCCATACAAGTACGAATGTTGATGTCAAAAGCAAGTTGATCCTAAGTTGAAACTAGTCGAGATCAAGCACTTAAAATATCATTGGAAACTTTGGGATATCAATTAAATCCCAAAGTAGCTCTTAAACATAGAATGTTTATAGTCAAATCGAGCATCTCGATGAGCTGGATCTAACAAGCCCAAGATCTTATAATTCTGACTTCATTTGAGCATTTAAATACTTAAAATACATCAAATTATTAAAAGAATCATTTTCTACCATCGGATGGAGTGGAGTGGTTCAGATTTTGCATGTATTTATAGAGATGTCACTCCTCCAATCTATAAATAGCCCCTCATTCTTCATATGAGGGGAGCCCAAGCAAGAGAGAGGAGAGAGCTCTAAAGCTTGAAATTTTCCAAGCATAATCGTGCCACCACTCGACGGTCATCGACCACCTCCGTTGGTTGCCAACAACCGCAACCGTCAGCTACCACTAATCCATCCATCATCTCGGTCCGTGACCCTGGCCGACGGCGAAGCGTCTGATCAACCGCCGTCGGTTGTGTCGACCATCACCGACAACCGTCGCCGGTCACCATCACGATGACCTTCATCGTTAGTCGTTGATCCCCATTGTTCACCATCATCTACCACCACTAGCAACTGTCACAACCTGAACGTGACTATATAGCTGTTGTTGTTTGATTCTGGGATTCTCATTGTTAGCCCTTCTCATATACAATTATGTAATCCCATATAGGGAAAACTTTGTACTCCAAAATAAATACATAGTGGAATATTTTTACTGGGCTAGGCCCCATGGTTTTTCCCTCTTTTCGAAATTTTTCACGTAAAAATTCTGAAGTTTTATTATTAATTCTTCAAACAATTCAAAAATTATTTTGTTTATTGATGGTATGCCGCTATGCAGTAACCATATTTTCAGTTCTCAACATATTTTTATTTTTGCCAGTGTAATTTAAGTGTTTTTGTTGTGTCTTTAACTATCTTTCTTACTTGTTAAGTTACTTATTTTTGTGACATACTTAAACTCAAGTGATTTATTCTCTATTTTTGATAAGGAAATTTTATTTTATTTTGAAGAGTTATATGCTAGTGATTTTTTAAAAGTTAAACTTATGGCTCTTGAGCATCAACTATCCACTTATATTATTGATATGTACAATTGTGATAATTTCTTCATCTCTTCATCCACAGCATTAAAGCAGATTCCACAAATCCATTTCCCATTAAAGTTAGCCTTCAATTGACAATCTATTTGACTTTAAGTATAAAAAATTGGCTCTATAATAAATGTCATTGTATTTAAAATTATTGATTTAGGCTCATTTCAAGTCAAATCAAATCACTTTGTTAGGTTTATCCTAGAAAACATTCAATACAACTACTTTGCTAAAATTAAATTTTAATGTCCTTAATTTAATTTCAAAAAGTTGAAATTTAAAAGTTGCATCAACAGATTTTCCTGATTGAGCTGATTTTCTAGTGATGTATTATGTGTGAATACATATTTATGTGTGTATGTATGAATGCATAACCAAGTTGAGCATGAAGACAACGATCACAATAGAATTTTAAAGATAAGTCAATTTTAATGTCCCTTTTAATGTCCCTCTCCACTAAGTTTAATAGTAGTAATCCAAATCTCCAAGAAATCATTTTTAGAGTTAGCTCTCTCAATTATGTTAAGACCAAATAAAGCATCAACCAAACACCAAAAACATGAATAATAATAGGTCCTACTAAAAAAACATAATTTACAATTTTATAGGCAAAATAACATTAGTGTTTATATATAATAATTATGCATTTTCTTTTAGATTCATTATCAACAGGGATATAGCCATTCAAAATGTAACATAAGGTGGAGAAAGAGCTGGGAATTGAATTGTGCAAATAAAAAATAGATGAAATATCATGTTTAGTTCTAATATTATTCTAAACATATTTACACGAGAACATACTAGATGTAAAGAATGTGCAAAAAGGAAGGTCTTTAGCTAGTCGGTCAAGAGGAATCTTAACAACCTCAATAACCAAATTCATAGGGATCACATTGCTAAGACTCAACCTATTCCAACCTTTATGATCAAAGAAAATGTTAACCTTGGTAGAAGACAAAGAAGATGTATTAAAATATGAGTCCGAGGAGCCCCATCTAGCCAAATTACCTTGCGAAAAGAAAATAGATCCTTCACCAAGGCCCCATCAAATCGATTTCTCTCTTGCATTTAGTTTTACATAGTCTTCTCTAAATATGGGAGTCACCTTTTTGATGACTCAACAAGATGGATGTTTATTTTAATAAATTTTTTTCTCATAAATTGAACCCAAAGACTATGTTTGATTTTGAAAGTATGCTAATTTAATAGAGAAAACTTAAGAAAAGCCATCCAAAAATATGCAACTTAGGCTACCATCCATGAAAGGGCAACAATAGTTACTCCATGAGGCCCAATGAACTCTCTTAGAGTCATTAATGGAGCCCCAAAAAATTTTGTTTAAAAACTTTTCAATATGATTACACACAAACACCATGGTGTTAATGGATTGAAGAAAATAAATAGGAAGAGAGCATAGAACACTTTTAATAAGAGTTAAATAGCAACCAATAGAGAGAAGCTTAAATTCTCAAGAAGAAATTTTATTATTAATTTATTGAATATATTTATCAAACAAACAAGATCTCTTTTTGCCCTTATTAAGTGGAATCCCAAGGAATCTAAGAGGTAGAGATTGGTGTTTAAATCCTATTAAATTCTTCGATTGATTCAGTCTTTTATCTTCAATGGAATAAGGAGAAATGAAAGAACTTTTCTCTTTACTAATAATAAAATTGCTAATTGATTGATATATATCACAAAAAATTCTTAATATTTTAATGACGAGTAGCCCCATTCATAAAAATTATGAAAGTCAAGTCTTTCTCTATTATTTTTAATGACTTTGCTTTTAGACTCCTTTTTGGCTAAGCAAAGTCAAGTCTTCCTCTATTATGCATTTGTGAAGGAAGAGATTAGGTGAGAATATTATATATAGATCTCCGCTTTTTATTATGATGAATTTAAAATGATGATATATTTAAATAGCATATGATTAAGATTTTGATTATAATTTCTTCTTGAAAATAAAAAATTAAGATATATATATATATATATATATATATATATATATATATATATATATATATATATATATATTCTTGAAGTTATTTGATATGAAAATATAACAATTTTATGACTCAAATTGCACTTTTTAAATATTCATGACACATGACATAAATTGTCAAACTATTGAGAATATATTTTGTATCATGTGTTAAATTTTAGAGTTTATGCTAATATAAATTGGGCCACAATATTCTTGCTTTTTTCCCTTACCATTTTAGCCATTAAAACTGTTGGAATCAAAGTTTTTTTATTTTTATTTTTTGTTAAGGGTGAGTGAGAATTCAAAAGATATTAAGAAATTTTTTCATCGATCACTCGGTCAAATAACAGAAAACACGTTGATAATGATGTAGGAAACTTCCATATTTAACATATTCATATCATTCTTAGATTTTAGACTCGAAATGTCTATACATGCCCTTTTGCACTTTTCATTTCTGCCGCTTAAATCATAAAATGCCAAAAAAAAAAAAAAAAACAAAAAAACAAAAAATCAAAAAAAGTAGTTTAATGGTTGCCATTGACTTACCGACAAATTAAAAATGAATTATTTTATTTTATTTTTGGTATATAACATAACAGTTAATGATGTAAAAAGATGTTAACTCTGCCAATAATTTCTTTCCTCTGCATAGACAATCTCTATGTAAATTACTACACCATGTTATCAATTCTAACACATCAAAAATGAAGACTAATTGCAAGGATAATGCCATCACCCTTCTCCTTTTCCTCGTCCTCCGCACACGATTCTAGAAGTGGTGAGGATAATTCACAAATGGAAAAAAGTGAGTTGATGAATATGTCTTCTTCTCCTTCCATTGTTTTTGTATAGATATGGGAAATTGGAGTAAGAAGTTTAGATCCCTGATCTTTAAGAAATCAAACAAATTGCTATGTATATATTTTGTAACATATTTTCCATTCTTATCATCACCAACACCTTTCATTAGCACTCATATCTCAAATGTTAATGAAATTTGATATGAATCTTTTTTTCTTGATTTGGCTTGATCCGGCTTAGCTTGAGTTCTATTCACTGTGAGTTGACTCAGTTCTGAGTTTTGGAACCCGGCTGAGTTCTGATAATGGGGAAGAGTTATCTGATGCCTTCTGATCCGTTGGATTTAGCGCTTTTTTATTCAGCCGTTGGATCTCGTCACTTGGATTGAGTGCTTCTTGAATTGCTCCTTGAACCATCGGATCGCCTTGTTTTCTGATCTGCCCTTGAATTTGGCTCTTGATCATGCGGTGGTGGATTGTTTTTGATTTAATGGCTTACAGGTGCTGTGATCTGCGCGGCTTGATTGCTGAATAGAATCTGTGCCTTTGCTTGAGATTTGCATGGCTGCTTCTTGGCCGTGGATTAAGCTGTTGAGATAACCTAACCTTTACCTTGATTATGTTTGTGTTGTTTCGACAGTTCGAGCCGTCGAAGAGCTCCAGAGAAGAACAGGGAGAGCGGCTGGGATCGGCGGAGAAACTGAGGTTTCTCCGGTGGAATGCGGTGGTTTCCGGTGAGGAAAATCGAGAAGAACCTAAGCAGGAAGAAGAGAAGAAAAGGGGGAAGACTGAAGAGCTAAGTTTCTTTCTGTAAATTCTTGATCATCCCTCTCATTCTCCTCTGATCTCTATTTATACTCTTCTTCTCTTGGATCAAAGCTTTCTACATCTTGTAACGATTGCTTATTCTATGGTTCTTGCCTCTGCCTGGATTTCGTTTCACGTATAGTGGAGCTTGTAGTTGGTTCTATTTGCGTTTATTTCGCATATTTTATTTTATTGGTTCGAATTGTTTAGTCTTCTCAATTCAATTATATTCGTAATTCTTGGCTTTTCCTGACGGATCTATAGTGTCCTTTTGTGGTGATGCTTTGGCCGTATTTAAATGTTGTTGTTAGCTTGTTGCCCTTCTAGTTGATCTCTGTAATTGCCCTTATTCTTTCTGTATAGTCATCCTGAACTGCTGCTGTAATGATTTGATCTATTCTCTGTTGTATATTGTTCCTGGGTTGTTATTTACTGGCTGTTCTGAACTTCTGCAATGGATTATTGTAATGGTAATTCTTAATGTTGTATGCTGTATTTCGGCCTTGGAGGAATTGGATTCATAACATTACTCCCCTCCTCACACTGACCTTGCCCTCAAGGTCACAATTAAGACCTGCCCTTTTCTGATTCCTGAATTCATATCTTAAGATCCTCACTTTATAGCAATCCTTTCCCCTGACTTTCTCTGTATTACCGTTGTAATGTGGCCGTAATGTGGACTGTCTTCTTTGAAAATTCTTTATGGCCATTTAATTGATATTGGGAAGCTTGCTGTGCCTCAATCTATGCTTATAATTCTGGCATTTCTTATTTGCACAATGTCTAATGGGTTTTAGAGAATTGCTATATCTGAATTATACTTCTAGGCTAATTCAATGGTTAGAATTATTCTTAACTATTTAGACTATTCTATAATTAGACAATTATATGTCCTCTGTCTTACTCTGGATTGAATGGTTGATACATAAAGCTTGTTGTTAATATTTCTTCTTGTACCCATTGGTTGCCGACATCATGTTGCGCTTGATGTTGTCATCATCATTACCAATAGTAAATAGTTTGGATTTGCATACATGACCCGTGTGAAACTTCTCATCACAATTGAAACATAGACCTTTCCTTTTTCTGTCTTCTAATTGTGCTGCTGTTAAGGTTTGAATTGGAATATGTGGTTTGTTCTGAATGTTGCTGGTATTATTTGACATGGCTGGTGCAGGAAGTAGTGGTGGTTGTTGTTTCATTGCTATAGGGGAATTAAATTTTGAGGTTCTTGGTGCATAAACCTCATCTGCTAATCTGTCCTCCATTAATTTTGCTAATTGTAAGGCTTGTTGCAAGGAAGAAGGCTGTAGGGCTCTTACTTCCCTTTTAATTTCTAGCTTAAGCCCTGATTCAAAGCAGCTTTGTAGCAATTCCTGTGGAATGTCATATATTTGGTTAGCTAGGTCTTCAAATTCATTATAAAAATTTTGCACTGTGGTTTGTTGTTGAAGCTTAGCTAGTTCTCCTCTTAAATCTCTATAGAGGGAAGGGCCAAATCTTTGCATAATTTGTTCTTTGAACTATGGCCAAGAATACAATTGTTTATTTACTTGCATCCATTGATACCACCAAAGCGGTCCATCCATGTATATTGAGGATATTAAAAATTTATGATCATCTGAGGAGTTATAATACTGAAAATATTGCTCTGCTTTAAAGAGCCATCCTCTAAGGTCTTCTCCATTAAATCTGGGCATATCTATTTTAAGAGGTGTGGACATGGGTGTGTGTGTATGTGGTCTGTTTGGAGAATAGGATTCTCGAATGGGATGCATCACATACCGGATTTGAGGTTGTTTTTCCAAATTGCTTTCTATGGCAATCTTTTGATATTTCAGTCAATACCATAGTGACTGAGGTCATTTGCTCTTCTGTTTTGTTTAATCTGGTAACACATTCTTCAAGTGTTTTTAATGTGTTTCTTGTTCCTTCTGCCATTGTTTGAGTTGTGGTAATCAACAAGAGCACCAATGATATGAATCTTTTTTTCTTGATTTGGCTTGATCCGGCTTGGCTTGAGTTCTGTTCACTGTGAGTTGACTCAGTTCTGAGTTTTGGAACCCGGCTGAGTTCTGATAATGGGGAAGAGTTATCTGATGCCTTCTGATCCGTTGGATTTAGCACTTTTTTACTCAGCCGTTGGATCTTGTCACTTGGATTGAGTGCTTCTTGAATTGCTCCTTGAACCGTCGGATCGCCTTGTTTTCTGATCTGCCCTTGAATTTGGTTCTTGATCATGCAGTGGTGGATTGTTTCTGATTTAATGGCTTACGTGTGATCCGCATTGATTGTCAATAGAATCGCCTTTGCTTGAGATTTGCGTGGATGCTTCTTGGCCGTGGATTAAGCTGTCGAGATAACCTAACCTTTACCTTGATTCTGTTTGTGTTTTTCGACGCCGAGCCGTCAAGAGCTAGAGAAGAACAGAGAGCGGTGATCTGGAGAAACTGAGGTTTCTCCGGTGGAATGCGGTGGTTTCCGGTGAGGAAAACCGAGAAGAACCTGAACAGGAAGAAGAGAAGAAAAGGGGAAGACTGAAGAGCTAAGTTTCTTTCTGTAAATTCTTGATCATCCCTCTCATTCTCCTCTGATCTCTATTTATACTCTTCTTTCTGTCTTGGATCAAAGCTTTCTACATCTTGTAAATCAATTGCTATTCTGCTACTGCTCTTGCCTCCGTTTCGGATTTCCTCAGATATATAGTGGAGCTTGTAGTTGGTTCTATTTGCAGTTATTTCTGTTATGGCCTTTTATTTAATTGGCCAATTTCTAGAATTGTTTAGTCTTCTGCTGTATTCAATTGGGTTATATTCTGTAATTGCTGCAGGCTTTTCTGGACGGATCTATAGTCAGTGTTGCTGTCCTTTTGTGGTGATACTTTGGCCGTATTTAAATGCTGTTGTTAGCTTGTTGCCCTTCTAGTTGATCTCTATAATTGCCCTTGTTCTTTCTGTATAGTCATCCTGAACTGCTGCTGTAATGATTTGATCTATTCTCTGTTGTATATTGTTCCTGGGTTGTTATCGCTCAACTGTAATGGATTATTGTAATGGTAATTCTTAATGTTGTATGCTGTATTTCGGCCTTGGAGGAATTGGATTCATAACAAACTTAGTCAAACTAAAATAGTTAATTTAAAATTGTCTTGCAGAATGCATTCATAAAAATATATTCAATAGATAGATCTCATGACTGATAATTTAGATCCTTGATCTTATGTTCATGAATAGATCGATTAAAAGGTCAAATATCTTTTATCTCCCGTGAAGTGTATGTGTGTATATATAAACATATTCTTGTTCTTAATTATCTTTGATTAGTACTTATTATCTCAATTGTTAGTAATCTGAATTTATCAAACTGAAAAAAATATACATATAAATTATTTCTATTACTTGCAGGAGACATCCATAAAAATTCATTCAACATGGACCAAAGTAAACGGAAGCTAATCCGAATGTAGTGACTTCAGGCATGGCCCCAACCCAATTATTGGAGTTATACCATGTGAAAATTGTATAAAGATGTCACAGAGTCTACCATGTCCTTGTAATCGTTAAGTTCTTGCAGTTTCAAAATCTGCATCTTCGAGGCATTTAAATGTCATTATTTGGTTAAGCTCGCCTTAATTAAAAGTGATATTAATACTCCATAATCTTTCACGTTTTTTGCATTGCTATCTTTTAAAGTCAATATCACATAATCAATCAAGATTGTTATGAAATATGATTTTAGCATTAACTTAATTTTTGAATAGTTGAGTTTCTGTTTTTGTATGGAAGGTTTTAGAACATATTAATAAATGTATAATTATGAAAAAAAAATATGATATAAAATAGTCAACAATATTGTATCATAATTTTTATATAATTTAATTCCTCTTTTTAAAAAGTAGTCATATAGAAAAGCATTGTCGATATCTACTTGTTTGAGCGATTTACTTATAGAGAGAGAGACCAAAATTCAGAAACGATTGATGAACATTTATATGTTTGATTGCGAGGCTAAATGTTTCATGATAGTTAATATGGGCAAGTTGGTAAAAATCTTTCTTCATAAAACAATAATTATTGTAATTGATAGAGCCATTCGGATTGTGTTTTATGCAACACACATACTTCCATCCAATAAGGTTTTGGTTGGTGTAATGATAATTCTAGTACTTTTTGGGGATTAGGTCATAATTACGAATCATTTGAAAAAATTTTAGCAGAAACAATTGAAGATTTTGCTATGTGGAAGGAGAGAAAAACAAATGTCATTGCCAGTAATAAACTTGTATTTTGGATAATCGAAAGATCCATTTTGTGTTGAGATTTCATCAAATAAACTTCAATGAGGTGGAGAATTATTTGCTATTAAACTCTTTTTAATGGAACAGAGTCAAGTCTTCCTTAATTAAAAAATAAATAAAATTTTTCTCAATCATGCATTTGTGGAGGAAGAAAATTGGGCGAGAATAATATATATGGATCTCAACTATCCATAATGGCATAGTAGTCTTGGATATCCCAACAACAAGACTCTCTCTCTCTCTCGCTCTCTCTCTCTCAGTGTGTGGCATGTGTATGTGCGCGTTTATAAAATAATATTCATATTTACATATGGTAGATCACATCGTGTTGAAATTGTAATAGTCGATTAAATACTTACCATGTATTTGGGAAAAAAAATTTATTCTTCAAATTCATAAATACAAAGGTAAGTATCATCAAAATATTATAAAATAAAAATAGTCTACATCATATCATATCACAATTATATAATAAAAATAATTTACACAACAATAATGATGTAATTCTTCCACAAATCAAACATGTATATCATTATGACTATGAAAAGATTAAATCTAAAGTAGTGATATACTTAAGATCTCAGTCCCAACTATAAACAATAATTTCTACTCAACTTAAGTCTTATCCTTTTCTGAAATAATATGTGCGAATAAAACAAAGGTGTGGGACCAAAACTCAAAATGCTACTCAAAATCTACTATAATTTTCAATACAAAAGAGACAAAAAAAAAGATAATTGCTAAAATATCATCTTATAGATAATAAAATGTATTTTAAGTGAACTAAAATAACATCTCAATAAGTCACATGCTATGTCTATCAAATATAGTGTTAGTATAAGAATAAACATCAATAGTAGGCATATATAAGCAACAGTGTGAGTAATATGATATAAAAATTAAGTAAATCAACATGAAATAATAATTTATTTCTTTATTTGGAATATTTTATAATTTTCCCTTCACACCTTATATATATACTTTCATTTTTATATCCACTTATTCATATTTCCCATTTGTAGCTTATGTCTTCATTTTTACTTATACTTACACTAGTTTACTTCAATTTAAACATAGAAAATGCAAAAAAAAATAAATAATAATAATAATTTTATATATCTATTGGCCCTTATAAATTCATTTGAATGTACATAAAATATAGTCTTCCAGTCACCTACACTTTTCAATCTTTTTCTCATTTTTTTCGCATATACTTTGATGTATATAAGCATAAAATATCATCAATTTTAGTATATAAATATCATCAAATATGATACTGAATTTTATAAATGTTAATTGCTATAACAAATAATAGAAATTATAAATAAATTTATATGCATACATCTATAATCATAATTTATAAAATTATTTATATGCAATATTCATAATAATATTTCAATACTAAATATTCTATGTTAAAGCTAAATATGTATGGAAACGTCATCAAGTGGCTTAAATATATAAGTCTTATAGCCTCACCCAATAATAAAATTAGGACTCTATAAGAAATAATGCTAGTCTCAAATCTAAATATAAAGAGACTAAATTGCTGAAAAAAAAAGTCTATAACAGATGATTTATTTTTCATCAATTACATAGTAAAATTCGTTAGTTTATTATATCTTCGATAGATTTTATGATGGCCATCAAATCATGCTTTCACATTCATCTGTTGCCTCTTCCAACCAACTATCAATGTATTGAAATTTTAGAAACCTAGTCTTCGAGATAGAATTATTGAGGTAGTTTGTTTTTATTTCTCTATCAGTGAGATTATGCTCTTATTCTCTCTCTCTCTCTCTCTCTCTCTCTCTCTCTCTCTCTCTCTCTCTCTCTCTCTCCTTAGTGTGATATAGTCCATGTGGCCTGCTTCCATGCAATAATGCAAAGAAGACCAATATTGAGAACAAAACTATGCACTCCAATTTTGTTATTTTGTTGTTGATTTGTTGAATCTCATTGCCAACCATTTTCGTCTACTTGTTGTGAAATCATTTTAGGATCAAGAAAGCTCATAGCAAAAGTATTCTGAAACTTGGTTGGCCATTTCATATTTTTGAAAAAATAAATTGCACGTTAAAAAATGTTTGAAAATGAGATTCATAAATGGTATAGAACAGAAAACGAATAAAAACTATCAACTCTTAGTATAAAGTATGAAGATTAAACTAAGAGATGGGCTAATTTAAAAGTCTAAATTTCGTCCCTTAATATATTTTATTGATAGAAGACACCGTCATATTATTTAAAGTAATTATAAATTATTATATTTTCGTTTGAGTGTAAGAAAAAAAATGTAGGTGAATAAAATCATAAAAAAGAGTTTATAAGGTGCATTGCTATCGGTAAGTCGACAAGCCTGCTCGTGCTGCCCAATCTGCCTGTTCTCTCTCTCTCTCTCTCTCTCTCTCTCTCTCTCTCTCTCTCTCTTCCCTCTTGCCTCATTCAGTAAAATAATTTTCCAGAACAAGCCTTCCTTCTGCCTTTATTCCTTTAGAGTTTAGAGATCGTTGCTTTAAAGATAGCTGAGACTGCATCGGAAGAGAAACATAATCTCTATGATATGCCCTCTTTCTGTACACAGTTGTGGGAATAGATACCTAAATCTGATCTTTTCGCTGTGGAATTTCAATTCAATTTTATAATTTTCATGTTTATTTCATAGTTGTTTCGATGAATTTTTCTCATGTTTTCTTGATTTATTCTAAAATTATTTGTTTTTTTGTAATTTTCGTGTTCATTGATGGTATGCCGCTATGCAGTAACCAAATTTTCAGTTTTCAGCGTATTTTTATTTTTGCCCGTGTAATTTAAGTATTTTTGCTGTGACTTTTTTTATTTTTTATTTTTAACTTTTTGCAGTATTTAAATTTTTTTTAGTTTGCTTAATTTTTCATACAGAAAAAATTAAAATAATCCATAAAGTTATAAAAAATTTAATAAATAAGCCAGAAATAACTAAAAAAGCTGCCTTTAGAAAAATACACGAATTAAGTGGGAAAAAAATTAAAATATGGCATAAATGATCTTTACAAATTCTGAAAAATGATGATTGTTAATGACATACTTACAATGAACATAAAATTTGTAAGAAAATAGGAGAAATCTAGAACAAATAAAGAAAATATGAGAAAATTCACAGAAGTCACTATGAGCCTCTTTGTATCTCAAATAAACAAAAAAAAATATAAAAAAAATTAAAACTTTGCCACAGAAGTCCAAATCTAGAGAACTACTACCACAACTGTGAACTCAAAGCAAATCCGAGCAGAAAGAGATCAGTTTCTAAAGATTGTGCTCTTCTAAGCAGAACTATAAAGGTTAAAGATGATATCTTTCTTTGAAACAATGATCACTAAGGGAATAAAAGAAGAATAAAGGCTTATTTTGAAACATTTTTTATTGAATGCAGAGAGAGAGAGAGAGAGACATGAGAGAATAAGAACGATCATGTTGGGTAGAGCAGTCAAGTACCAACAAATGATGCTTTGACCGCTGTGGAAATAGGGGAGGAAGAGTATGGAGATGAGCATTTAAAGAGATTAACTAAATAATGAATGAGTCAAGTTTGTGAAGAGATGTTTGAAAGAAGATGCGTGAGGAAGAAGAGAGGCTTTTAAAGATGCATTTCTCAATTAGCTCCTTAGCTTAAGGAAGTGTGCTTATTTCTCAAAACAATGATGTGAATGAGGTCTGGTTAGAGTTATGTCAACTTATAGAACAGACAAACAAGCATTGATTGAATAATGATCATTTTTCTAGGGAGCTAAAATTATAATAACTATTATTAAATTTGATACAAGTATGTATGTATGTATGTATAGATGCATAGATATGTAGTCACTAAAAGAGAGTAATAAAAGAAAATAAAATAAATGAAAATATCTTCATTAATATGGGTATATTATGATAATAAACAATCTAGATTCATTCCACTATAAATATTAAAATATTTTATTATTTATATGGCAATAAATAATTTCAATAGCATTAATAAATATATCCTAAAATACTATAGTCATATGGTAGAGAATAAAATATAAAATTTCTTCATGAACAAAGCATTTTATAGGCAAATATTGTACTTTTGGTCTATACTATATCAATGAAACTACATTATTTAGGATAATTATTTCAATTTAAGACCCAAGACCCATTGCTTCACAAGTTCTCAAACTTAATGTATGTGATAATTGGTGTAATTGAGCAAACACTTATCTTGGAAGAGTTATTATTGACATTATTTTTGGTGTAACATATATTTGATTACATTTTATTAAGTGAGTAACTTAATCAATAAACACACTCTCCATGTAGTCAACTTATGATTACTTGCCACTTCTTCTAGATCTTACTCAACACATCTTCTGATCACACTCATATTCTAACCAATCTATATTTGACACTTTAGCACATGCAAGTAAAGCTTGCTCATTGCTATAGTATCCCACATTCGCATAGAGATACCTAAGTTTGTCTGACTAGACCTTAGCCATTCTACATTCTATACCATCCTTTGAGATGAACTTAACATTTCTAATCCCCACACAACTAACCTCATAAATCTTAGACCCTTAAACATAGCTTGGCCTAGTCCTTATTCTAAGGGATCAAATTAAAGCAATTCAAGCTCACCAAATCAACTTAGTAATTAACCTAACCTTCCTCCTAACTTTAATTAACCTTATGCCAACATGGGATAACCTAGTTATTATTAAATGTTATATTTAGGATAACTTTCATGACACACATTAAGTAATTGATCTAATTTACCCTAGGTTAAATCATTTTGTCCAATAAATCCACATACATCTCGCATGTGAGGCAATTGCCCATCCTAGATTATGTAAACTCTTCTTATTATAGGAGTTCAATCTCTCCCTCATCATTGCTCTCATTCTCTCGGTCTCTCCTATTCTTCACATGTCAAGCCAAATGCCTTCATAGCCCATGTCAAAAGAATAGCGAAGGTTGTTGCACTAATCTACAAGGTAATCGAAGTTCTCATTTCTTCTTCGTGTTGCCTTAAATAGACTAACCCAAATATTTAAGAAATCTCAATTATTTACTTTATAGATATTTGATAAGAAATCTCAATTATTTACAGTGCAATAAAGTTTGTTTTTATATTTTGGATTTAGTAAATAGATTATTATTTGAAGGGAAAAAAGAGTTGAGATTACTATTAACAATCTTCTCGACCTTAGGCTTCATCATCGATTTAGAATTTTGATGTTTAATATCTAATGTGAAAAGTATATTTTGTGATGGGATCACATCATCTCAAAGTCATAATTTTCTCAAACAATGATAAGCAATGTTGCACATAGATTTAGTTCATAATGGTTTGAGAAATATCCAAAATGTTTAAAGCATAACATATAAAAAGATGTAGCATATTGTCTATATTGCTATATTGTTAAGCATCAAAATTAAAATATTACAAGTCAAGGAGTTCAAGAATCATTTATTGGTGAATGATTCAAAATTTGAAAAGAAAAAAAAAACTTTTAGCTCATGTTAGTTAACACAATTGGGTTCATATTAAGGCAATGCAAAAAATATGAGGATCTAATGAAATCTCAAATATAGTGTTCCTACTATGCAGTTGACTAAGGATAAGAGAAATAAAAAAAAATATATATAAGATTATGTTGGCAAAAATGGTTAATTATGCTCAATTTCTTCGCAATAGTATTATCATTTCATGGTCATATGAATCTTCTATTTAACTAAGAAAATTATTGGAAACTATTTTACTTTCTTATAAATTATAATAAAGAAATCAAAAATTTACATTTTAAATGCTAAAACATAGCTAAAGTTGACTTCACCAAATGTATTAAAATAATATTTTCATGCTACAACATCTAATATTTTAATTTTAATTATGAAAGATAAGTGTGATTCTTACTTATTATTATATTGGATTAGTCTTGTGATGTGGCAACAAATGAGCAATTAGTTGTTGCAATGAGATATATTGATTAAGAGAGACAAATTATTAAAAGATTTAATGATATTTAATATGTTTTCTCAATAAGTATAGCTGCACTCAAGACAACTCTTTAATATATACTTTTCAAAATTTTATTAAACCTACATAAGTTACGAGATCATGACTATGATGTGGCATCTAATAAGAAAAATGAGTTTAATGATTTTAAAATACTCATTACTAATGATAATTCTCAAACATTTTAAGTTCATTATTATTCTCATTAATTTTAACTATGCTTAATGGATTGTTGACCTCACTTTGGAGTGAGTTCTCAACTTTCTCTTCATAGATCTAAGACTCTTGTAGACACTAAGAGCTCCTTAGTATCAAGACACTTATAATGATTAGGTGAATACTTAACCTAAGCCTAGAGACTTAGAAGGGTTAGCCATAGGAATAGGTTAAGCCTTAGGGACTTAGGAAAACTTGTCTACCCTATAGCCTAAACCCTATAGCCTAAGCCCAATCTATACTTTCCTTCTCAAACCAAACCTCAAATTTAACTCAAACACCAAATCTAAATCCAAATTTCAAATGAAATTATTAAAACCCATAATCAAATCCAAGATCAACATTCTTTCTAAGCCCTTTGATTTTATCTTATAAACTTAGCCTTAACCAAATTCAAATCAATCCCGATTCAATTGATTTTCTCAAATATCAATTCAAACTCTCAATCATTTACCAAAATCCTAACTAAAACCCAATTCCAAATGATCCAATCCTCGGCTCAAATCTGAAACCAAAATTCCTTCTTAAGTCTTATGACCCACTCTCATAAACTTAGCCAAATCTCCACCTAAATTATCCCAAACCTGGTTGATTTCCCTATAATTCAATTATTCATTCATTTATATTCACAAATATAAATGAAATCCATACCCAAATGACCAAAATCAAATCACACTAAATCAAACCAACCCAAATCCCCTCTTAAGCCCTACGGACCTACCTCCATAAGCTTACTCAAATCTTAAACTAAATCAACCCAAAATCAACTTGGTTTTTTATAAACCAATTACTCCTTCATTTATATTCATAAATATAAATGAAACCCACCCTCTAATAACCAAAACATAAATCAAACTAAATCAATTCCCTACTTAAGCTCTTTTGACCTACATCCATAAACTTGGTCAAATTTGCTCCCAGATTATTCCAAACTCAAGTAATTTTCTCATTAATCATTTATATCTTCATTTATATCCCCAAATATACATGAAATATAAATCCAAATAGCCAATATCAAATCCAAAATTTAACAAAAACCCAATTCAAGCCTTTTTAGCCAATTTCTTGAACTTGGCCAAATCCTATCCAAATCATGCCAAAAATAATGATTTTTTTTCATGAATCAATCACTCTTTCAATCATTTAGCCAAATATAAATATAAACTACAATTATCAAATCAAACTCAAGTCAACCCAAGTCAAACCCAAGTTGGCATTTTTTACTTGAAAACTTCAAATGAGCTAAAAATCCATTAGACTTTAAATTGATTATAGTTGGATTTATATTTCAATCCTAAGCTCATATGTGAGTTCAACTAAACTTGAATCAAGCCAAAACCAAACCAATTGACCCATTTAGGCCCACTTGACCCAAAGTGACCTAAAGAACCCTTTTTGAACTAAGTTCTAATCCAACCCAAATTGGATTGAACCAATGTCATCCAACCCTCATATCATGATCAACAATCACCCTGGGATGACTAACCACCTTGAATTGGGTCAAACTAAGTCAACCTTTAACTCAAATAAAATCTAAACTAGTTAAACCATCATATATCAAATTGATTAAAACCATTGATTCAAACTAACTCATAATCAATGATTAAACATAGTCAAACCCTCAATTGAGTCAAACCAAGTCCAATTGACCATTTGACCTAAATTAACCCAAATTTTTGCCTAAAAAAGCCAAAATGGGTCAAATCATGATCTAACCCCAAATTGATTGCAACCAATGACTCAAGTTTATTCCAAATCAATTATTGAACTTGACCAAAGTCACAATCAACCTAATTTGACCAATTGTCAACTTCATCTAACCTAGCCCAAATTGACCTAAAAGATCAAATTGGCCAAAATTCAAATTTAACACAAATTGACTGCAACCAATGGCTCAATTTCATTCTAAATCAATTATTGAACTTGACCAAAGTCAAATTGAGCCAAAACTAATTGGTCAACTTGACCCAACCTAGCCCATATTGACCTAAAGGGTCAAAATAGCTAAAATCTAAATTAAATTCAAATCAAATCAAACCAAAGGCTACAATCATTTTCAATTAACCAATTAAACTTGAACCAACTTCTAACTCAACCCAACTTGTCCAAATTGGTCAAATTGGTCAAATTGGTCAACTTGATGCATTTGACCCATTTGATTACAAATGTGCCAAAATCAAACTTAAGCCAAACTAACCCAAATCAATTGAACTAAAACTCTCCAAATCATCATTTGAACCTAACCCAAGCCTTGGTTTGACTCAATTTGACCAATTGGTCAACCCAATCCAACATGAACCCATTTGACCAAATGAAGCCAAAGCACCCAAAACCAACCCATGGGACCTTTATGGCTGACCAAACCCAACCCAAATTGACCCTAAGTCAGCCAAAAATCTGCCCATAAGTAAAGTGGACCCCATCCAAAGGGATTAGCCATTGGACAAACTTCTTCACATAAGATTCTTCCCTTATTTAACAAAGTTCACTCTCCCATCACATGCCTTCCACTACCAATTGAGTATGCCTAGCCTTCCTAGCCCACTTTAAGCACACTAGGATCAGGCATGGACCAAAGGAAATCCAATCTCATCCCCTTCACTCCAAACCGAGACCTAAAACATCAAAAAAAAAATCTCCCCCATATCAAACCTTGAGCCACCTCCCAAGCCTTCCTCCACTATTGGCAAGCCATGTGGACCTAATGGAGACAAGTCTGGAAGTCTGATGGCTTCTGGCTGGCAAGAAAATGGGATTGAATCTTGTATATCTACCTCAGTAATTAAGGGGATATACCCCCTCAATTCAAATGGGAATTGAGGCATTCAACTTCGTTTGATCCAAAGTGTGTGAAGGAAAGTTTTTCACAGCCTTTCCCCAAGATCCCAATCTCCCCCATTTCTCCCTCTCTCGATTTTACATCAAACTGAAATAGGGGAGGCCATTTCAAATTCCCATTTGTACAATCCTTCACCAAACTTCAATTCTTTTTGCACACACCATCCTCATGTGTCATGTTGAAGCCATTTCTCAAGCCCCAAATCCACTCTAAGCATGACTTCGATCAAGACTGAAGCTCCAAAGCACGTGGATTGGTCACCCAAGGGATCCACACTAAATAAAGGCCCAACCTTCTCAACAGGGTTTTGTCTCTACTAGACAAAGCTACCTCCGTCAATCCCACCGCTTTGAGCTCCAGCGAGGTGATTCCTCAAAACAATAGATTTAGGTAAAAGTGGTTGATCTTTTTCAAAGAAATTTTGTATGTCATGCGATTTTGATTGTTGGATGTGTTTCTCTCCTTCCCTTAATGGTGTGAGATCATTTTAGAAGCAATCCAAGCTTTGGTGAGCTCGGATCAAATTGAGAAAGATGAATGACATCCATCTTTCGTCGCTCGCGAAGGAGACAGATCATGGACTATCCATTCCGCATGATTGGAATGGATGACCGTGATTAAATCATGCTTAAATCTTTGATTTTTTTTCTTCTAAACTGGGATTAGTGGTCGCCGATTTTAGATCGAAGCGGTCCACAAGAAAGCCCCCGCCGATTAACTCAATCACATGATATGAAAACTTAAATAACCAATCCCATAATGCCACATGGAAAGCGCATCGTGTCAGCAGCCACGTTGCATTGATGGGAATATGGTTTTAATTAGGGTTAGTTAATCTATTTTTAAGTCTAAAACTTTCAAAATTCATAACTAATTATAGAAAAATCTCAAAAATATAAATGAGGGCTTGTTTTAAAGATGGTGCATGTGAATATAAGCTTAGCGTATGAACTGAAGTTTCTTTCTTTCATTCATATGTTGATTTGTATTAGTACAAATGTTAGTGGGTACATTAATCTTGACATTTCGGGGATGCATGGCTTTAAGTAGCTTCTACCTCACCACCCCGGTGTAAAATAATGGTGATGTACCTACATGAATTCTTTCTTATGCATTTTGACATTAGAATATAGATATTGCTTTAATTCATTCACATAAATAAATCAATTAAATTAAATTCTACTTTTGCATGGTTTTCTATTCTTACAATTTCTTATACATCCATATGTATTTAAAAATAGTGAGTATATTAGTCTAGACATTCCGAGGACACACAACTTTAAGTTGCCCAAAGGAGGCACCTACACTCCCCTCGTGCAAAACAATGGCAATGTACTTGCTTAAAACTTTTATACATTTGAATGTATATTTAACTAATGAATGAAAATCCTCTTTTCTATAAAAAAAACCATTTATGCATCCTGCATTGAAGTGTGCCAAAAATATATTATATGCCTAAATATGTTTAGGACTTAATCATATGCATATTATGTATGATGGAAAAAAAATGAATGGATATATTTCATGTGTAATAGTTCATTCTAATTAATTTTAAGATACCTCTCTTATTGAATGAGATTATTTAAAGTGAACCAAAACTTAGGATTAATTTAAAATATGTAATAAGTCATTCACTAAAAGAAAATTTCATTTAATTAATTTGCTTTAGATGTGACTTAAGCTAGGGATAAAAGAGAGTGATCCTCTCTTTATAACACTTAGCTATTAAGTGTAAGTCAATTGAAATAAAAAGAAAACATTAATCACAAATCAATTAAGCCACTTAAAGTGAAAACATCCTTCAAATTAAATCCTTTCTTACTAAAAAAATTATGACAAAGTCTAGTTAAGGCATACCACACAAATATTAATACACACACCTTAGAATTAAGTCACCACTTTTAGCCTTATGTTAGGGTGGTGCATGGTTTGATGTATGTTTTATTTTATGATTGTTGTAGACTAGATATTAGGGTGTATGTTTTGTAGATTGGATGTTAGGCTGTGATTAGCCTAATCATATCTTCTGCATGAAATTATGCTTAAAGGGGTGCTTAAAAATAAATATAAATGCTCTCTTTTGTAGGTTGCTTAACCCCTAAGCATCTAAATTGGGACAGGACTTAGTGCTCCATGCGTGTGGTGCTAAGTCCAAACTATACATATAACCGCTTGGATTGTATGGTGTATTTAGCTAGCACTTATTTTACATGTAGTTAGATTTACTTTTCTTATTTTATTATAATTGTGTATTAGAAATTAAAATTAGTGTTATGGGGATTATGATGAATGAAGGCTAGGTTTTGTCCTGGGAGGCACCATGATGCCTTTGGAGTAAGTAAATTCAAACAAAGAAGAAAAGAAGAGAAAACCTAAAGATATAAAGAACGAAGACCCCCATAGCATTTATTTATTTGTAATTGTAATTATTCTTTCATATACCGAGTTGTATAAGGTTAGAGCTCGGGTACCTTTTTTTTCCTTTTCGGGTTGTACAGCAGTACTCGATTACAATGGCCTATTATTCCTTTATATTAAGTTTATAAATTGCTTGATGTTTTATTTACAATTGTACAATAGAAATGGCATGTCTTTTCTTAGTTTCTTCATATAAGGTAATTTAATGTGTGGCCTAAATCCGATTAGGCTCTTAGGAAAAAATAAATTTTCTAACCCAACTACAACTCATAACTAAATTTTCTAAATAACTTATAACCTCACATAAATCCTAAGCTTTAAATTAAGATAATTAAAAAACTTAGCAACCCCTTATCTAGATGTTGTATGCTTAATATCATACATGTCATCTTATTTCACTTTTGCTAAGAGAGGGTTTCCATCCTTACACGATAAGGGAATACTTGACATTTGAGGGTCTCCTCTATGGTGAAAAATACCTCTGTCTTTCTGATTTAGCCAATAATTCTACTTCATCATACATTTAGGCATATAAAAATCCTATGGCCTTTGTCAAAATAAAGAGTCAAAAAATCAACTAAAAATGGGTAAGATTTACATTAAACTAAGTCATTACTCATACTACTCATACTCTAGTCTCTTAGGGAGTGGGTTTATAAAATTTAGTCTCTTTCTAAATAAAAATAATCTAACCATCTTGGAAAATTATATGACTTGACCACATAGTTTTAAAAGTAGGAGAAGTTAGCTACTCACTCCAAGCTTATAAGTCCAAGAATCAGTGGTTTAACCTCTTATGGAGGTAAACCATATCCGATCTTCTTAGATTTAGGACATGCTTAAGCCCTCGCTAATGCTCCCTAGACTTAGATCTAAGGTTGTTATTTTCTTTAGGCTACAAGCATAAATCCTTACCTCTTAGACATTTTCACAATCTTGTATTATGGGATTACAAGGCCTAATTGTCTAACAAAATTTCAACTCAGATATATATAATTCTCTTCAATTTCAAATGTATAAAGCCTAACCATATGATAGATTAGAATATATATATATATATATATTATTTTTGTTAGTTGCAGGAGGCATCCATAAAAATTCATTCAACATGGATTAAAGTAGACGAAAGCTAAACCTAGTTCATACACCAACATCCCATTATAGTGACTACACATGGGACCCCGACCTAAATATTGGAGTTATATCATGTTCCCCTCATTTTGAAAATCGTATAAAGATGCCATAGAGTATACCATGCTCTTGTAATTATTAAGTTCTTGCAGTTTCAAAATTTGAATCTTCGAAGCATTTATATGTCTTTATTTAGTTAAGCACAACTTAACTAGAAGTGATATTCATACTCCATTATCTTTAATGTTTTTGCATCATTATCTTTTAGAGTTAGTATTACATAATTAAGATTGTTATGATATATGAATTCATCATTAACTTAAGGTTTGAATATTTTAGTTTTTGTTTTTGTATGGAAGGTTTGAGAACATAATGATGGGAGTAATAAATGTAAAATCAAGAAAAAAATGGTATAAAATAGTCAACAATGATATATCATAATTTCTATATAATTTAATTCCTCTTTTATAGAAGTAGTCATGTAGAAAAGCATTGTCGATGTCTAGTTGTTTGAGCAATTTACTTATTGAGAGAGAAAAATTCAGAAACGATTGTTGAACATTTACCTATTTGATTGCGAGGCTAAATGTTTCATGATAGTTAATGTGGGAATGTTGGTAAAAATCTTTCTTTATAAAACAATAATTACGGTAATTGATAGAGCCATTTAGATTGTGTTTTATGCAAAACACATACTTCCATCCAATAAGGTTTTGGTTGGAGTAATGAAAATTCTACTATTTTGTTTGGGATTAGGTCATAATTAGGAATCATTAGAGAAACTTTTAGCAGGGTTTGTGATAATAGGCATGTGAGAGAAGCTTATTTCCTTTTCTTAGTTTTTTACTTTAAGGTATTAAAGTTTTTAATTTTTTGTATGTATAGAAAAATTAATAAATAATTATATAAAGATTTGAAGGCATACAGTGCAAACTAGCTAGTCAACTCTTGTTCATCTTGAGGGAGGAACAATTGACGGTTTTGCTATGTGGAAGGAGAGAAAAACAAATGCCATTGCCAGTAATAAACTTGCATTTTTGATAATCAAAAGATCATTTTGTGTTGATATTTCATCAAATAAACTTCGCTGAAATCATTCATGAGGAGGAGAGAATTATTTTCTTTTAAACTCCTTTCTTAATTAAAATAATAATAAAAGTCTTTCTCAATTATGCATTTGTGGGTAAGAAATTGGGCGAGAATATTATATATGGATCTCAAATATCCATAATGGCATAGTAGTCTTGGACATCCCAACAAGACTCTCTCTCTCTCTCTCGTGTGTGTGTGTGTGTGTGTGTGTGTGTGTGTGTGTGTGTATGCACGCTTGTAAAACAATATCCATCTTTACGTATATCACAATCTGACCCAATACAAACTATCATATCATGGCAGATCACAGTGTCTAAATTGTAATAGTCGATTAAATACTCAAGATCTATTTGGAAAAAAGTTAATTTTTCAAATTCATAAATACAAAGGTAACTATCATTAAAATATTATAGAATAAAAGTAGTCAATATCAGATCATATCACAATTATATAACCAAAACAATTTACATAACAATAATGATATAATTCTTCCACCAACAAAACATGTACATCAACATGACTATCAAAAGATTAAATCTACAGTAGTAATATACTTGAGGTCTTGCTCTCAACTATAAATAATAGTTTCTACTCAACTTAAGTCTTATCATTTTCTGAAATAACCTATGCAAATAGAACAAAGGTGAGCAACCACAGCTCAAAATGCTCCACAAAATCTATTATAATTTTCAATACAAATTAGACAAAAAATAGATAATTACTGAAATATCATCTTATAGATAATAAAATGTATTTCAAGCAAACTAAAATAACATCTCAATAGGTCATGTGCTCGTTGATCTCAATGTATATTACATAAGCCAAGTCGAGCCTACAAGACAAATTCGACGGACTTCGGATGCAACAACACGCAAATCGGTGCTAAAATATATTGGACATTTCCGAAATTGGTTCAAATGTTCTTCGATCAATGAACGGACTTCACCATTATGTTCAGAACATCGAAATTAATAAACATATATATTTTGCATAATTCGACAATCGACTAATCAAGAGGTCGAGCTATCAAAGCGATTACAAGTATAACATAATCGAGAGGCTGTGACGATATCCAAATGATCTTCGTTCACAAAATTAATTATGTTGTTGGCTTTGAAACATCAAAATCTATCAAATGAAACTATCAGTGATTGATTCGAATGAGTCTACATGAATGTCGAAGCGTAAGCATAATATTTTGAGAAATTGATCCAATTCAACTCCGAATTGATCCAAACAACCTATCGAAAATGGACGCGTTCATCCGGAATATCAAATTACTTAAAATAAATATTAAATTTAATTAAGATTATCATGCTTAAAATTTTCCAAAATTAAAATACATTTCTAAATTTATCCAATTATCTCCTAATTATACCCGTCAATGCTTTGAAAATTACAGCCACCCATTCCCATGCCTCCCCACCTCTCATTCGACCATTAACAAGCTACTACATCATCCCTCCCATAACTTATCCTGTCCCAATTGCAAGCCAAACAAGGGGAAAATCGAACGATTTTGCCTCTCTAGTTCCTGAGCACAACAGCTACCCGAACTACTCTTTCCCTCTTTGTCTCTCTCTCTCTCTCTCTCTCTCTCTCTCTCTCTCTTCCAAAACTGAAGGCTCCCACTCTAGTGGTTTTGTCTCTATTTTATCTTAGAGATCACACTAGCTCAGAGCCCCTGGCCAAATTATGCAAGACCGATCTCTCTTCCTCTTCCCCCGCTTCTCGACTAAAGACAAAGCGGAAGCTCTGCTCTCTACCGGTACAGCAAGTACACCCTCCTATCGCCAACCGAATCTCCTTCCGATAGTTTGTCATTTTCCCTGCTTCCCGAGCCAAAATTTCGATAACAATTCTTTCCAGTCGGGTGCCTAGTGATCTATCACGGTGAAAATGATCGCAATTTGCCTCTTCTGATCAAAAGCGGCAGCCCAAGTTGGAGGGCTCTAAAGGAATAGGATATTTCAGTAGTTAGTACTGCATGCGAGGTTTACGAGTTTGGCAAAGCTCAAGAAAAGTAAGGGGATTTAAGGGCCACGATGTTCCCATTCATCTGCCGGATGGTAAAGTACAGACTTGCATCCTTTAGTCATTGAAAGATCTGAGGGTTCATATGTTTATGACATTAATAAGAAAAAATATTTTGATGCTGCCTCCAAACTAGAAAGCAAGATGAATCTTAGCCTACAAAGTGCTGTGAAAGAGAATGATAAGGTTTATCTCATGCAGTTACTTGCTTCCAATTCCTTATCTACTCTACCTGCAGCCTCTCTTATCAAATCCACACCAATTGGTGAAATTACTGATGCTAGCAAAGATAGATTAGTTGCAAGCCTAGCACCTGATTCTTGTGCAAAGGCACTCCTAGGTACATGGAGATGGTAGATGATGTCATTCGCACACGAAAGAGAAGTTACAAAGGAAGTGAGATCATAAGGTTGAAACTCAAGGAAATGGGCTTACTAGATCATATACTAACTCGAAGGGAGCTTGTCCTTGCTTTTGACCTTAAAGATGTTGAAGCGTTTGTTGATGGTGGTGAGCCATTTGGTTTGGAAGATGAGTAGTTGGGGATTTGAGGAGGATTAATCGAACTTCTTGCACAAACTACACAAATGCTATAAAAGGAAGCAACAAATGATGCTATATTTAGATTTCAGTTTGGATCATGCCTCAGTAAGCACCTTAACAAAGAATTTTACAAGATAGATTGAATAGGTTTGCGGAAACCTTAAACAAGGTAATCTGATGCTGATACTGAGCATGCTTTAAAGGCATTCAACACTTATGACTATTTTAAATCGACAAAATGTGTTTGAAGACTACATTATGCTCAAAAGCTCAGTAGAAGACCAGTAATTAAGCAAGACACCGACCATTATGCTCACTAGAGGCTGAAGGCGAATAGACTCTCAGTAGCCCTTATGGGGAGAAGACGCTGGAGGAGGCATACTAATTAATTTAATTAATCTAATGCAAAATAAAATCTAAACTCAAAATTAAAATCATAATTGAAATTGCAAGTGTTTGAAGACCCTGTTATGCTCAATAGAGTTAACCGGTAGAAAGCCACGGCCATAGTGTTGCACAACATTATCTCAATAGAGTGACGGAATGTCGAATAGCACGCTTTATATCGGGGATCCGGAGGCTACCAAAATTGATACACAAAGCTTAAATATCATTAAATAAGAGTATTAATAAGCTTAAATTAAACTTAAATGAAAAATGATGAATCGAAGTCAAACCTACTTATAAAAAAAATTCTAAAGGTCATTAAAACAGAATGAGCCTACAAGCTTCTCAGCGATCACGAACTAAGTTTCACTGAAACTTAAAGAGCTCAATGAGCTATGGACTAAATGCAAATAAATATTAACCAAAATAATTGAATTTAGATTAAAAATTATTTGTTGAAATAATCAAACTTATATATATATATATATATATATATATATATATATATATATATATATATATATATATATATATATATATATGACGGTTTTAAAAATAATCAGCATAGAGTTAAAATAACTTGTTTGAAAAGATTTTCTTAAAATGTTAATATAATCTCCAAAAATTTAATGAGTATATAATCTAGATGCTAGTATGAATTTAAAATTTTATTTTTATTGAATATTTACAGATGTTAATATTATTTTTATAATTAAAATAGGATTTATTCTTATAAGTTTTCAAAATAGTTTTTAAGAAAAATGATAATAAATAAAAACTCTAATAACTAAAACTGAAGTCATATTCATATAAAAAAGTATATCTACTAAAATTGATGTCTAATACAGCTCAAAAATACATGTAAAAGATAAAAAATAATACCATATACCATGCTATTAAAATTCTACTATTATATACTGTTGACCTCCATGCATGCACCACAAGTCAGGTCGAGCTCACATGATGAATTTGATGAGCTTCAGATTGCAAATCGAAGCTGAAATGCACTTAATGTCACCGAAAATTAGTCAAAATGATCTCCGATCAATCAACGGACTTCTCCATTGTGTTAAGAACATCAAAATTGATCAGAATATATATATTGCACAATTTGACAGTTGACCGATCAAGAAGAATATATGTCGATGCGCATATAAGTATATCGAGGTTGGGAAGCCACGATGATGCCCAAAGATCTCTTCATGAAATTGATTATGTTGTTAGCGTCAAAATGTTTAAACATGTCAAATGAGACTGTCCGAGCTCAATTTCAGTAAGTCTGAGCGAATGTCGAGCGGTCAGAAGCGATAACACGCAATTTTGAACTAAAATTGACATGATTCGATGCTGAAATGAACCAAATGGCCTTCGATCATGAAACTGACTGCACCGTTCCGTCTAGAACATCAGAATAACCTAAGATCAACATATATATTACATATGTAACAATGTCAATGTAAAAATTCTAATTAGGATTAATTCTCACTTAAATAAAAAATTCCTGTAAATACTTACTTATCTTTAACCCTAACCCCAAATCACACAACCCCATAAATCCCACACCCGGCCCTAACCCTTAATTCTTCTCATTTGGCCCTTCCTCCCAGCCCCTCTCGGTGAACAACAACCTCCAGGCCCCATCCTCCGTCTGTCCCTCCATCTCCCGCATTACCATCATCGCCCTCGCAGACACTGCAGCGACTCTCATGCACCCATCAGTAGCACCAGCGTACCCAACAAGGCTCCGCGCGCACCCCGCTGCCCAGTATCTGCATAAATCGTTGCCACGTGCAAGCATCAAGTGCCCCTGGACCCGTAGCGCTTATGCTCGTGGTTGAAATATAAATTACTGTCACATCTTTCCTAACGCGACAAGGAAAGCTAAGTTTGCTTACAGTATATAAGTACCCATGCACATCTTTCTTGGCATTACGGGTAAATATTTATTTCATACAGGTACCTTAGAGCCCCTTACATGCATTTCTTTGCATGGTGGGATGACGTATTCAGGTGGTGGTTTATTTCACCCATACACACCTTTCTTGGTATTCGGGCGGGCTCATGCAGTAGCCCTGAGGGGATAATCGGATCAAATATTGCCAAATCTTCACACTATCGAGAGACATAACTAACTTGACATAAAGCTAGGTCACAATATAAAATTGATGTTTAAACTGGCATTGCAAGTGTATAAGTACCTGTACATGTCCTTTTTAGCATGACAAGAAAATCTGTGTTACCATACTAGTACATCATAGCCCCATACATGCCTTTCTTGGCATGGTTGGATGGTGTATTCAACCGTGGTATTTACACCACCCATATATGCCTTTTTTGGCATGGTGGGAAGGCTCATCTTACTCGAGGCTGTCCCATACACAAGGACGACGCTGGGATGCTACCAAAATACTGTTAAATGTTTACACTAATAGGAGGCCTAAGTAGCTTAATATAAAATCAACTATAAACTTAAAATTGATATTTAAATTGACATTGCAAGTATATAAATACATGTACATATCTTTCTTGGCATGGTGGAGAAATCTGTGTTACATGCACATGCTTCAGAGAACCATACATGTCTTTCTTGGCATGGTGGGATGACACTTTTGGTCGTGATATTTACACTACCCATATATGTCTTTCTTGGCATGGTGGGTAGGCTCAGCCCCCATTATAGCCCCATATATGGGGACGGCATCGGGAGGCTGCCAAAAACTGTCAAAATTTTATTTAAAATCATAAAGTTGCAATGAAACTCAATCAAAATATGCAATATTATTCAAATCCCATAAACTTAAATCAATATTGAATTAAAATACTAGCATGGGCTCTGATACTATGTTGAATGCTTAAACTTAGTGTTTAAGGATGCTATGCAAGTTTACTTCTATTTGGGTCTTAGGACCGGGTTCAGATTAATAAAACCTAAAAATCAAATAATAATATCATAAGAATTCTAACTCAATAAGACATCTGAGAAGCTAATTCTATCATATGATAGTAGATCTGATCTTCTACTATTAAATTAATAGAGTTGATAGGATCTGAAACAATAATTCACCCCAATGATGACTATGTTGAATGGAGATTTCAACTGGAGGGGATACTTCCATTAAAATGTAATCATAATCTCATATCAAATGAACTTAAATTAAATATCAATCTAAATAAAAATATGATATGTCATTAATTTATAAATGACTAAATAAAAATCATCAACTAAAAAACTTAAAGTAAAATTCAATTCATTCACCTTTCACAATTATTTATTGTAGGTGTCACATTAAGAAAACTCTAGCTCATAAAGGAGCCAAATTCAAATCAAGTACACAACTATGTTCATTGTCAATCAATCTCATATTAGTAAGGATGTGGCTCGCGTCCTCTAATTATATGGCTTGGCCAGTAGGCTCCACATATGATGTAATTACGACAAGAGTCCTCTGACTGAGTGGCTGTCGCCAAATGACACCATTATATTACGATCACGCATATGTATATGCTCATTTATACCTTGAGTTGTGAACCATAGGGTACACTTGATAGGGCAAAAGCCTTCTGTCAGCTAAGTTAGACTTAAACTTGTCTTCATAGACAAACTTCACCCTAGGTCTTCAAGAATTTCTTGGGCGACGCAACCCATGGCTACAAACAAGGATCCTTCAATCAGGTTGGGTCTACTACCTCCTCTAACTAAGTAGACTAGGGACCATGATAGCCCGAAATGACAGAACCATGAGATCCTGATCGGGCATGTCATCATTCCCCTAACCATCCACTTTAAGTTAATATAATGAATTTCGTATGCTTAAATTTTAAACTCCACATGTTACTATATGCTATGCATTTAACAATCTAATGACTACCCTTAATTGAAAGTTCTCTCTCAATACTGGGAGAGGTAATTAACTATAGGTGTTTGTGCCTATAAAAAATCTAGAACCAGATTTAAAGTTCTCACAAAATGAAGGCAAAATCTCTGGGTAGTGTCTTATCTACTATTCCATCTGCCTTGTGAAAATTTCATCGACACATAAATCAAACTCTCTTAATCGAAAGGTTTGCGGTGAATTTTTGGAGCCCACAGATTTCTGGTGACTCTACTAGGGATATGTTTCTCTTTCCATCTTTGGCTAGTCGAATCAAAGCTATAATAGAAGCAGAGTATAATAAAATTAAAATTTAATGTTATTTATAAAATAAAATTGATTGAAACTCAAAATTATTTTTACAATGAACATATTTTTGAAGTTTTTAAAATCTTTTTATATCATAACTTATTTTAATATTCTATCATGTTCGTTCTATTGATATTTGCATTATGAAAGTGTGGGGTGATATATCAATTACTGAATGTTAACCTCTATATTTCATTTGCAAAGATGGATCTTCAGAGCACACCATTCATCATGTTGTTAGGTCGCAGAGCCAACATCCGTCCGACTAATGTTGTAATCAATATTAAAGATGTTGGAGCTACCGTCTAATTTGGAAGTATAAACTTTTGAGCTATCAGTGCTACAAACAATCTTCCACGTGAAACACATGCATAATGTACACACCAACCTATGTAGGGGAGGAGAAAAACTAGAATGGTCACTACTGCTATTGAGGTTCCTCGAAAGAGAGCATCTGTATTCAAAAGATTGGGTCAATCTAAAGCACAGATCATGAAGAGAATCGTCACTAGGCAAAATGTTTCAATCATGCCTATGAATGCGACCACTCTATCAATTAAACCTTTGGCATTAAGAAGGTATGATGCTAAAGCCTCATCTTCTTGAGGAAAATTGACTAGAAGGCAAAGAAGAAGAAGAAATGTTAAATTGTGAGCTCACCAGTTACTACCTGGATCACCAGCCATGTGACCAGACTTGATGCCAGAAGTAAGTACTCCCATGCACAACAAGTTTTAAAATCTCAAGCGGGTAAAAAGGAATAACTTTACAGGTGATATCAAATAATCATTTTAGGAGCAGAGACACCAAACTCCAACCCCACAAAGGAGGCATCTCGAGACTCTATCTCCCAGAGTGCCATGTCAAGGTTGTCAAGAAAAGGATCTTATGAAGAAAAAATATCAAGACTCGATTATCAAGGAAAATGAGAAAGATTCATTAAAAGGGTACCTCTGTAATGCTTAAGACCATCCTAAGCAATTCTTTCATGGTGAACATTAGGGCGTGACACCTAAATTGCATGTTCGAGAATCTGCTACCGAAAGGTCTCAGTTGAAAGAAAAAAATAAATATGGAGGCTGAAGCATTGAGAAGAGGTAACGATAGAGAAGCAGAAAGGCATGACATTCAGGTTGCATTTCTGGAGGTTCGACAACAACAGAATTTGAAAGGAATGGATTCTTAAAAAAAAGCTTTGATTAATGAGCCTCATGGAGGTCGACACCTGGAGAGTCCTTCAAGGAATCCCATCACCAATGGGAAGGCCCTTATTTTGTATACAGTTGCACTAGGAGAATCCCTTAGAGCATTGCTCACATAGCATAATGAAGAAGAAGAAGAAAAAGAAGTGTTGAGCTAAAGGCTCAATAAAACTTTCTTAAATAGCTCACTGAGCAACCAACTCTACCTCCAGAAGCAAGTATTCCTACCACCAATGAATTTGAAATTTTGAAATGGGTATAATGGAATAGCTTTACTAGCAAAATGAAGCAAATGCCAAGCTTTAGCACCACAAAGGAAAGAACTCAAAACTCTGTCCATAAAGGTATAAAGAGTTCCCAAAGTGGCAAAGAAAAGTGGCTTTATAAAAAAAAAAGAAATTTTAGAGGCTAGTGATAATTATGAATGCCAAACTCCACTCAAAGTACTTTCATCTCTCATTATGACTTGCCACCAAGCCAAACACGTCCCACACGGTGAGCATCAAAGCATGGCACTTATACCATGAGTCCTAGAATCTATTGTTGAAAGGTCCTGGTTGAAAGATGAGCAAACTTGAAGGCTAAAGTTTCATGAAAATATTATTCTAGAGAAAGAAAATAGTGTGATATCTGATGTGTCTACCAAAAATTAGTTTATTATAAATGTACGGAGAGCATCGAAGCATGACACTTGGACCATAGGTTTAAGAATCCACCATCGAAAGCTCCCAACAAAAAGGCAAGCAAATTTGGAGGCCAAAGTCTCGAAGTGAAATTCCTTAAAGAAAGATAGCGGTGTGACATCTAGATTATACTCTCAGAGATCCACCATAAATAAAACTCATCAAGAATGTGTACTTAAGAGAAAGGTTATATGTGATGCAATTTTTGACGATTAACACCTTGGAGAATCATCAAGGGGATCCCATCGCAACCCAACACCATATCTTCGAGAGAAGGTTAGCTTCAATCGCAATCCTCTGATTGAAGAAATATTTATTATACACTTTGAGCTAGAAATTCATCAGAGGCGTTGATCAGAGATTCGCATTCAAGAGGAAGAAGTTGATGAAGAAGGATACTCCTTTCAAATGGGATAGAGAATGTTAAAAGGCTTTTGATAATATCAAAAAGTATCTGTTGAACCTATCAATTCTTGCAGTGCTAATCCTAAGGATGCCCCTTATCTTATATACGACTGCATTAAAAGAATCTCTTGGAGCATTGCTTGCATAGCACAATGAAGAAGGAAAAGAATATGCACTATATTATATCAGTTGAAGATTAATAGGAGCCGAGGCAAAGTAATCTTCTGATTGAGAAGCATTGTCTTGCGCTAAAATTCGCTACCCAGAAGCTTCAACAATATATATTGTCACATAAGATAACACTCATCTCAAAGTTCAATCCATTAAAGTTCTTGATGTCAAGACCAGGGTTGACAAGTGGTTTGGCATGATGAGTAGTGCTCTTGTTACAATTCGATATTATATATGTACCTCAGAAAATTATAAAGGGGCAAATACTAGTAGATTTTCTGACTACATATTTTATCCCAGCAGATTCAACAGTCAATGATGATTAACTTGATAAATAAATCTTGCTTATCCATAAAAGAGAAAAGCTATAGACCTGAGAAATGTATTTCGACAATGAATCATCTATTAAACTTTCTTAGCCCCCAAATCTACCAAAAGCAAGAGTCGCCCTCTTCTCTTCACCGGAAGGTGGCATAATGAGACGTCCATACAAGCTGACTGAACTGAGAACCAACAATGAAGCTAAATATAAGGCATTGGTGGTAGGCCTCGAAGAAGCTATTGTTATGGGCACCCAAAATTTAAGAATCTTCGAAGACTCTCAATTGGTGATCAACCAGGTGTTAAGTCTCTATAAGATTAATAAGCTTGAATTGGAGGTGAGTGCTTGAGCTCATGAAGCAAATTCTGAATGTTAAATTGGCCCAAGTTTCTCAATCGAAGAATAGCAAAGCAATTTTCCTGGCCAAGCTATCAAAAGAAATGGCAAACACGGACGACAACAATGTGTTGATTGAAGTGTCCATTCGTCGAGTTCTACAACTAGAAAATCTATATTCTCGCATGTAGAGGGACATCAAACACAAGCCAATAGGAAGCCATTCAAATTTCTCTTCACTCTCCCAAAGAATAACAAGCATAAGAGATAGAAAAAACTCAAAAGTGTTATAAAGAAATCATGTGAAGCTTTCATAGTGAAAGAGCCTGATGATTGGAGATAACCCTTCTCATCGGAAAGAAAGCAAATTGTCGAACAATAAATCACTAGTCATGTAGATTACAAAAGAATCATATGATATGCCCATGTTAATGACACACATGCATCAGAGATTCTTTGAATAAATGTGGCTGTGATGCTTAGGGATGGATGAAGTCAACAAAGTTACGTCAAAAATTTATGAAGGACTTTATGGGGCACAACAATCAAGTCCTAAAATGGTAGCAAAATTAAGATAATGGGATATTATTGGCCATCAATGGTGAAAGACTGCATAGATCATGCCAGGAAATGTCATGAATGCCAAGTTCACAGTGATCTCATTTATTAACCTCTGAAATCCTATGCACCCAATAATAGCATTCTGGTCGTTCGAAAGTTGGGGCATAGATATATTTGGGTCGATTGATCCTTCATCATTAGTTAGACATCGATTCATTTTAACAATTACAGATTACTTCTCTAAGTGGGCTGAAGCTGCTCCATTTAAGGAAGTCACTGTTGGTCGAGTTGTTGAGTTCTTCACCAACAATGTTGTCTACAAATTTAAGGTGTCATGACGAATCATTTCAGACAATGGTCCGGCCTTCAAGAGTGCGAAGATATACATATTCTCTGATCAGCACAACATTGATTTGTGATATTCATAATCAGGGCCAATGATAATGAGGAGGTTTTCAATAAAACTTTAGTGAAACTGCTCAAGAAAATTCTCACAAAGAATAAAAGAGAGTGACATACTAAAATGATGGAAGCACTCTAGGCATATAAAACAACTTACAAAATGCCAACCAAGGTCACTTTTTATGCTCTAACATTTAGAGCTGAAGTTGTTCTACCACTAGAAGTTGAGCTCCCATAACTTTATGTAGCTATCCAATTCAATCTTACTCGAGATGAGAATGCTCATCTGCAAATGGAAGACTTGGATGCATTTGATGAAGTTAGACTCCAAGATCAACAAAGTTTAGAAATCTACTGAGCTAGGATGTCCAAAGTATTCAAAAGGTCAGTACATCCTCGGACATTCCAGAAAGGTGAATTGGATCTAGTGCTGAGAAAGCCAATCATCCTTCATCACAAGATTAGTGGTAAATTTGAAGCTAACTGGGAAGGTCTCTACATCATAAGGAAGGTGTAAGAAGGAGGAGCTTACCACCTTATTGACATGAATGGTCAATGACCGATGCCACCAATCAACAATCGATATCTCAAAAAATATCACAACTAACTACGGATAAATATATAAACACTTAAATGAATCTTGCACTAATGAGGTTTTCATACCAAATACATATGTAATGTCACTTGAAGATTCTCTCGTAAAATGATAATGCATTTTCAAGTAACTGTGAAATCTCCTCATGTTAGACAGAGAGAATTTTTATATATTTAGCTAAGTTGACATCATGCTTCAAGCTGAGATACTCAGATAAATATATATAATAATAATCAGAATGAGCTATATTTATTTACATTAAAGAAGTTCTAACTCTATAATACATTTATATACTAGTCTGTAATCCCCCTGTTAAATATGGGTCATTTTTCTTTTATGATCAAAATTGTTCAATCCTATCATGTAAAATAGGAGGTCTTCTTGTATATATATTTGGGTTGACATCAAGCTTTATGCCAAAATCCATGGACATATCTATAATTGCTATCATTAAAGTTACAAGCTCTTACAATAACAAAAATAATTAATTGCACGCATGAAAAGATAGCCCTAAATGTTAAAAGTTTGTCTCCTAGATTTATCAAATTCTAAAGATCAAGTTAGAAGATGTCCTAGTTTTAGAAGCTTCAATCAGCTAACTTGGAAAAATATCAACCTCTACATCTTCAAATTTAGGACACCGATGGATTTTAGAGGTTAAACTCAACAAGCTCATAAATGGCCGAGTTGCTGACACTCTCCTCACTCAACAAGTTGCAAGAAAAGGCTGTAATGAAAGACCCCATTTTTATTAGTCTAATGACAAAACCATTAAGCCATCGTAGCTTAAGTTGAAGACTCGAGTATGTTCTAAAGGTTTGATTCAACAAGCCCACAAATGGCTGAGTCGTTGATGCTTCCTTCACTCAACAAGTCATAAGAAAAGGCCGCAGTGAAAGAGCTCATACTCATCAGTCCAATGTTGATAGCTATTCTCAAACCAATTTCAGCTTAGAGATTAAAAGTAACCATAATCTAAGAGATCTTTCTACTTGATCGATAAACCAAGATAATCTAAGGAAACAACTCTCAATTTAGAGCAGCCTCAAATCAATCTCTATATTACCTACAAGGTGATACTATAATCTCTTTTCAAAATTTTGATCAAGCATAGAGCACAAATAAAAGTCAATTTCCTCACCATGCTCATCAAAGTATAAAGAACAAGATCGAGAAAGAAACTCCATAGTTCATACAAAGTCGATGGGCAAACTAAAGGAATTACATGGTTATTCATTTAGTTAAGCACACTTTGCTAGACTTATAGCTCAACATTGTAGACCTAACATAAGTCAGAAGGCCATCTGTATGTACCCTTCAACGAGTCCGTAAAAGCAGCAAGCACAAAATTTAGGACATGCATACACTTCCTGATAAGTCAATATAGACAAATGAAGTCAATCCTTCATCAAGTCTGTCAAGCTTAAAGCTAGGATATAAGGAATTTTAAATCTCAAAGAAAATAAATAAATTTCTCCATCCAACCCGGTCAAGCATGAAGCTAGGGTTGGAAGAAATCCAAATCTATAAGGACACCAAAGAAATAGATCTTTAACAAACCCATTGAAGTAGAGAGTAGAAGATGAAAGAAGCTCTTATCCATCCGATAAGTCAATCATGTCATTTAGCTCATCCAAACACAAGGCATTGTACTAATGACATATTCTGTCAAAGCTCCATAACCCATTGGAATTGAAATTGAAGTGATTCACGATCTATGGCCAACCCAAAGGGTCAATCAATTTTCACCAAAACATGACTAGCTCCATGCACAAATCACATTTATTGGGGGGCATTTGTTAACCTCCATGCATGCATCATAGGTCAAGTCGAGCTCACAGGATGAAATTGACGAGCTTCAGATCATAAATCAAATCAGAAATGCAATCAACATTGGTGAAAATCAATCGAAATGATCTCTGATCGATCAACAGACATTTTCATCACGTTTAAAATGATGAAATTGATCAGAATTTACATATTACACAATTCGATAGTCGACCAATCAAGAAGAAGATTTGTCGATGCGCATATGTGCATATCAAAATCTGGAAGTTGTAACGTTGCCCAAAGACCTCCATTCATGAAATTGATTATGTTGTTAGCATCAAAACTTTGAAACCTATCAAATGAGATTGTCTAAGCTCAATTCGAATTAGTATGCTTGAATGTCGAGCGGTTTAAAGCAATAGCACACAATTTTGAACTGAATTTGGCTCGATTCGACACCGACTCGAACCAAATGGCCTCTGATCGTAAAATAAACTACGTCGTTGCGTCCGGAATATCAAAATAACCTAAGAATAATATATATATACTTAATTAGGGTTAATTCTCACTTAAATAAAAAATTCATATAATAACCTACTTATCCCTAACCCCAACTCACATAGCCCCAAAAATGCCACAATTGGCCCTAACTCTTGATTCCACTCATTCAGCCCATCCTCTCACATCTGGACAGCCCCCTCTCCGGCGAACAGTAGCCTCCGGCCTATCCCGAGCTCTATCCCTCCGTCTCCTGCATGACCCGAGCATCACGAGCCACGTCCGTCGTGTAGAACCTCAAGAAGACTCGGCGTGGCACCCAGCGACCCATACACCCACGCCACGCCCATGCTCAACGCGACCTCAAGATGCCCTCAGATGCCACCATGCATGCCCATGGCCGCATGAACAAAGTTTTTGTTGAAACATAAGAACTCGTATGCATCTTTCTTAATGTGGAAAGGAATCGGATTGCTTGTATATAAATACTCACACGTTGGTAAATATGTGTTTCATCCTGGTACCTTAGAACCACATACATGCCTTTCTTATCATGGTGAGATGGCGTATTCAGGCAGTGGTTTATACCACTCATACACGCCTTTCTTGGCATGGTGGGCAAGCCAAGCATACCCGAGGCAGCCCCATACAATAGGATGATGTTGGGATGCTGCCAAAATGCTGCTAAATTTTCACACTATCAGGAGACCTAAATAGCTTGACATAAAGCCATGTCACAATATAAAATTGATGTTTAAACTAACATTACAGGTGTATAAGTACCAGTACACGCCTTTCTTGTTATGGTGAAAAATCTGTTACGGTGTACCTGAGCCCCATACATAACTTTCTTTGGGATGGGGCATTCGACCATAGTATTTACACCACTCATACATGTCTTTGGCATAGTGGATAGGCTCAAGATAGGTGGCGCCCTACATGGAGAGACTATGGATAATACAGTCAAACTTCTACACTAACATGAGCAAGTACTAATATAAAATCAACTATAAAATTAATATTTAAATTGACATTTCAAGTATATAAATATATGTACACTCCTTTCTTGGAGTGGTGGAGAAATCTGTGTTACATGCAAGTGCTTTAGAGACCCATACATACCTTTCTTAGCATGGTGGAATGATGCATTTGGCTGTGATATTTACACCACCCATACATACCTTTCTTGGCATGGTGTATCAGTTCCCATATAAGGGACGACGATGGAGGCAAAAAAAATATCACAAAATTTTAAACTTGTAATGAAACTCAATCAAAATAAGCAATACTATTTAAATCCTATAAACTTAAATCAATATTGAATTGAAACACCCGAATGGACCCCGACACTATGCTGAATGCTTAAACTTAGTGTCTGAGAAAGTTGCGCAGATTAACTCATGGTTAGGTCTTAGAACCGAGTATGAGTTAATAAAACCTAAGAATCTAATAATATTATTATAATAATTCTAACTCAACAAGACATCTGAGAAGCTAATTCGGTCATATGACAGTAGATATGATCTTCTATTATTAAATTAATAAAGTCTATAGGATCTAAAATAATAAACCACCCTAATGATGACTATGTTGAATGGAGATTTCAATCAAAAGGGGATACTTCTATTAAAATGTATTAACCATCTAAAATTAAATTAACATAAATTAAATACCAATCTAAATGACAAATCTGGTATGTCATTAAGCTATAAATGACTAAATAAAGATCATCAACCAAAAAAAACTTAAAGTAAAATTTAATTTATCCACCTTCCACAATTGTTTATCGTATGTATTAAATTAAGAAAACTCTAGCTCACAAAGGATCCAAAGTCAAATAAGTACACAACTATATTCACTCTCAATTAATCTCATGTCAGTAAGGATGTGGCTTGTGTCCTCTTACTGCATAACTTGGCCAGTAAGCTCTACATGTGATATAGTTTTGACCAAAGTCCTCTGACCGGATGGCTGTCGTTAAATGATATCATTATATTACGATCACGACTGTAGTCCGTATGCTTCCTAATGGCTCTATACCTTGAGTTGTGAACTATATGGTATACTTGATAAGGCAAAAAGTCTTTTGTCAGCTAAGGTGAATTTAAAATTGTCTCCTTAGATAAACTTCACCCCAGGTCTATAATGATTTATTGGATGACAAAACCTATGGTTGTTGATAAGGATCATTCGGTCAGGTTGGGTCGACTACCTCCACTGACTAAGTAGACTAGGGATCACGATAACTTGGGATGACGAAATCATGGGATCTTGATCGGGCACGTCATCATTCTCCAACCATCCTCTTCAAGTTAATATGACGAATTTCATAAGCTTAAATTTTAAACTTCACATGCTACTATACACTACACATTTAGCGATCTAATGACTAGCCTTAATTGAAAGTTCTCTCTCAGTATTAGGATGGGTAATTAACTATAGGTGCTTGCACCCATAAAAAACCTGGAACCAATTCTAAAGTCCTCACAAAATGAGGGCAAAATCTCTGGTAGTGTCTTATCTACTATTCCATCTACCTTCGAAAAATTTCATCGACACATAAATCAAACTCTCTTAATTGAGAGGTCGGTGGCAAATTTTCGCAGCCCACACATACATCATTATCTAGGTGGTATGGCTGAAAATGTCCTATGCCTCCATAATTCACCACTCATGTGGCAAAAATAAATTATATTGAAATTAACAAACTACACAATAATTAGCTAAGCTAGTATTTATACATTAAAAAAAACGTTTAACAATATATCATGGTATGTTCGCCAAGTGACCTCGAGTAATGTGTGTCTGGCAAATCTATGGGGGCTTAAAGCAAGTATAATATTGCCTTTGATCGATACTAGTGCATATACCGTGCTACTTCTCTATCAACACTTATTCCTGAGTCAGTACAAGAAATATCATATACTTCCTTATCATCCCAAATTTGAATGTAATATTAGTGATAATCAGCCCAATCAACACAACACTTCCAACAACCATCAACTCACTAAAAATCTACCTCCATCAACTCTATTTCAGCTTAGTTAAACTATCTAGCAACTCACTCCGATAAGTGTCACACTACACGATGCTAGCATATCAATGACATCCTAGCCTCCCAAACATCTAGTCTTGAAGTGCATAAATATGCAACATGTAGCCATTTTGCTGACAGTAAGGCTATCAAATAATACTGAAATATCAAATAGTTTCAAGCTAAAAGAAAAATTATATAAAAGTATAATTAATAAATTTCAAGTAAACAAAAAAAACTTGATTTTGTTGGAGATTACTAAACTCATTTCTCTACACCCGCATGTAACTGGCTAGCTACTCAGGTACATAATGCTCGTTTCACTTGTAATTGAAAGAACAATTAGTATATTATGAATATAAGTTAAGTAAAAAAATATTTAAAATGTTAAATAAAAAAGATATCTTAAATCAGTACTATTCCCATCAATGTCAGCTGGATATAAGACTTGAAATATATGCCTGTTAACGTGAAATCTCTCAAATGCACACACATATAGTATTTATATACATCCAAGTCGTATTCACCCATATAAGCTTAATATATAAATTTTTAAGTACTATTGCTCTAATAGAGTACTACAAAAAAACTATCAACTCCTCCATAACAATAAAATTATTATTATTATTATTATTATTAGTTAGAAATAAAGATAATTTAAATAATTATATGAATAATATAAAATAAACATATTAAAACTAACAAGAATAACAATAACAAAACAAAAACTTAATAAAATTAACTAATATACTATAAATAGTAATAATAATAACAATGATATTAAATATATTTAAAAATAACATTATTATTCTCCTACTCATTCAAAATTAAATATTAAGCAAACTCAAGTAAATTTTTATATAGCATAACCTAAATATTTGAAAAATAAAATACTCCATTGGGCAAAAATCATATTTTTTTAATATATATATATATATATATATATATATATATATATATATTTATAAATTTACAAATTGAAAATTTTCTCTAACTTATTAATGTCAAATACTTTAGAAGATCTAAACAAATTAACATCAAGGAGTAATACAGTAGTAATATATTTACAACTTTTTTTGCAAAAAAATTTAAGAGAAATAAGCTTAGAAATTAGAGGAATATGAAAAAATTAATAGAAGTGAACTTAGAGATATATAGAAACTCATTAAAACTCTTTGGGAGGTTTAAACAGTCAATCACACCAGCTAAATCAACCCAACGGCTAGGTGAGCATTGGTTGGGTTGGACTTGATTGTCGCCCGGATTGGACTTGATTGTCGCCCATGGTTGCAGTTTGAAAAAAAAATATACCCATTATGGATGTCCGAAGAGTCAACAATATGCCGATATTGTATATTATTGATGATAATATAATAATGTACGTAAGATATCGATATTTCAATTATCGATAATGTCATTTCAAAAAAAAAAATTTTGACGTCATTATTACTAAATAAATTTTAAATTATTTTGTTTTTAAAAATTTCCCCTAGTTATATTCATTACACCTGTATATATTGAGAAAAAAATAATAAATAATTAAATAGAGTTGAAGGCATACAGTGCGAACAAGTCAGCTCTTGTGCTTATTGAGGGAGAAACCATTGCAGCTTTTGTTATGTGAAAGTAGATAAAAACAACTACCAATTGCGAGTAATAAGCTAGCATTTTGGATAATCGAAAGATCCATTTTCCTGTTGAGATTTCATCAAATAAACTTCAGCTTTATTGCAAAGAAGATTAATATTGAACACAAAAAACTATGCACTCCAATTTTGCTATTATGTTATTTAGATGTTGAATCTCATTGCCAACTTTTTCATCTACTTGTCATGAAACCATTTTGTTATCAAATGCTCATAGGTTGTTCAGGTAGTGTCATTCGAATAAATTGGTGAAGACTATAATTGCATATGCAAATCTGAACAGTAGGCCACCTTCCATTAAATATTTCAAGCAAAAGTGTTCATAGTATTATATATATGTGCACTAGTAGAGACTTGGTTGGCCATTTCATATTCTTGAAAAATTAACGATAAGAGATGTGCTAGTTTAATTGTACCTTGATATATTTTCATTGATAGAAGACACCGTCAGAATATTTAAACAAACTATAAATTATTATATTATCGTCTTAGTGTTTATAAATAAGAAAAAAAATGTAGGTGAATAAAACTATAAACAGAGTCGACAAGCCTGCTCTTGCTGCCCAATATGCCCGTTCTCTCTCTCTCTCTCTCTCTCTTCCCTCTTGTTCGATCTGCAAAATAATTTTCCAAAACAAGCCTTCCTTCTCTGCCTTTATTCCCTTAGAGATCGTTGCTTCAAAGATAGAAATTAACAGTTCCTCTTAGCGGAGCATAATCTCTATGATATGCTCTCTTTCCGCTCTGATCTACTTTCAGTACACAGTTGTGGGAATAGATCTCTATTTTGCGGTGAAATTGCAATTCATTTTTATATTTTTCATTTTTTTTTGGAAAGCCGAGAGGTTCATAGTGGTTCGATGAATTTTTCCCATGTTTTCTTGATTTATTCTAAATTTGTTTTCTTTTATTGTAAATTTCGTGTTCATTGAATATATGCTGCTATGCCGGTAACCATATTTTCATTTTTCAGCATAATTTTTATTTTTGCCCCTGTAATTTAAGTATTTTTGCTCTGACTTTAACTATTTTTCTGACTTCTTTGATTTTTTTTTAACTTTATGCAGTTCTTTTAAATTTTCTTTTTCTTAAGTTTGCTTAATTCTTCGTACAGAACAAATCAAATACTGCATAAAGTTTTAAAAAAAATTGTAAATAAGCCAGAAATTTAACTAAGAGTTACATTTAAAAAAAATATGCCATAAATGATTGATAAATTCTTTAAAATGAAAAGATTGTTACTGACATGCTTGCAATTATCATTTAATTTGTAAGAAAATAAAAGAAATCTAGAACAAATAAAGGAAACATGAGAAAATTCACAGAAGTCACTATGAACCTCTTTGTATGTCAAATAAATCTAAAAATATAAAAAAATTAGAACTTTGCCACAAAAGTCCAAATCTTGAGAATCCAACTGTGAACTGAGAGCAGATGCGAGCAGGAAGAGATTAGTTTGTTATGCTTTTCTAAGAGGAACTGTAAAGGTCGAAGAGGGTATCTTTCTTTGAAGTAATGATCACTTAAGGAAGAATAAAAGCTTGTTTGAATTTTTTTTTATTGAATGGATCAAGAGGGGAGAGAGAGAGAGAGAGAGATGAGAAAAAGAACAATTATATTGGGTAGCACAGGCAAGCTGGCCGACTTACCAACAGTGATGTTGACCGATGCCGTAGAAATTGGGGAGGAAGAGTATGGAGCTGAGTGATTAAAGCTGTATTAACTAAATGACGAATTGATTATCACTCATTCTTCGGCCCAATTGAGTCAGGTTTGTGAAAAGATGTTTGAAAGAAGATGTGATGAAGAAGAAGAGAGGCTTTTTAAAGATGTATTTCTCGATTAGCTCCTTGGCTTAAGAAAGTGTGCTTATTTTTGAAAACAATGATGTGAATGAGGTGTTGGTTAGGGGTAATGCTAACTTGTAGAACGGATGAACAAGCATTGATCGAATAATGATCATTTTGCTAGGAAGCTAAAACTATAATAATTATTATTAAATTTGATGCAATAATATATATATATATATATATATATATATATATATATATATATATATATATATATATATATATATATATATATATATATATATATATATATATATATGCACTAAAAAAGAGTAATAAAAGAAAATATAATAAATGAAAATATCCTCATTAGTATGAGTATATTATAATAATAAATAGTCTAGATTCATTCCACTAAAAATATTAAAATATTTTTTATTATTTAGATGGCAATAAATAATTTCAATAGCATTAATAATTTATCCTAAAATACTATAGTTATATGGAAGAAGATAAAACAAAACATTTTATAGGAAAATATTATACTTTTGATTCAGATATTATCTCAAAAATTGCCAATCGACCTCTTGATGAAAAGAGTGTTTTAAAGTGTATGAGAAGGCACATGGAATAGGATAAGACACTACCTAGAGATTTCCCTCATTTTGCGGGACTTTAGATCTGTTCGTTCTAAAGCAATCCCCATAGTTCATTACCCCTTCCGAAGTGAGAGAGAACTGACAAGGTTAATGTTAGATCATAATGCATAGGCGTATAGTAGACATGTAGAGTTTTAGAATTTAAGATATGAAATTCATCATTTTAGCTTAAACCAGATGGTTGGGGGAATGATGGTGTGCCCGATCTAGATCCCATGGTTCCGTCGTCCAGTGCAGTCGCAGTCCCTATTCTACTTAAATAGAGGAGGTAGTCGACCCAACCTGACAGAAGGATCCTCATCAGCAACACATGGGTTACATCGTCCAAGAAATTCTTGTAGACTTAGGGTGATATTTGTCTAAGGAGATAATCTTAAGTCTACCTTAGGTGAAAGATGATTGTTTGTCTTATCAAGTATACCCTATGATTCACAACTCAAAGGGCATAGCCATTGAGGAGCATATGGGCTACAATCGTGATCATAATATATTGGAGCCGGATTGGCCAAACCACCCAATCAGAGGACTCGGTCGTATTTTACATATGTGAAGCTCGGCCAAGCCATGCAAATGAAGGACACTGCCACGCCCTTATGACAAGAGATTGATTGAGAGTGTACATAGCATAACACTTAATTTTATATTGGCTCATTTTTGAGCTAAAGTTTTCTTAATTTGTCACCCCGACAAACAATAAGGTGGATAGGTTGAGTTTGATTTTAAGCTTTTAATGATAGAGTTTCATTTAAGTAGTTTCAAATTAATATTTGATTTCATTTAAAAATTTTGATTAATTTGAAAATATTTAAGAGCTTTAGATCATGTCAACTCTATTTAGCTGTCCAACGAGGATTAGATCTACTATCACCTGATAAAATCAGTTTCTTAGATATTTTACTAATTTGAAATTTTTATTATAAGTTTTTAGATTTTGTTAACACAGACCTAGCCCTAAGACTAAACCGGAAGCAACCTGCGCAACATCCTGAGACACTTGAAATTAGGCATTCAGTATAGTGTCGGGGTCCGTGCAAGTGTAATTAATAATTCAAAAAATTTTATGTTTGAATTAAGAACTTTAGATCCTGTCAACTCTGTTTAACTGTTAACAGACGATCAGATTTACTGTCACCTGATAGATATTTTATTGATTTGAAACTTTTATTATAGGTTTTTAAGTTTTGTTAACTTGGACCCAGTCCTAAGACTAAACCAAGAAGCAATCTGCACAACATCCTCAGACACTTAAATTTAGGCATTCAACATAGTGCTAGGGTCCATGCGGGTGTGATTAATAATTCAGATAATTTTATGTTTGAATTAAAAACTTTAGATCCAACTCGTTAATCAATGGAGGATCGATCCATCTACGTAATTCATTTTTAGATATTTTACTGATTTGAAACTTTTATTATAGGTTTTTAGGTTTTGTTAACCCTGACCCAATCCTAAGACAAACCGAATCACCTGCAACATCCTCGACACTTGAATTTAAGCATTCAAAGATAGTATTACGCGTGTATTTAAGAATTTAGGTAATTTTATGTTTGAATCATGAGATTGATTTTAGATTTTTCATTTGATTCAAATTTTAGACTAGGCAGCTTTTTCAGACATTAAAATTTGCACTTGAAATCTCTATGTCCGAGCACATGCAGGTGTTTATAGCTTAGCTAATTTTATCTAATTAATGAAAATCATTGATTTTGAAAATCATAATTAGATTGCAATTTCTTAATTTTTGTTCAAACGAAGCCCTATTATTTTTATAGATTTGAATTTAGTATCACGCCACACGCTAGAAGTTGCCGATGATGTGATTTTGATTGTAGTTTAACATATTTCTTGCACTTAGTTTACTTATTGAGTTTTTACATTTCTCCCAATTTGATTATGCTCCATTTACATCAATTTTGATAGATTATGTCGATTTCAGTGTTTGTTGCTTTAGTCGTACTCATGCTTATTAGCTAACATAGTAATCACATTCACATTCATATGAGAATTATTAAATCCAATTTGGATTCATCCTTAGATTTTGAGTTTATTGCAAGTTTGTTATGAATTTAGCATTAGTCCCTCCACAAATTTCAATTAAAGCTTGTTTAATTTTGAGGAATTTACAAAAAAAGAGAACTCACTTTACCGCTTCAATTTAAGCCATAAGGAATTGCAATTAAAGCTTGTGAGTTTAACATTAGTCTCCCCAAATTTTACTTAGATTTTAAATGAACATTCTATTCTTTCCAAAATTTTCTTTAAAGGCTCCCCCCTTTTTTTTCTTATTATTTCTTAATTTAAAATTAGTCGGGTTTTCTATTCAGCATTCTTAAGTCCGCTCATCTAACCCTCTCTTTTTTTTTTTGAGTCAAAAGATTTGATGTAATTTTGGTAGCCTCCCAACATCATCCCTGTGTAGAGGGCTACATCCGGGGTGTTTTGGCTTACTCAGATGCCCTCGAAGCTGAGTGGTGTCTTGATCGCGAATCGGTTTTATCTTGCCTCGAGCACAAACGAGGCATTTAAACCCGATAAAGACAAATGCAATATATATTCATTCCCCCCCCCCCCAACACACACACACACACACACAAACTTTTTTTTCTCAGTTTGGAGATTAGAAAAAATTTTGGCAACATTTCAACGACATCTAACTGTGTCGCCTTACTGACACCCTCGAACCAGTGTCTTGTAACACACGCCTATTTTTTTCATTCCGTCACTCTTAAGCTCAACGAGGTCTTCAAACCCACAAAGAATAGATATATATATATATATATATATATATATATATATATATATATATATATATATATATATATATATATATATATATATATATATATATATATTCAAACCTACAAAGAAATATATATATATATATATATATATATATATACACATGTTCTAATGCATTTTTCGGTGCGCTACAATGCTTGGCAAAGGAACGGGGTTGGGTAGGCAATTGAGAGTGCAAGGCAAGGAGTACGATGCCGAAAATTGAAAGAAGAATTCGCCTGTTGACGATATTCTTCTCTGATTTTGCGATGAAGAAGAGGTAGGAAGGCTAAAGCAAAGAATTCGACGCCACAAATCGAAAGATGAATTCGCCTCTTGACGATATTTTTCCTTGATTTGAAGGTCACTGAGGGTCACTGTCTAGTGTCAACCCATAGTTTCTAAATTTGCATTAAGATGAATGTATGGAAAAATATAAGGAGTGATAAATTGCATAGTTTTGCATGTTGAACTGAGTTAGAATATGCTGGTGTCAATTAGTCTAGTTAATAAGAGCTTTGAAAATTTTTGGTAAGGTCTTGGGATCGAATCCGATCAAAATTATAAAAAAGTCTCATTTTATAAACTTGGGTGACCAAAAAAAAAACTGAGGTAGAAGATGTAATATATAAAGTTAATTTGAAAGGATTAAGGAGGGAAAAAAAAGGAAAGATCAATGGTGACCAGTTGTGAGATGGATGGTTACTTGTGCAAAAGACTTTACACAAAATAGATTTAATATCTCGAGCAGCATGCAACAAGAAGAATGGAGAAAAAGATTTCATAAAGGAAATGATAAATAATTTGAATAAATCAAATAGCAACAACGATGATGACAAAACCAAGCATTTTTACTGTAGTTATGAGAGGAAAAAACCAGTGCTGGAATTTTTCTTTGAATCCTAACTGAAACTGCCATTATTTACTTTGTATAGATTGCAGGATTAATGGTTGTCTCAATATTGAATGGGACTATATACTTGGTTTAATTTAGTATGTGATTATTGTTGTATTAAATTGGAGTAGCTCAATTCCAAATAGATTTCATGATCTTCTCCTACATGTGATCTTCTGTGAAGAGAATGCGATATATTCCACATATGAAGACTAGATTTATAATGCTAGATAGAGTCTATGTCCCTAATCATAATTTCTGTGAAGAAGGTGCATCAATCTCAGTACTACTGAATCCAGCGTTGGTTAAGGATCAAATCCTGAGTTATTATTATTATTATTATTATTATTATTATTATTATTATTATTATTATTATTATTATTATTATTATTATTATTATTATTATTATTATTATTATTATTTTTCTCTTTTGTGGAAACTGATCATTGACAACTTCAACAAACCAGAAATCTGGCTGCTGAGATCATTTTTTTTTAAGCTGTCACAGACATTGAGATTATTTATATTCATTTATTCTTCATAATCCTATGATTTCGCTGCTACAACTAATCTATGTTGAAGTTCGTGTAATCATGTTTGATTAGTTTGAATCTTTTTAATGTTTTAGGTTTAACTGTCCATGTAAGTTGGTGGTGATATAATTATATGAGGAAAGAGTTTATTTTTTTTTAAGCTTGGTGATTTGATCATCTTCGGTAGTTAACTGCACAGATAGAAATCTGACTCTTACCGGCATGTTCTTAGAAGTGTCATGTTTTCATTAGGTGCACTTCTTCAAATTTTGATTTATAAATCTTTAACATAAAGCAAAGTATTTAATTAACTTGGTAAATTTTCAATGTGGCATAGATTGTGACCACAAGAGTTCATTCCCATGTTATGATTGATTATTAATAATTAATATAAAATGTATAATTAAAAAAATCTGAAGTCAATATTTTTTATTAGTTGAGAACCTTGAAAGTCTTTTTATCAAAAAATGCCAAAAAAAATACTTTTTAAAACCTAAACTATAAAATTTGATGCAGCTTAACGATAAACGATTTTTTTTACTTTGAGGAGAGTCAGGGAAGAACAAAAAGGATTGCAGATTTGAAACTACATTTAGGGAGATGGAAGTTAAAGCTGCATCTAAGCAGTTAAAGCTGCATCTAAGCACAGAAGGAGAATGACAAAGAGTCATTTAACTGAAAAAATGTTCTTGGAAGGCATCATAATGAAGTTGGACAGTGTTATCGTATGAGAAGTAGCGGAAGAGTGGTAGGCTGGGCAAAATTATGGCTGGCTCAACAAAATGAAGATCTTAAGTAAGATGAATTGGAGATGAGATGACAAGTCAATTTAGATTTGATGGGAAGAGACAAGAATGAATTAGTAAAGTGAATAGGATGGGAGCAAATTTAGGTTTTTAAGCTATCACACCAAATTGGGATGAAAATGGTTGAACCCATAGAAAATTGCTTATAATGTGTCATCCATGTGTCCAATAATCAAGGCATTTTGACTTTAATTTTTGAGAAAAATATTTCAAACACATCTTAAGCATATCAAATAGGTGATAGACCATGTTGAAGGTGTGTCTGTCTAATATATGGCATAAAAGTGTAAAAGTTTAAGGAGCTATTTGGGATCAATTTTATTTGTTTATTATATTTTTTAAGTGATTTTATTTTTTATTTTAAAAAATAAATAATATTACTTTTAAAATCACTCAAAACAACTTTTATAAAATAACTTTTAGATGTTTTGAGTGTATTTAACAACAATTACTATCAAATATATTTTATTTTGAAACAAAATATAAATAAAATAAAATAAAAAATAAAATAAAAAACAAAAAAAAAGTGTGCATAAATGGTCCCTAAGTGTCAGTGCTTCATAGAATATTATTTTATCCCATTAAAGATTACTATTAAAGTTAAAGATGGAGTATCTGCAATCCTAAGTAGGATGTGACGGACAATACTTTATAAATGACAAACATAGATTTTTTTTTGTGTACAAATCTAAGTTTGAATTTTTCAAGACTTGAATTTTATTCATCAAAATTAAGAACATGGATTTTTGGCAAAGGCTGAACATTCATTCGGAGGAAAAATTGATGTTCCAAGAATACAATATGGCAATAGATTTGAAATTTTTTGAAACCTAGATCATAATATACATAGCCTTTATGAGAAGTGCTATAACTCACAAATGCACATTTAATAGATTAAACTGAGATTTTTTGACATTCTTATGTTGGTAGATAGACTTACTAAATACAATTAGATGTATGCAAATCATGATAATTATTATACTTTTGAAAGATGTGATAATAAGGAGAGTCAAATTTCATGATAAGAGTTGATAATCTATTAATTAGATGGACTACCATGCTTAATTCTTCAACCCATAAATTAAGTAGAATTAAAGATTCCAGTAATAAGTTTCAAAGAACTTCAAAGAAGTGGTAATTTTTCTATTTAGGAGCAACAATTTAAGGAGGTGTATAAGGGTATGATCTCTGAGAAATAGTTTACTTATTATAAAGAAAATCTTGAAATTGAAATGATACATGTTCACCCCTAGAGTTGGATTTTAAGACTTAATCTGGGATGAAAATTGGAGGTTTCAACATAAACAGTCAAGTTTTGAAAGACATTGAATATATCTTAACAAATAAAATTAATTGAGGTTAACTTACTGTAATCATTAATGAATGTTATATTTATAATTTACCAGTTATATTACAAGAATGGCACCCCATACATCACTGTGATTCAAATCAAAATAATTACCATATGATAGAAAAGAATGACTATTGCACTTTCCCATTTTGCATGTTGAACAATCAAATGAAAGATGGGAAGAAAATTGCTCCTTTCCCAACTAACCAGAGTTTATTAGATGGGATAAAACATTAATATTGGGATGACCTAATCATTATTTTGTCGTAAAAGAAAATGAAATTAGTCTTCTAACTTTAGGCCCTTTTTGAAGTATTTTTTTTGGTCACTTAGTCCCACACAATATAACCAATTTAGTTATAATCAATCATTTTTTCTGCTGATATTACATTAGTAGAGAGCATGGGAGATATGAAGACATCTTTAACAAAAAGATTAATTTCACCAATTGTTTTAATAAGTAATGGACTATCACTAGCAATTTGAATATATAATGAGTGATGATATGATTGGATATCATGAAAAGGATGTGAAGTATGAGTCATAAGATTGGAGACACCATATGCCATAAGCTAAGATTAAGAAGATAGTGTATTCTATCTTATTATCCTAAGGTCAATAGAGCTTTAATTACATATCTATTAAATCTTTTCAGGAATAATCCTTGGTTTGTCCGAAGCTATTAAACCAACTACTTGATCAATAATAATTGTTTGAGACTTGGCTATCCGTTTTGAGAAGAGGTATGACATTCTTTGATCACGCGTCTTGCATTATTACAATAATTACAGAATTTCTTTGTGCATGTGGCGACAAAATATCACGTAACCACGAACATCTAACCGACTTCAAAACTCACACCTAATGCCAGTTTGTTCTGAAAAAAGCAATATAAGGGCAAGTCTTCAAACTACTTTTAAACGGCAGGGCTTGGTAAATTTAGTGATCAAGTTTCACTAGTTAGTTTTGAACAAAGTAATATAAAATTTTGAACAATGTGCTCATTCAAAGCTTCATCAAAGCATTGACCTGCTTCAATATTATAAATGAAGATTGGACTTTCTCTAGTAATCTAAAAAGAGTTTAGAGACTTCAATGGCTTGATTAGTTGAGAAATCTATGTCTTGTTAAATACATGTCATTCATTAGGTTCTCTCCTGATTATTTATTCAGTTGATGAGCTAGAAATAAGGGCGGTTTAATTACCCTTTTTTCTTTGTTAATTTATGTTTTATTTACATATTGCTGAAAGCTTAGTTTTGTGGTAGTTGATATGCTTTGGAAGAGCTCGGCAATTAAGTATTTGTTAGGGAGACTAGATATCCTCTTTGAAGTAATAACAACTCTAAATACAATATAGTTCCTTGACCTCAACATTGACATATATGAGTGCTACTTGCTCTGCTTACATTTTATGAATTTTATATGTATGTTGTTAAAAAGTATACAAATATGTTAATGTTGGTGGATTAATTGAAAATTATCGATACTTTATCTTGATTTATGAGAAAGTTGACTCATAATTATCTGAAAGATATTATGATTGAGGTGTAATCTAATTCAAACACCAATAGAAAAAAAATAAATATAAAAATAAAATAAAATAAAAGGAGATCAATATGCAAATATAGTGAAGAATTTAAAAGTTCAATCAATTGATAATTCTTTACTATTGCTAATGATTGATTGTAGAGTTGCATAGCTTAAATTGATGCAAATTAAGAAATAAAGCTATAGTAGTAAAAATAGTTTAAATTAGCATTATATGACAAATTATGCTCTATGACATAATAAAATGTACATGAACTCAAAAATTGTTGTACTTTTTGTGGGTTTTTAAATCCATAACATTTAAAACACCTATATTTATAAATTTCACACTTAAAATATAATATTTACTATAATAACACCCTAAAATAACACAAATAATCAAAACTAGCACTCTGGTAACCATTCCTTTTATTCACAAGAAACGAACAGCACTAGAATAACATGTCTGTCGAAAACAACACTCTCAAGACAAGGGATAGGAAAAGAATGAGAACGAACCTAGATTTTTGAATGGTGAACTCACTAGAGGCGATATCGGTAGATCTTCCAAGATTATCTCCACCTACTTAAGGCCAAGCTCTCGGAGTATCTTCCTCTTGCCTACCATTGAAGATAACGGTGAGAAACAACGCTTATACCGAATGGAGCAGCAAACTGTAGGCGTAAGTTGCAAATAAGATCCAAATTTTTCTCTATTCACAACGTTGTCAGCATGTGTGCTGCTTCTCATGCAGTCAGGACTCAAAGCCTCCATTTCCATAAGAAGATAGTCCAAGTGAATTCATGGAATATTATCAAAACTCCACTCTGCCCAAATAAAAAATCAACCATCACCAATATCTCTATTTTGGATATCGTCTATTATGCATGGATATGGATACGACACAACATGGATATGAAACATGTCTATTATTGAAAATATAAGCTTTGGACACATGTTGAACACAATATTACAAAATTTTATCTTAATAATTATAAATAAAATGTCTAATATAATATAAATTGAGTATTAAGAGTTGATATGTCATTAAAAAATCCATCTATCTTGAGATAAAAATCATTATCTTCCAACACTTTTTGTTGGCTATTAATATAGTCAAGCTAACCATCTTAATGGGGCTAACTCGATGATGTCGAAAGCAACCTAATCCAAGTTCAGATTAGCTCAAATCAAGCACTTAAAACATAAATAAAACTTTTAGAATATCATATAGATGCTTAAATTGATTTAAAAAATGACATGCTTATAGTTAAATTGAGTGTCTTGACGAGACCAATCTAACAAGCCCAATATTTCATAATTCTGACTTTATTTGGACACTCAAATATTTAAAATACATCTCATGATCATGAGAATCATTTTGAACCATCCGATAGAACGATTTGGATTTTGCCTGTATTTGCAATGAATGTCACTCTCAAAATATATAAATAAACCTTCATTCTTCACATAAGGGGACCTAAGAAGAATATGAGAGAGAGAGTTCTGACGCTTGAAGAATCTTAAGACACAGCCGAACCACCACTCACCACCATCGTCGACCCTTCGACTGCCACCACCACGGGATTGTGGATCGACTGATGCTACCCGACCATCATCGTCAATCTCCGATATCAACCAATGCTCGACCAACATTAATAGATTGTTATCAACCGTCGCCACCAGACCGTCATAGCCCAACCATCGTCATTGGACCATCGTTGGCCACTTCCACTGACCGTCACTCAGCTGTCGTTGCCCAACCATCGTTGTTGGACTTCTACATGTTTTATATATATATAAGTAAACAGCATATTCTGTAACTTTCTTCAACTACAGCTATTATACATATTTTTTATCTGGAAGATGATACATGTGATGATGACCTCATTCCGTTTGAAGATCCATCAATTCATCAGCAAATCTCTTAAGAAATACATGAATAGATCACTTCTCCCCATTAATTTATGCGCCATTTTTATAACTTTTTTCTTCCCTCATCTTTTTTTTTTTAATTTACATTCAGAGCTAAACTTTCCATAGTTTATAGCAGGCTTCTGCCTAAACAAATTATTAATATTATTTACTTATCATGTCGGTAATTCATATTAGCAAGCAGGTTGCTATTGATATGTTTAAAATTCCGGATAACTATTTAATTTTCTTATTTCTAAGATTGTCATAAAAAATTCCTATATGCTGATTCAGTTTAGGTTTTGATGCCATATTAGCTTGAAATCCAGTGATTTCATTATTCCAGCTTGCTATAGAATCTTAATCCAAGTTGTAAACATAAGCTTTGTGAGGGATTGTATAAACCAGAGTTTGTTGATGATAGCTATTGAGTCACTTTCAAAACTAAAGTGATATTTCATTTTGCTTCAAAGCATATATGAACATAGGTCAAGAGTGATGAAGCCACATAAGATTTGATTGTATTTAATTGCCTTTTAGTTTAATTTATTCTCTTCTACATTTCTTAGCTAATGTTTCCTTCATTGTTGAAAGAATTGTAAGTTAGAAAGATTACCCAAAGAAACTATTAATATCATTAGTTTTCAATGATCTTTTAGTCAATATTTTTTTGAACTACCTTTGCTGAATAAATCATATTTAAAATTTTTTTGAAAAAAAAAATCATATAATCACAAGTTATGATAAATTATTTTAAATGTTTGTACCTTATCATTTATGTTTGAAATGAAAGAATATCATATTTAAATGATAAATTTTATTAACTATTTTCAACGAATAATTTTGACAGAAGTAATATACATTAACTGTATATTGATATCATATCTAAAAGTTATATTTTGACTCATGTAATAATTTTTTTAACAAGAGTGGTATACATCAATACACAATATTTCAAAGTCAGTACATAAAATTTTACAGTAATACACGAATAATTGTCAATTGGTTGAGCATCGCATGTAAAATTATCTAGTTGAAAAAAAATTTATTTTTAAAATAAAATTACCTCAAAATTATTTTAATATTTTTAAAAAAATTAATTTATTTTTTAAATAAAAGCTAAAAAAGTAAACAAATAAATATTTATTTTATCATTTTATTTATTTTTTAAAAGTCAAAATAAAACTGGTAAGAAATCTCTGATCATCCAAATTCTATGAGTGGATCAACCTCTCAAAAGTTCGGTTGGATAAAAACGTTGAAAAGAAGAGCGCCCACATGCGCAAGTGGACGTGACAAAGAATATTTAATAGGGACGGTCTACGCCGACTCACACGCATTGACTCTTCCCCCTTTTTTTATTATTTATTTCATAACAATTAAGAGATTATTTTTAAAATAAGCTTAGTGCTAATGATAATTAGTTATTTAGGCACGAAAAAAATATAATTAGCAAAATAGGCATAGTCGTCCGTCAAACGGACGACTGGCGTCGACGTGGAGACGCCAGTCGTCCGTTTGACGGACGACTGGCCACCTTTTTTTTTTTTTTTTCTGGTTTGTATGGGGAGAGAGAGAGAGAGAGAGAGAGAGAGAGAGAGAGAGAGAGAGACAGACCTTTTTTTTTTTTTTTTTTTTTATAACGACGGGGAGAGAGAGAGAGAGAGAGAGAAGATTTTATTTTTATTAATTTTTTTAAATAATATAATTATTTAAAATATATAATTTAAAATTATTTTTATAAAATATTTAATAACTAAATATTTATATATTTAGTTATTAATTTTTTTATTTATATATATAATTAAATATATAATTTAAAATATTTTTAATTATATATATAAATTTATAAATTTATTTAATATTTTTTATTAATTAATATAATTATGTATAATATATAATTTTTATTAATTTTGTTAATATATAATATAAAAAATATTTAAAATATATAAATAAATAAATAAACAAAAGAATAAATTATATAAATATTTTATAAACTATATAAATAAAATAATTATATATATATATATATTTATAAATTTATTTAGTTATTTATATATTTAAATTATATAAATATTTTAAGTTATATAAATAATTTAAAAATTTAAAATATATAAATAAATAAATAGTTATATATATATATATATATATATAATTAGTTATTTATTTATTTAAAAATATTTATTTCTTTAAAATATATAATTAGTTAAATAAATAAATAAATAAATAATTGTAAATTATATAAATATTTAGTTATTTATATATTTATAAAATATTTAGTTATTTATTCATTTATATATATATATATATATATATATATATATATATATATTATATTTATTCATTTCTTTATTTATTTATTAAAAAATTATTTATTTATTTCTTTTTTATATTTTTTATATTTTATATTTTGTTATTATTATTATTAAAGACTTATATTAATAAATATATATATATATATATATATATATATATATATATATATATTAATTAAAAAATATTCTATAAAAATTATTTTTAAATTATTTATATAACTTAAAAATATTTATATAATTTAAACATATAAATAACTAAATAAATTTATAAATATATATGTATATATATATATATATAATTATTTTATTTATATAGTTTATAAAATATTTATATAATTTATTCTTTTAATTATTTATTTATTTATATATTTTAAATATTTTTATATTATATATTAACAAAAATTAATAAAAATTATATATTATACATAATTATATTAATTAATAAAAAATATTAAATAAATTTATAAATTTATATATATAATTAAAAATATTTTTAAATTATATATTTAATTATATATATAAATAAAAAAATTAATAACTAAATATATAAATATTTAGTTATTAAATATTTTATAAAAAATAATTTTAAATTATATTTTTAAATAATTATATTATTTAAAAAAATTAATAAAAATAAAATCTTCCTCTCTCTTCTCTCTCTCTCTCTCCCCAAAAGAAGTTATTAGTCAACAGCCGGAGAGACAGTTGGCGTGCCGTCCGTTTGACGGACGACTTTTCTCTTTTATATTTTTTTTTTCCTAAATAACTAATTATCATTAGCACTAAGCCTATTTTAAAAATAATCCCTAACAATTAATTATTTACAATATGTCCTTTTCTATGAATATTAGGTCACAACTTCCATTTTTTATAATGCTGTAAAATAAGAAAATAATTGTTTTATTTAGTTAATTAATTTGCATTTTATGTGTTGCTTGTGTGTGGGGGCCAACACTACTCATGTTGATATTATAAGACCTAATTAGTAGTCTAATAAGACTCTTGATTAATTTTAATCATTATTTAGTTAATCCGAGTAGTTTGACCATTTAAAAAAAATGATTTCATCGCTTTTATTTATTTAATTGTTTAATGCCTAGAGTGAATAACTATGATTTTTTTTATTAAATTTGTTTTCTATCATGTATTTATTTTAGATGATTTATTTTAGATGATTTATATTAGATTTGTCCCTAAATCTATTTTTAAGGCTGAAACTTTCAAAATTCATAACTAATTATAGAAAAATCTCAAAAATATAAATGAGAGCTTGTTTTAAAGATGGTTTATGTGAATATAAGCTTAACATATGAAGTGAAGTTTTTTTCTTTCATTCATATGTTGATTTGCATAAGTACAAATGTTAGTGGATATATTAGTCTTGACATTCCGGGGATGCATGGCTTTAAGTAGCCCCAAGAGGTTTCTACCTCATTCCCCTGGTATAAAATAATGGTGATGTACCTGCTTGAATTCCTTCTTATGCATTTTGAAATTAGAATATAGATAGAGCTTTAATTCATACACACAAATAAATCAATTAAATTAAATTCTACTTTTGCATGATTTTCTATTCTTACAATTTCTTATACATCCATATATATTTAAAAATAGTGAGTATATTAGTTTAGACATGCCGAGGACACACAACTTTAAGTTACCCAAAGGAGGCTCCTACACTCTCCTCGTGCAAAATAATGGCAATATACTTGCTTAAAACTTTCATACATTTGAATGTATATTTAACTAATGAATGAAAATCCTCTTTTCTATAAAAAAAAAAAACCATTTATGCATCCTGCATTGAAGTATGCCAAAAATATATTATATGCCTAAATATGTTCAGGATTTAATCATATGCATGTTATGTATGATGGAAAAAAATGAAAAGATATATTTCATGTGATAGTAGTTCATTCTAATTAATTTTAAGATACCTCTCTTATTGAATGAGATTATTTAAACTGAACCTAAACTTAAGATTAATTTAAAATATGTAATAAGTCATTCACTAAAAGAAAATTTCATTTAATTAATTTGCTTTAAATGTGACTGAAGGTAGAGATAAAAGAGAGTGATCCTCTTTTTATAACACTTAGTTGTTAAGTGTAAGCCAATTAAAATAAAAAGAAAATATTAATCACAAATCAATTAAGCCACTTAAAGTGAAAACATCCTTCAAATTAAATCCTTTCTTACTAAGAAAATTATAACAAAGTCTAGTTAAGGCATACCACACAAATCTTAATACACACACCTTAGAATTAAGTCACCACTTTTAGCCTTATGTTAGGGTGGTGCATGGTTTGATGTATGTTTTATTTTATGATATATTATTGTAGACTAGATATTAGGGTGTATGCTTCATAGACTGGATGTTAGGCCGTGATTAGCCTAATCATGTCTTCTACATGAGATTATGCTTAAAGGAGTGCTTAAAAATAAATATAAATGCTCTCTTTTGTAGGTTGCTTAACCCCTAAGCATAATCTAAATTAGGACAGGTGGACTTAGTGATCCATGTGCAGGGTGCTAAGTCCAAACTATACATATAACTGTATGGATTGTATGGTGTATTTAGCTAGCACTTCTTTTACATGTGTAGTTAGATTTATTTTTCTTATTTTTATTATAATTATGCATTAGAAATTAAAATTAGTGTTATGGGGGATTACGATGAATGAAGGTTTTTGTCTGGGAGGCACCCGCGATGCCTTTAGAGTAAGTAAATTCAAACAAAGAAGAAAATAAGAGAAAACCTGAAGATATAAAGAATGAAGACTCCCATAGCATTTATTTAATTGTAATTGTAATTATTCTTTCATATACCGGGTTGCATAAGGGTAGAGCTCGGGTACCCTTTTTTTTCTTTTCGGGTTGTACAGCAGTACCCGACTACAACCTATTATTCTTTTATATTAAGTTTATAAATTGCTTGATATTTTATTTACAATTGTACAATAGAAATGGCATGTATTTTCTTAGTTTCTTCATATAAGGTGATTTAATGTGTGGCCTAAATCCGATTAGACTCTTAGGAAAAAATAAATTTTCTAACCCAACTACAACTCATAACTAAATTTTCTAAATAACTCATAACCTCACATAAATCCTAAGCTTTAAATTAAGATAATTAAAAGACTTAGCAACCCCTTATCTGGATGTTGTATGCTTAATATCATACATGTCATCTTGTTTCACTTTTGCTAAGAGAGGGTTTCCATCCTTACACGATAGGGGAAGACTTGACAATTGAGGGTCTCCTCTGTGGTGAAAAATACCTCTGTCTTTCTGATTTAGCCAATAATTCTAATTTATCATACATTTAGGTATATAAAAATCCTATGGCCTTTGTCAAAATAGAGAGTCAAAAAATTAAATAAAAATTGGTAAGATTTACATCAGACTAAGTCATTACTTATACCACTCATGCTCTAGTCTCTTTGAGAGTGGGTTTATGGAATTTAGTCTCTTTCTAAATAAAAACAACCTAACCATCTTGCAAAATTATATGACTTGACCATATAGTTTTAAAACGTAGGAAAAGTTAGCTAGCTACCACACCAAGCATTTTTAAGTCCAGTAGTCGAGTGGTTTAACCTCTCTTATGGAGGTAAACCATATACCGATCTTTACTTAGATTTAGGACATGCTTAGGCCTTCGCTAATGCTCCCTAGACTTAAGATCGGTTGTTATTTTCTACAAGCATAAATCCTCACCTTTAGACATTTTCACAATATTGTATGGGATTACAAGGCCTAATTTTCTAACAAAATTTCAACTCAGATATATATAATTCTCTTCAATTTCAAATGTATAAAGCCTAACCATATGATAGATTAGAATGCTCACTAGGTCTCCTAGTATCATGAGCATTCTCTACTCATATATATATATATTATTTTTGTTCGTTGTAGGAGGCATCCATAAAAATTCATTCAACATGGATTAAAGTAGACAAAAGCTAAACCTAGTTCATACACCAACATCCCATTATAGTGACTACACATGGGACCTCGACCTAAATATTGGAGTTATATCATGTTCCCCTTATTGTGAAAATCGTATAAAGATGCCATAGAGTATACCATGCCCTTGTAATCGTTAAGTTCTTGGAGTTTCAAAATTTGAATGTTTGAAGCATTTATATGTCTTTATTTAGTTAAGCACAACTTAACTAGAAGTGATATTAATACTCCATTAATGTTTTTGCATTATTATCTTTTAGAGTTAATATTACATAATTAAGATTGTTATGATATATGAATTCATCATTAACTTAAGGTTTGAATATTTTAGTTTTTGTTTTTGTATGGAAGGTTTGAGAATTTAATGATGGGAGTAATAAATGTAAAATCAAGAAAAAAAATGGTATAAAATAGTCAACAATGATATATCATAATTTCTATATAATTTAATTCCTCTATTTTAGAAGTAATCAGGTAGAAAAGTATTGTCGATGTTAGTTGTTTGAGCAATTTACTTATTGAGAGAGAAAAATTCAGAAACGATTGTTGAACATTTACCTATTTGATTGCGAGGCTAAATATTTCATGATAGTTAATGTGGGAATGTTGGCGAAAATCTTTCTTTATAAAACAATAATTACAGTAATTGATAGAGCCATTCAAATTATGTTTTATGCAAAACACATACTTCCATCCAATAAGGTTTTGGTTGGAGTAATGAAAATTCTACTATTTTGTTTGGGAATAGGTCATAATTAGGAATCATTAGAGAAAATTTTAGCAGGGTTTGTGATAATAGGCATGTGAGAGAAGCTTATTTCCTTTTCTTAGATTTTTACTTTAAGGTATTAAAGTTTTAATTTTTTTTGTATGTATAGAAAAATTAGTAAATAACTATATAAAGATTTGAAGGCATGCAGTGCAAACTAGCTAGTCAACTCTTGTTCATCTTGAGGGAGGAACAATTGACGGTTTTGCTATGTGGAAGGAGAGAAAAACAAATGCCATTGCCAGTAATAAACTTGAATTTTTGATAATCGAAAGATCATTTTGTGTTGATATTTCATCAAATAAAATTCGCTGAATTCATTCGTGAGGAGGAGAGAATTATTTGCTTTTAAACTCCTTTCTTAATTAAAATAATAATAAAAGTCTTTCTCAATTATGCATTTGTGGAGTAAGAAATTGAGAATATTATATATGGATCTCAAATATCCATAATGGCATAGTAGTCTTGGACATCCCAACAAAACTCACTCTCTCTCTGTGTGTGTGTGTGTGTGTGTGTGTGTGTGTGCACGCTTGTAAAACAATATCCATCTTTACGTATGTCACAATCTGACCCAATACAAACTATCATATCATGGCAGATCACATAGTGTCTAAACTGTAATAGTCGATTAAATACTCAAGATCTATTTGGAAAAAAGTTATTCTTCAAATTCATAAATACAAAGGTAACTATCATCAAAATATTATAGAATAAAAGTAGTCAATATTAGATCATATCACAATTATATAACCAAAACAATTTACACAACAATAATGATATAATTCTTCCACCAACAAAACATGTACATCAACATGACTATCAAAAGATTAAATCTAAAGTAGTAATGTACTTGAGGTCTGGCTCTCAACTATAAATAATAGTTTCTACTCAACTTAAGTCTTATCATTTTCTGAAATAACCTATGCAAATAAAACAAAGGTGAGCAACCACAGCTCAAAATGCTCCACAAAATCTATTATAATTTTCAATACAAATTAGACAAAAAAATAGATAATTACTAAAATATCATCTTATAGATAATAAAATGTATTTCAAGCAAACTAAAATAACATCTCAATAGGTCACGTGCTCGTTGATCTCAATGTATACTACATAAGCCAAGTCGAGCCTACAAGACAAATTCGATGGACTTCGGGTCAACAACACGCAAATCGATGCTAAAATATATTGGATGTTTCCGAAATTGGTTCAAATGATCTTTGAGCAATGAATGGACTTCACCATTATGTTCAGAACATCGAAATTAATAAAATATATATTTGCAATTCGACAATCGACAATCGAGTATTGAAAGCGACACACACATAACAGAATCGAGAGGCTATGACGATATCCAAATGATCATCGTTCACAAAATTAATTATGTCGTTCATTTTGAAACATCAAAATCTATCAAATAAAACTATCAGTGATTGATTCGAATGAATCTACATGCATGTCGAGCAGTCTGAAGCGATAATACATATTTTTGAGCTGAAATTGATCAAATTCGACTCCGAATTGATCCAAACAACCTCTGATCGTAAAATGGACTGTGTCGTTTCATCCGGAATATCGAAATTACTTCAAATGAATATTAAATTTAATTAAGATTATCATGCTTAAAAATTTGTCAAAATTAAAACACATTTCAAAGTAAATTTATCCAATTATCACCTAATTATACCCATCAATGCTTTGAAAATTACATCCACCCATTCCCATGCCTCCCCACCTCTCATGACCAACAATACTACTACATCATCCCTCCCATATCTTATCCTGTCCCTACTGCAAGCCAAACAAGGGGAAAATCGAATGAGTTCGCCTCTCTAGTTCCTGAGCACAGCAGCTACCCGAACTACTCTTTCGCTCTTTGTCTCTTTCTCTCTCTCTCTCTCTCTATCTCTCTTCCAAAACTGAAGGCTCCCACTCTAGTGGTTTTGTCTCTATTTTATCTTAGAGATCACACTAGCCCGTAGGTCCCGGCTGCAAATTATGCAAGACCGATCTCTTCCTCTCCCTCCAGTCGCTTCTTTGCTCGACTAAATGACAAAGCCGACGAAGCCCTCTGCTCTCTACCTCGGGTACAAATAGCAAGCACACCCTCCTATCGCTAACCGAATCTCCTTCCGATAGTTTGTCATTTTCCCTGCTTTCCGAGCCAAAATTTCCCTAACAATTCTTCCCAGTCGGGTGCCTAGTGATCTATCACGGTAAAAATGATCGCAATTTGCCTCTTCTGATCAAAAGCAGCAGCCCAAGTTGGAGGGCTCTAGAGGAATAGGATATTTTAGTAGGTTAGTACTTCGCATGCGAGGTTTATGAGTTTGGCGGCATTTCTGGAAGCTAAGCCTAAGAAAAGTAAGGGATTTAAGGGCCACGATATGCTTGCTCCATTCACTGCTGGATGGTAAAGTACAGACTTGCATCCTTTAGTCATTGAAAGATCTAAGGGTTCATATGTCTATGACATTAATAAGAAGAAATATTTTGATTCTGCCTCCAAACTAGAAAGCAAGATGAATCTTAGCCTACAAAGTGCTGTGAAAGAGAACGATAGGGTTTATCTCATGGTACTTGCTTCCAATTCCTTATCTACTCTACCTGCAGCCTCTCTTATCAAATCCACACCAATTGGTGAAATTACTGATGCTAGCAAAGATAGATTATTTGCAAGCCTAGCACCTGATTCTTGTGCAAAGGCACTGCCTAGGTACATGGAGATGGTAGATGTTCTCATTCGCATATAAGCAGAGAAGTTACAGCAAGGAAGTGAGATCATAAGATTGAAACTCAAGGAAATGGGCTTACTAGATCATATACTAACTCTCGAAGGGAGCTTGTCCTTGCTTTTTGACCTTAAAGATGTTGAAGCTGTGTTGATCAGTGGTGAGCCATTTGGTTTGGAAGATGAGTTGCAGTAGTTGGGGGATTTGAGGAGGATTAATCAGGAATTTCTAACACAAACTACACTAATGCTATAAAAGGAAGCAACAAATGATGCTCTATTTAGATTTCAGTTTGGATCATGCTAGACAAGGCCTCAGTTGAGCACCTTAACAAAGAATTTACAGGATAGATTGAATAGGTTTACTGGAAACCTTAAACAAGCTGTTGATACTGATGCAATAATTGAGCATGCTTTAAAGGCGCATTCAACACCTATTACTATTTTAAATCGACAAAATGTGCTTGAAGACCCTATTATGCTCAAGAAATTAACAGAAGACATACGTAATGAAGAAGACACCATTATGCTTATTAGAACGAAGAATAGACTCAGTTTCCAAAGTGGGAAAGACAGGCCGCCAATTCATAACCCAGGATTTAATTAATCTAATGCAAAATAAAATCTAAACTCAAAATTAAAATCATAATTGAAATTGCAGTGTTTGAAGACTGTATTCAATGAGCTAACCGGTGAAGGCCACCAGAAGCAAGACATCAACATTATGCTCAATAGATGACGATGTCGAATAGCCTCACGATGCCTATCGACGTGTCGGAGGCTACCAAAATTTGGATTGACACAAAATCATTAAATAAGAGTATTAATAAGCTTAAATTAAACTTAAATGAAAAATGATGAATCAAGTCAAACCTACTTATAAAAAAAAATTCTAAAGGTCATCAAAACAGAATGATACAAGCTCAATGATCATAACTAAGTTTCAATGAAAGAGCTCAATAAAGCTAACTAAATGCAAATAAATAAATATTAACCAAAATAATTGAATTTAGATTAAAATTATTTGTTAGAGGATTTTAAAATAATCAAACTGAAATATATATATATATCTATATATATATATATATATATATATATATATATATATATATATATATATATATATATATATATATATATATATATATATATATATATATATATATATATATAATTATGTTGACGGTTTTAAAAATAATCAGCATAGAGTTAAAATAACTTGTTTGAAAAGATTTTCTTAAAATGTTAATATAATCTCCAAAAATTTAATGAGTATATAATCTAGATGCTAGTATGAATTTAAAATTTTATTTTATTGAATATTTACAAATGATAATATTATTTTTATATTTAAAATAGGATTTATTCTTATAAGTTTTCAAAATAGTTTTTAAGAAAAATGATAATAAATAAAAACTCTAATAACTAAAACTGAAGTCATATTCATATAAAAAAGTATATCTACTAAAATTGATATCTAATACAGCTCAAAAGTACATGTAAAAGATAAAAAATAATACCATATACCATGCTATTAAAATTCTGCTATTATATACTGTTGACCTCCATGCATGCATCATAAGTCAAGTCGAGCTCACATGATGAATTTGACGAGCTTCAGATTGCAAATCGAAGCTGAAATGCACTTAATGTCACCGAAAATGAGTCAAAATGATCTCCGATCAACCAACGGACTTCTCCATTGTGTTAAGAACATCGAAATTGATCAGAATATACATATTGCACAATTTGACAGTTGACCGATCAAGAAGAATATATCGCCGATGCGATATAAGTCGAGGTACGATGATGCCCAAAGACCTCTGTTCATGAAATTGATTATGTTGTAGTGTCAAAATGTTTAAACATGTCAAATGAGACTGTCCAAGCTCAATTTCAATGAGTCTGAGCGAATGTCGAGCGGTCAGAAGCGATAACACACAATTTTGAACTAAAATTGACATGATTCGATGCTGAAATGAACCAAATGGCCTTCGATCGTGAAACTGACTGCACCGTTGCGTCTAGAATATCAGAATAACCTAAGATCAACGTATATATTACATATGTAACAATGTCAATGTAAAAATTCTAATTAGGATTAATTCTCACTTAAATAAAAAATTCCTGTAAATACTTACTTATCTTTAACCCTAACCCCAAATCACACAACCCCATAAATCCCACACCCAGCCCTAACCCTTAATTCTTCTCATTTGGCCCATCCTCCCAGTAGCCCTCTCGGTGAAAACAACCTCCCTATCCAGCTCCGTCTGCCTCCGCGAATCAAACCATCACTCCGCAAGACCAAGACTTTCATAGCACCTACATAAGACTGATGTAGCACCGCGTGCCCACAGACACCCGCATTACGCAACGAGGTATCCATAAATGCGCGGCATCGACACCAGCGCCTAAGTGCCCCTGCGGCCCTGTGCGCTTATGCATCGACAAAGCTATTGAAATATAAGTACTCGTACATATCTTTCCTAATGCAACAAGGAAAGTTGTGCTTGCTTACAGTATATAAGTACCCTTGTACATCTTTCTTGGCATTACGGGTAAATATTTATTTCATATAGGTACCTTAGAGCCCCATACATGCATTTCTTGGCATGGTGGGATGGCATATTCAGGTGGTGGTTTATTCCACCCATACACGCCTTTCTTGGTATTCTGGGCAGGCCTAACATATCCGAGGTAGCCCCTTACAAGGGGATGATTCCGGGATGAAACCGAAATGTTGCCAAATCTTCACACTATCGAGAGACCTAAATAACTTGACATAAAGCTAGGTCACAATATAAAATTGATGTTTAAACTGACATTGCAAGTGTATAAGTACCTGTATATGTCCTTTTAGCATGACAGGAAAATCTGTGTTACCATACTAGTACATCATAGCCTCATACATGTCTTTCTTGGCATGGTTAGATGGTGTATTTAACCGTGGTATTTACACCACCCATACATGCCTTTTTTGGCATGGTGGGAAGGCCCATACACAAGGACAATGCTGGGATGCTGCCAAAATACTGTCAAACATTTACACTAATAGGAGGCCTAAGTAGCTTAATATAAAATCAACTATAAACTTAAAATTAATATTTAAATTGACATTGCAAGTATATAAATACCTGTACATATCTTTCTTGGCGTGGTGGAGAATCTGTGTTACATGCACGTGCTTCAGAGAACCATATATGTCTTTCTTGGCATGGTGGGATGACACTTTCGGTCGTGATATTTAACTACCCATATATGTCTTTCCTAGCATGGTGGGTAGGCTCAGCCCCCATTATGACCCCATATACGGGGACGGCATCGGGAGGCTGCCAAAAAACTGTCACAATTTTATTTAAAATCATAAAGTTGCAATGAAACTCAATCAAAATATGCAATATTATTCAAATCTCATAAACTTAAATCAATATTGAATTAAAATACTATGGCTCTGATACTATGTTGAATGCTTAAACTTAGTGTTTAAGGATGCTAAGTTTACTTATTTGGGTCTGGGAGGGTTGATTAATAAAACCTAAAAATCAAATAATAATATCATAAGAATTTTAACTCAATAAGATATCTGAGAAGCTAATTCTATCATATGATAATAGATCTGATCTTCTATTATTAAATTAATAGAGTTGATAGGATCTGAAACAATAATTCACCCCAATGATGGCTGTGTTGAATGGAGATTTCAACCGGAGGGGATACTTCCATTAAAATGTAATCATAATCTCATATCAAATGAACTTAAATTAAATATCAATCTAAATAAAAATATGATATGTCATTAAGTTATAAATGACTAAATGAAAATCATCAATTAAAAAACTTAAAGTAAAATTCAATTCATTCACCTTTCACAATTATTTATTGTAGGTGTCACATTAAGAAAATTCTAGCTCATAAAGGATCCAAAGTCAAATCAAGTACACAACTATGTTCACTGTCAATCAATTTGATGTTAGTAAGGATGTGGCTCGCGTCCTCTGACTATATGGCTTGGCCGAGGCTCCATATATATGATGCAATTACAAAGAGTCCTCACGAAAGCCACCAAATGATTATATTACGATCACGAATGTAGCCCATATGTTCCCCATTGGCTCTATACCTTGAGTTGTGAACCATAGGGTACACTTGATAGGGCAAAAGCCTTCTGTCAGCTAAGTTAGACTTAAACTTATCTTCTTAGACAAACTTCACCCTAGGTCTTCAAGAATTTCTTGGGCGACGCAACCTATGACTACTAACTAGGATCCTTCAATCAGGTTGGGTCGACTACCCCCTCTAACTAAGTAGACTAGGGACCATGATAGCCCGGAATGATAGAACCATGAGATCTTGATCGGTCACGTCATCATTCCCCTAACCATCCACTTTAAATTAATATAATGAATTTCATATGCTTAAATTTTGAACTCCACATGTTACTATATGCTATGCATTTAACGATCTAATGACTACCCTTAATCGAAAGTTCTCTCTCAATATTGGGAGAGGTAATTAACTATAGGTGTTTGCACCTATAAAAAATCTAGAACCAGATTTAAAGTCCTCACAAAATGAAGGCAAAATCTCTGGGTAGTGTCTTATCTACTATTCCATATACCTTGTGAAAATTTCATCGACACATAAATCAAACTCTCTTAATCGAAAGGTCGGTGGTGAATATTTGGAGCCCATGGATTTCTGGTGACTCTACTAGGGATATGTTTCTTTTTCCATCTTTGGCTAGTCGAATCAAAGCTATAATAGCAGCAGAGTATAATAATATTAAAATTTAAAGTTATTTATAAAATAAAATTGATTGAAACTCAAAATTATTTTTACAATGAACATATTTTTGAAGTTTTTAAAATCTTTTTACATCATAACTTATTTTAATATTCTATCATGTTCGTTCTATTGTATCTTTGTATTATGAAAGTGTGGGTGATATATCAATTACTGAATGTTAATCTCTATCTTTCATTTGCAAATATGGATCTTCAGAGCACACCGTTCATCATGTTGTTAGGTTGCAGAGCAAACATCCGTCCGACTAATGTTGTAATCAATATTAAAGATGTTAGAGCTACCGTCCAATTTGGAAGTGTAAACTTCTGAGCTATCAATGCTACAAACAATCTTCCACGTGAAGTACATGCATAATGTACACACCAACCTATGTAGGGGAGGAGAAAAACTAGAATGGTCACTACTACTATTGAGGTTCTTCGAAAGAGAGCATCTGTATTCAAAAGATTGGGTCAATCTAAAGCACAAATCATGAAGAGAATCATCACTAGGCAAAAAGTTTCAGTCATGCCTATGAATGCGACCACTCTATCAATTAAACCTTTCGCATTAAGAAGGTATGATTCTGAAGCCTCATCTTCTTGAGGAAAATTGATTAGAAGGCAAAGAAGGAGAAGAAATGTTAAATTGTGAGCTCACCAGTTACTACCTGGATCACCAGCCATGTGCCCAGACTTGATGCCAGAAGTAAGTACTCCCATGCACAACAAGTTTGAAAATCTCAAGCGGGTAAAAAGAAATAACTTTACTGGTGATATCAAATAATCATTTTAGGAGCAGCGACACCAAACTCCAACCCCATAAAGGAGGCATCTTGAGACTTTATCTTCCAGAGTGCATAGGGTGCTGAAGGTTGTCAAGAAAAAGGATCTTATGAAGAAAAAAATATCAAGACTTGATTATCAAGGAGAATGAGAAAGATTCATTAAAAAGGGTACCCTCAGCAGGTAATGATTAAGACCATCCTAAGCAATTCTTTCTTGGTGAACATTAGGGCCTGACACCTGAATTGCATGTTCGGGAATCCGCTATCGAAAGGTCTCAGTAGAAAGAAAAAAATAAATATGGAGGTTGAAGCATTGGGAATAGGCAGCGATAGAGAAGTAGAAAGGCATGACATTCAGGTTGCATTTTTGGAGGTTCGACAACAACAGAATTCGAAAGGAATGGATTCTTAAAAAAAAGCTTTGATTGATGAGCCTCATGGAGGTCGACACCTGGAGAGTCCTTCAAGGAATCCCATCACCAATGGGAAGGCCCTTATTTTGTATACAGTTGCACTAGGAGAATCCCTCAGAGCATTGTTCACATAGCATAATGAAGAAGAAGAAGAAAAATAAGTGTTGAGCTGAAGGCTCAATGAAACTTTCTTAAATAGCTCACTGAGCAACCAACTCTACCTCCAGAAGCAAGTATTCCTACCATCAATGAATTTGAAATTTTGAAATGGGTATAATGGAATAGCTTTACTAGGAAAATGAAGCAAATGCCAAGCTTTAGCACCACAAAGGAAAGAACTCAAAACTCTGTCCACAAAGGTATAAAGAGTTCCCAAAGTGGTAAAGAAAAGTGGCTTTATAAAAAAAGAAATTTTAGAGGCCAGTGATAATTATGAATGCCAAACTCCACTCAAAGTACTTTCATCTCTCATTATGACTTGCCACCAAGCCAAACACGTCCCACACGGTGAGCATCAAAGCATGACACTTATACCATGAGTCCTAGAATCTATTGTTGAAAGGTCCTGGTTGAAAGATGAGCAAACTTGAAGGCTAAAGTTTCATGAAAATATTATTCTAGAGAAAGAAAATAGTGTGATATTTGATGTGTCTACCAAAAATTAGTCTATTATAAATGTACGGAGAGCATCAAATCATGACACTTGGACCACAGGTCTAAGAATCCACCGTCAAAAGCTCCCAACAAAAAGGCAAGCAAATTTGGAGCCAAAGTCTTGAAGTGAAACTGCCTTAAAGAAAGATAGCGGTGTGACATCTAGATTGTACTCTCAGAGATCCACCATAAATAAAACTCATCAAGAATGTGTACCTAAGAGAAAGGTTATATGTGATGCAATTTCTAATGATTAACACCTTGGAGAATCATCAAGGGGATCCCATCGCCAACCAACACCATATCTTCGAGAGAAGGTCTGCTTCGATCGCAGTCCCCTGATTGAAGAAATATTTATTATACACTTTGAGCTAGTAATTCATCAGAGGTGTTGATCAAAGATTCGCATTCAAGAGGAAGAAGTTGATGAAGAAGGATACTCCTTTCAAATGGGATAGAGAATGTTAAAAGGCTTTTGACAATATCAAAAAGTATCTGTTGAACCTATCAATTCTTGCAGTGCTAATTCTAAGGATGCCCCTCATCTTATATACGACTGCATTAGAAGAATCTCTCGGAGCATTGCTTGCATAGCACAATGAAGAAGGAAAAGAAAATGCACTATATTATATCAGTTAAAGATTAATAGGAGCCGAGGCAAAGTAATCTCTGATTGAGAAGCACTGTCTTGTGCTAATATTCGCTACCCAGAAGCTTCAACATTATATATTGTCACATAAGATAACACTCATCTCAAAGTTCAATCCATTAAAGTTCTTGATGACAAGACCAGGGTTGACAAGTGGTTTGGCATGATGAGTAGTGCTCTTGTTACAGTTCGATATTACATATGTACCTCAAAAAATTATAAAGGGGCAAATACTAGTAGATTTTCTCACTACATATCTTATCCCAGTAGATTCAACAGTCAATGATGATTAACTTGTTAAATAAATCCTGCTTATCCATAAAAGAGAAAAGCTATAGACCTGAGAAATGTATTTCGATAATGCATCATCTATTAAACTTTCTTAGCCCCCAAATTTACCAAAAGCAAGAGCTGGCACTGGCCTCATCTTCATAACACTGGAAGATGGCATAAAGAGACGTCCATACAGGCTGACTGAACTGAGAACCAACAATGAAGCTAAATATAAGGCATTGGTGGTAGGCCTCGAAGAAGCAGTTGTTATGGGCACCCAAAATTTAAGAATCTTCAGAGACTCTCAATTGGTGATCAACCAGGTGTTAGGTCTCTATAAGATTAATAAGCTTGAATTGGAGGTGAGTGCTTGAGCTCATGAAGCAAATTCTGAATGTTAAATTGGCCCGAGTTTCTCAATCGAAGAATAGCAAACCAATTTTCCTGGCCAAGCTATCAAAAGAAATGGCAAACACGGACGACAACGATGTGTTGATTGATGTGTCCATTTGTCGAGTTCTACAACTAGAAAATCTATATTCCCGCATGTAGAGGGACATCAAACACAAGCCAATAGGAAGCCATTCAAATTTCTCTTCACTCTCCCAAAGAATAAGAAGCATAAGAGATAGAAAAAACTCAAAAGTGCTAAAAGAAATCATGTGAAGCTTTCATAGTGAAAGAGCCTGATGATTGGAGATAACCCTTCATCGATTATTTCTAGGAAAGTAAATTGTCGAACAATAAATCACTAGTCATGTAGATTACAAAAATAATCATATGATATGCCCATGTTAATGACACATTGTACCGTAGATTCTTTGAATAAATGTGGCTGTGATGCTTAGGGATGGATAAAGTCAACAAAGTTATGTCAGAAATTCATGAAGGACTTTATGGGGCACAACAATCAAGTCCTAAAATGGTAGCAAACTTAAGAGAATGGGATATTATTAGCCATCAATGGTGAAAGTCTGCATAGATCTGCCAGGAAATGTCATGAATGCCAAGTTCACGGTGATCTCATTTATTAACCTCTAAAATCCTATGCACCTAATAATAGTATTCTGGTCATTCGAAAGTTGGGGCATAGATATATTTGGGTCGATTGATCCTTCATCATTAGTTAGACATCGATTTATTTTAACAATTACAGATTACTTGTCTAAGTGGGCTGAAGCTGCTCCGTTTAAGGAAGTTACTGTTGGTCGAGTTGTTGAGTTCTTCACCAACAATGTTGTCTACAAATTTAAGGTGTCATGACGAATCATTTCAGACAATGGTCCAGCCTTCAAGAGTGTGAAGATATACATATTCTCTGATCAACATAAAATTGATTTGTGATATTCATCAATCTACAATCCGAGGGCCAATGATTTAGTAAAGGCTTTCAATAAAACTTTAGTGAAACTGCTCAAGAAAATTCTCACAAAGAATAAAAGAGAGTGACATACTAAAATGATGGAAGCACTCTAGGCATATAGAACAACTTACAAAATGCCAACCAAGGTCACTCTTTATGCTCTAACATTTGGAGCTGAAGTTATTCTGCCACTAGAAGTTGAGCTACCATCACTTTAAGTAGTTGTCCAATTCAATCTTACTCGAGATGAGAATGCTCGTCTGCAATTGGAAGAGTTGGTTGCATTTGACGAAGTTAGACTCCAAGCTCAACAAAGTTTAGAAATCTACTGAGCGAGGATGTCCAAAGTATTCAAAAGGTCAGTACATCGTCGGACATTCCAGAAAGGTGAATTGGATCTAGTGCTGAGAAAGCCAATCATCCTTCATCACAAGATTAGTGGTAAATTTAAAGCTAACTGGGAAGGTCCCTACGTCATAAGGAAGGTGTACGAAGGAGGAGCTTACCACCTTATTGACATGAATGGTCAATGACCGATGCCACCAATCAACAGTCGATATCTCAAAAAATATCATAACTAACTACGGATAAATATATAAATACTTAAATGAATCTTGCACTAATGAGGTTTTCATACCAAATACATATGTAATGTCACTTGAAGATTCTCTTGTAAAATGATAATGCATTTTCAAGTAACTGTGAAATCTCCTCATGTTAGATAGAGAGAATTTTTATATATTTAGCTAAGTTGACATCATGCTTCAAGCTGAGATACTCAGATAAATATATATAATAATAATCAGAATGAGCTACGTTTATTTACATTAAAGAAGTTCAAACTCTATAATACATTTATATACTAGTCTGTAATCCCCCTGTTAAATATGGGTCATTTTTCTTTTATGATCAAAATTGTTCAATCCTCTCATGTGAAAATAGGAGGTCTTCTTGTATATATATTTGGGTTGACATCAAGCTTTATGCCAAAATCCATGAACATTTCTATAATTGCTATCATTAAAGTTACAAGCTCTTGCAATAACAAAAATAATTAATTGCACGTATGAAAATAAAGCCCTAAATGTTAAAAGTTTGTCTCCTAGATTTGTCAAATTCCAAAGATCAAGTTAGAAGAACTCCTAGTTTTAGAAGCTTCAATCAGCTAACTTGGAAAAATATCAACCTCTACATCTTCAAATTTAGGACACTGATAGATTTTAAAGGTTAAACTCAACAAGCTCATAAATGGCCGAGTTGCTTACACTCTCCTCACTCAACAAGTCAAGAAAAGGCTGTAATGAAAGACCCCATGTTTATTAGTCTAATGACAAAACCATTAAGCCATCGTAGCTTAAGTTGAAGACTCGAGTATATTCTAAAGGTCTGATTCAACAAGCCCACAAATGGCTGAGTCGTTGATGCTTCCTTCACTCAACAAGTCATAAGAAAAGGCTGTAGTGAAAGAGCTCATACTCATCAGTCCAATGTTGATAGCTATTCTCAAACCTATTTTAGCTTAGAGATTAAAAGCAACCAGAATTTAAGAGATCTTTCTACTTGATCGATAAACCAAGATAATCTAAGGAAACAACTCTCAATTTAGAGCAACCTCAAATCAATCTCTATATTACCTACAAGGTGATACTATAATCTCTTTTCAAAATTACGATCAAGCATAGAGCACAAATAAAAGTCAATTTCCTCACCATGTTCATCAAAGTAGAAAGAACAAGATCGAGAAAGAAACTCCATGGTTCATATAAAGGCGATGGCCAAACTAAAGGAATTACATGGTTATTCAATTAGTTAAAGAACATATTGCTAGACTTATAGCTCAACATTCTAGACCTAACATAAGTCAAAAGGCCATCTGTATGTACCCTTCAATGAGTCCGTAAAAGCAGCAAGCACAGAATTTAGGACATACGTACACTTCCTGATAAGTCAATATAGACAAATCAAGTCAATCCATCATCAAGTCTATCAAGCTTAAAGCTAGGATAGAAGGAATTTTAAATCTCAAAGCAAACAAATAAATTCCTCCATCCAACCCGGTCAAGCATGAAGCTAGGGTCGGAAGAAATCCAAATCTATAAAGACACCAAAGAAATAGATCTTTAACAAACCCATTGAAGCAAAGAGTAGAAGATGAAAGAAGCTCTTATCCATCCGATAAGTCAATCATGTCATTTAGCTCATCCAAACATAAGGCATTGTACTAATGACATATTTTGTCAAAGTTCCATAACCCATTGGAATTGAAATTGAAGTGATTCACGATCTATGGCCAGTCCAAAGGGTCAATCAATTTTCACCAAACATGACTAGCTCCATGCATAAATCACATTTATTGGGGGGCATTTATTAACCTCCATGCATGCATCATAGGTCAAGTCAAGCTCACAGAATGAAATTGACGAGCTTCAGATCATAAATCAAATCGGAAATGCACTCAACATTGGTGAAAATCAATTTAAATGATCTCTGATCGATCAACATACATTTTCATCATGTTTAGAATGATGAAATTGATCAGAATATATATATTACACAATTCTATAGTCGACCAATCAAGAAGAAGATTTGTCGAGCATATGTGCATATCAAAATATGGAAGCCGCAACGATGCCCAAAGACCTTCATACATGAAATTGATTGTGTTGTTAGCATCAAAACTTTGAAACCTATCAAATGAGATTGCCTAAGCTCAATTTGAATCAGTATGCTTGAATGTCGAGTGGTTTAAAGCGATAGAGCATAATTTTGAACTGAATTTGGCTCGATTTGACACCGACTCGAACCAAATGGCCTCTGATCGTAAAACAAACTATGTCGTTGCATTCGGAATATCAAAATAACCTAAGAATAATATATATATATATATATATATATATCATATGTAATAAGTAATAATGCCAATATAAAAATATTAATTTGGGTTAATTCTCACTTAAATAAAAAATTCATATAATAACCTACTTATCCCTAACCCCAACTCACACAGCCCCAAAAATGTCACAATTGGCCCTAACTCTTGATTCCACTCATTCATTATCCTCTCACAAATGGACAACTCTCCCAACATTAGCCTTCGGCTGTCGAACTCACTCCTCGTCTCCGCGTGACCCGAGCATCACGATCCACGTCCGTTGTGTAGAACCTGCGCGCACTCATGCACCCATATAACACCATATGCTCACCTGCGCCAATCATGCCCAGCGCGCCTCTCGCATGCCACAATGCACGCCCATGCCCGCATGATCAAAGTTTGTGTTGAAACATAAGTACTCGTATGCATCTTTCTTAATGCGGCAAGGAAATCTGTGATTGCTTGTGAGTATATAAATACTCGTACACATCTTTCTTGGTGCGGTGGATAAATATGTGTTTCATCCTGCTACTTTAGAACCACATACGTGCCTTTTTTATCATGGTGAGATGGCGTATTCAGGTAGTGGTTTATACCACTCATACACGTCTTTCTTGGCGTGGTGGGCAAGCCCAGCATACCTGAGGCAGCCCCATATAATAGGACGATGTTGGGATGCTTCCAAAATGCTGCTAAATTTTCACACTGTCAGGAGACCTAAACAGCTTGACATAAATCCATGTCACAATATAAAATTGATGTTTTAACTAACATTACAGGTGTATAAGTACTAGTACATGCCTTTCTTATTATGGTGAGAAAATCTGTGTTACATGTAGGTACCTTAGAGCCCCATACATGCCTTTCTTGGCATGGTGGGATGGTGCATTTGACCATGGTATTTATACCACTCATACATGTCTTTCTTGGCATAGTGGATAGGCTCAGTATACCCGAGGCAGCCCCCTACACGGAGACGACACTGGGATACTGCCAAAATACTGTAAAACTTCTACACTAACATGAGGCCTAAGCAGCTTAATATAAAATCAACTATAAACCTAAAATTAATATTTAAATTGACATTTCAAGTATATAAATATATGTACACTCCTTTCTTGGAGTGGTGGAGAAATCTGTGTTACATACAAGTGCTTTAGAGACCCATACATGCCTTTCTTAGCATGGTAGAATGACGTATTTGGCCATGATATTTACACCACCCATACATACCTTTCTTGGCATGGTGGGCAGGCTCAGCCCCCATTGTAGTCCCATATAATGGGATGACGCATGGAGGCAGCCAAAATACTATCAAAATTTTATCTAAAATTTTAAACTTGTAATGAAACTCAATCAAACTAAGAAATACTATTTAAATCCTATAAACTTAAATTAATATTGAATTGAAACACCCGAATGGGCCCCGACACTATGCTGAATTCTTAAACTTAGTTTCTGAGAATGTTGCGCAGATTAACTCATGGTTAGGTCTTAGAACTGAGTTCGAGTTAATAAAACTTAAGAATTTAATAATATTATTATAACAATTCAAACTGAACAAGACATCTGAGAAGCTAATTCGGTCATATGACAATATATATGATCTTCCATTATTAAATTAATAGAGTCTATAGGATCTAAAACAATAAACCACCCTAATGATGACTATGTTGAATGGAGATTTCAATCAAAGGGGATACTTCTATTAAAATGTATTAACAATCTAAGATTAAATTAACGTAAATTAAATATCAATCTAAATGACAAATTTGGTATGTCATTAAGCTATAAATGACTAAATAAAGATCATCAACCAAAAAAAACTTAAAGTAAAATTTAATTTATCCACCTTCCATAATTGTTTATCGTATGTATCAAATTAAGAAAACTCTAGCTCACAAAGGATCCAAAGTCAAATAAGTACACAACTATATTCACTCTCAATTAATCTCATGTCAGTAAGGATGTGGCCTGTGTCCTCTAACTGCGTGACTTGGCCAGTAAGCTCTACATGTGATATAATTTTGACCAAAGTTCTCTGACCGGGTGGCTGTCATCAAATGATATCATTATATTACGATCACGACTGTAGTCCGTATGTTTCCTAATGGATTTATGCCTTGAGTTGTGAACTATATGGTACACTTGATAAGGCAAAAAGTCTTTTGTCAGCTAAGGTGAATTTAAAATTATCTCCTTAGATAAACTTCACCCCAGGTCTACAACGATTTATTGGATGATGCAACCCATGGCTGTTGATAAGGATCATTCGGTCAGGTTGGGTCAACTACCTCCTCTGACAAAGTAGACTAGGGATCACGATAACTTGGGATGACGAAATCATGGGATCTTGATCGGGCACGTCATCATTCCCCAACCATCCTCTTCAAGTTAATATGACGAATTTCATAAGCTTAAATTTTAAACTTCACATGCTACTATACACTACGCATTTAGCGATCTAATGATTAGCCTTAATCGAAAGTTATCTATCAATATTAGGAAGGGTAATTAACTATAGGTGCTTGCACCTATAAAAAACCTGGAACCAATTCTAAAGTCCTCACAAAATGAGGGCAAAATCTCTGAGTAGTGTCTTATCTACTATTCCATCTGCCTTCGAAAATTTCATCGACACATAAATCAAACTCTCTTAATTGAGAGGTCGGTGACGAATTTTCGCAGCCCACACATACATCATTATCTACGTGGTATGGCTGAAAATGTCCTATGACTCCATAATTCACCATTCATGTGGCAAAAATAAATTATATTGAAATTAACAAACTACACAATAATAAGCTAAGCTAGTATTTATAAATTAAAAAAACATTTAGCAATATATCATGGTATGTTCGCCAAGTGACCTCGAGTAATGTGTGTCTGGAAAATCTATGGGGGCTTAAAGCAAGTATAATATTGCCTTTGATCGATACTAGTGCATATACCGTGCTACTTCTCTATCAACACTTATGCCTGAGTCAGTACAAGCAATAGCATATACTTCCTTATCATCCCAAATTTGAATGTACTATTAGTGATAATCAGCCTAATCAACACAACCCTTCCAACAACCATCAACTCACTAAAAATCTACCTCCATCAACTCTAAGTCTATTCTGGGCGCTTAGTTAAACTATCTAACAACTCACTCCGATATGTGTCAAAATACACGATGCTAGCATATCAACGACATCCTAGCCTCCCAAACATCTGGTCTTGAAGTGCCCAAATATGCAACATGTAGCCATTTTGATGACAGTAAGGCTATCAAATAATATTGAAATATCAAATAGTTTCAAGCTAAAAGAAAAATTATATAAAAGTATAATTAATAAATTTCAGGTAAGCAAAAAAAACTTGATTTTGTTGTAGATCACTAAACTCATTTCTCTACACCCGCATGTAACTGGCTAGCTACTCAGGTACATAATGCTCGTTTCACTTGTAACAATTAGTATATTATGAATATAATTTAAGTAAAAAAATATTTAAAATGTTAAATAAAAAAGATATCTTAAATCAGTACTATTCCCATCAATGTCAGCTGGATATAAGACTTGAAATATATGTCTGTTAATGTGAAATCTCTCAAATGCACACACATATAGTATTTATATACATCCAAGTCATATTCACCCATATAAGCTTAATATATAAATTTTTAAGTACTATTGCTCTAATAGAGTACTAGAAAAAAACTATCAACTCCTCCATAACAATAGAATTATTATTATTATTATTATTAGTTAGAAATAAAGATAATTTAAATAATTATATGAATAATAAAAAATAAACATATTAAAACTAACAAGAATAACAATAACAAAACAAAAACTTAATAAAATTAACTAATATACTATAAATAGTAATAATAATAACAATGATATTAAATATATTTAAAAAATAACATTATTATTCTCCTACTCATTCAAAATTAAATATTAAGCAAACTCAAGTAAATTTTTATATAGCATAACCTAAATATTTGAAAAATAAAATACTCCATTGGGCAAAAATCATATTTTTTTAATATATATATATATATATATATATATATATATATATATATATATATATATATATATATATATATATATATATATATATTTATAAATTTACAAATTGAAAAATTTCTCTAACTTATTAATGCCAAATACTTTAGAAGATCTAAACAAATTAACATCAAGGAGCAATACAGTAGTAATATATTTACAGCTTTTTTTTGCAAAAAATTTAAGAGAAATAAGCTTAGAAATTAGGGGAATATGAAAAAATTAACAGAAGTGAACTTAGAGATATATAGAAACTCATTTAAACTCTTTGGGAGGTTTAAATAGTCAATCACACCAGCCAAATCAATCCAACGGCTAGGTGAGCATTGGTTGGGTTGGACTTGATTGTCGCCCGAGTTGGACTTGATTGTGTATTTTGCGGTTTGAAAAAAAATATACCCATTATGGATGTCAAGAGTCAACAATATGCGATATTGTATATTGATGACGACTGAATGATATATGTAAATATAGTCGATATTTCAGTTATCGATAATGTAATTTCTCAAAAAAAAAATTTTGATGTCATTATTACTAAATAAATTTTAAATTGTTTTGTTTTTAAAAATTTCCCCTAGTTATATTCATTACACCTGTATATATTGAGAAAAAAATAATAAATAATTAAATAGAGAGTTGAAGGCATACAGTGCGAACAAGTCAGCTCTTGTGCTTATTGAGGGAGAAACCATTGCAGCTTTTGTTATGTGAAAGTAGATAAAAACAACTACCAATTGCGAGTAACAAGCTAGCATTTTGGATGATCGAAAGATCCATTTTCCTGTTGAGATTTCATCAAATAAACTTCAGCTTTATTGCAAAGAAGATTAATATTGAACACAAAAAACTATGCACTCCAATTTTGCTATTATGTTATTTAGATGTTGAATCTCATTGCCAACTTTTTCATCTACTTGTCATGAAACCATTTTGTTATCAAGAATGCTCATAGGTTGTTCAGGTAGTGTCATTCGAATAAATTGGTGAAGACTATAATTGCATATACAAATCTGAACAGTAGGCCACCTTCCATTAAATATTTCAAGCAAAAGTGTTCATAGTATTATATATTTGTGCACTAGTAGAGACTTGGTTGGCCATTTCATATTCTTGAAAAATTAACGATAAGAGATGTGCTAGTTTAATTGTACCTTGATATATTTTCATTGATAGAAGACACCGTCAGAATATTTAAACAAACTATAAATTATTATATTATCGTCTTAGTGTTTATAAATAAGAAAAAAAATGTAGGTGAATAAAACTGTAAACAGAGTCGACAAGCCTGCTCTTGCAGCCCAATATGCCCGTTCTCTCTCTCTCTCTCTCTCTTCCCTCTTGTTCGATCTGCAAAATAATTTTCCAAAACAAGCCTTCCTTCTCCGCCTTTATTCCCTTAGAGATCGTTGCTTCAAAGATAGAAATTAACAGTTCCTCTTAGCGGAGCATAATCTCTATGATATGCTCTCTTTCCGCTCTGATCTACTTTGCCGAGAGGTTCATAGTGGTTCGATGAATTTTTCCATTGTTTTCTTGATTTATTCTAAATTTGTTTTCTTTTATTGTAAATTTCGTGTTCATTGAATATATGCTGCTATGCCGGTAACCAGCATCATTTTTATTTTTGCCCCTGTAATTTAAGTATTTTTGCTCAGACTTTAGCTATTTTTCTGACTTCTTTGATTTTTTTGAACTTTTTGCAGTTCTTTTAAATTTTCTTTTTCTTAAGTTTGCTTAATTCTTCGTACAGAATAAATCAAATACTGCATAAAGTTTTTTAAAAAATTGTAAATAAGCCAGAAATTTAACTAAGAGTTACATTTAAAAAAAATATGCCTTAAATGATTGATAAATTCTTTAAAATGAAAAGATTGTTACTGACATGCTTGCAATTATCATTTAATTTGTAAGAAAATAAAAGAAATCTAGAACAAATAAAGGAAACATGAGAAAATTCACAGAAGAGTCTTTATATATTTGGCTGAGAGACAAATTCTTAATACTATTCCCAATTTTGTGATGTACTAAGCAAATTTCTTTTAGGAATCCTCAGATAAACCCTTCCTCTAAGCATTATCGCTTTAAGTCCTTCACTTTAATATCAAGAATATGATTATGAGCTTCTTGGATATAATCCTTAATAGCATCATGATAAGCTAAGGAGTTCTTAAAGTCTTCCACTGCTTCCAACGATATGACATTTTCTTCTGCTTCTGACATAATAAGCTCCTTCTCAGAAAGACGATCATGTAATGCTTTCTTCTCCAGTTCAAGAGCCTTCTTCTCTGCTGCAAATGCCTTGAGACTTTTCACTTTCTGGCGAGTCTCTGGCCTCACTTCAATTAGCTCATCACAAGTATGCTCCACCTTCTGATGCTGGAGAGAAAAAGAAGTTGACAAGTTTGTCAGCTCAGTTCTACACCCAATTAGTTGGTCTTACAGAGCTATCACTTCTTTGGCCTTACCACTCATTCTTCGCTCGTACTCACCTTAAAAGTATTTTATCTTCATAAATTCAGTATTCCACTTATATAGAGTGACACCCAAATGAGCCATAAGCCCTAATATTTGGGTTACCTATAATAAAAATCACAAATATTAGACTTCAAAAGAGAGAGAGAGAGAAGAAAAGAAAGAGAAAGAGAAGATAACATACTAATTTGTCTGCTCATTGACGTCTAGTGCATACGTGCTTTAGCACATCCTCGAAAATATGCAACTTCGAAGATTTTTTTTTTTTTTTTTTTTAAGGAAACCCCATGATACGGGGGTATTTTATTGCCACAAAAATAAGGTTACAAGATCCTTAAAAGGGATTACACTCAACTCAAAGAGCTACAATCAACCTAAGGAGAAAAATCCCAATCTAACTACATCCAAAATCTAAAGAAAGCATTAAAACAATTAAAAGTAAAATAGTAACTGAGCAAACCGCAAAACATAATAAGAGAAAGCAAAGATATAGCGTTAAGGTAATGCCGACAATAAGTGGAGGAAACACCATAAAGTGAGAATGATATTAAGGAAATGTGATAGAAAAAGCTTGCTCAATCACATCGATGGGGCTGCAAGTATGAGCATCCAACTTCAGAAGGGTTACATCAGGAGCTACTACCAATAGGAAGTGAGATCGTCCATATCATAGCCAACAAACGAGAGAAGGCATCCAGTTGTTGATAGACAAGTGAGCTTTATAACCTGCAATCAAGCTCATCTCGAGATTAACACCATCCCAATAGAATATATCGTCAAGTCGAAACCCTCCCTTATAAATGACCAGGATAGCGGTGGTAAAGTAAAGCATTGTATTTGACAGGTATGAAATACTAACATCCAAAATCGCATCCGATGGTGCATTTAGAGCGAATACCAATAGCGATTGGGGTGCCATATAGGTAATTCAGGTCATGAAATGAACCAGATAAGAGAAAAATTAGTAATCCAATGAGAATATCATAATCAGCTGATGGGATCGTCAACCACAAGCAGCAAATAGGGGAAGAGATATTCACGGCCAGGACGGCTTTTTCCAACCGAAAGATGAGAAGCGACCAACATATTAAAGAAATGAAAGCCCAATTTAACCCAAGCATCAAAGTGCAAGGTAATATACCAAATGTAAAAACTAACCAAAGTATAAACCTAGCTAATGCACTTAGAGCAGCAATTCCCATATGAATATTAGGTTAGCAGCACCACAAGTTTCGAAAAAAAATGTTTAGATCTATAGTTCCAAGCAAATTTCAGCCATAAGCAGAAAAATGAAAGCCCAACTCAACCCAGCAATCATGCGAAGTGACAAAATGCAACAAGGTAATATGTGCAGCAGCCAAATGTAACAACTAACCAAAGTATAAACCCAACAAATGCACTTAGAGCTGCAATTCCCAAATGAACATTCAGTTAGTAGGAACAGCAGCAACAAGTTTCCAGGAAAATCATTTATATCTGTAGTTCCAAGAAGATTCGTTGCCATAAGCAGAAAAATTTTCCAGATAATTCATATCAGAAATCGATCCAGATAAAAGGACAATATAAGCACCATAATCACCAAAGAAGAATTGCATCCACAAGCGATGGCGGATAACAATTACTCATAGCCAAAGGAAACTTTTCCAAATGTGGGATTAGAAAATAGCAAAACCAATGTATGATGAAAGTAGGGGCCGAAAACAATCCATAAATCTTTATGAAAAAGGCTACAAAATAGCATCCATGCTATAAACAACCCAAAAAATTATTAAAAATCATTTAGAGTAGCATTTCCAAGCGGTGAGATAGGCCATACGGTAATCAGATCAAAATTAACCTGGAACAATACGATATTCCCAGTGACGAACATCAAACATAAATAGTTTCCATAAATCAAGATATTCACAGCCAGGGCCAACAACCCAGCAGATCTTCTGAATGAAAAGAGGCAACAATGCTTAATGGGGGACCGAATCCAGTAGATCAACAATAACATAAAGCAGATAGGGTGCTTCAGCATTCAAAAAAATATGAAGACAAGATGCAAAGTCTGCCGAAAATGTCATGATCAAATGTAAGGCAAACCCACCTTGTCTAGGTTAACCAATCCTTGTAAGTGTTTAGGAATAGAATGGTTATCAAAATTAGTGGGCTCATTCAATCTAGTTCCTAAGTTAGCAAGGTAATCAGCACAAGCATTTCCTTCCCTCCATATATGAGTGATTTTGTAACAAAATTGATTGAGCGGAATTTTAGTTTGCTTGATTAAATAATATAATTCCACATTGCCATTTTTTGGATTGCGGAGATCAAGTAGTAAGGCATCCACTTCAAGCCGGATATTAAGCTAACCTTTCGTAATGCAATGTTAAGAGCATTATACCATAAGTTCGAAAAAGGCGGAAGTTAGTAATAATAGGATTAGCAAAGGCTATGAGAACATCACCCTTGAAATTTCTAAAGATGCCACCACAACCGAAGCATTAGGGGATACGACTCCATCGGTGTTAATTTTGATAACGTTATCATGTGGTTTGGCCCAATAAAGTATTTTGGCTTGATTAGAGGTGTTTGTATCAGGAAAATACAAACCCAATTTAGAGGCGACAAATTTACACCCTTTTAAGTGTTTATATTTAATAAGGTTTGCTTTAAATAGATCACGGATTTTGAATTTAGTTTTGGCAATTATTTTGGAATGATTCATAGAAATATCGTTATGCTTAGAATCATTTCTAGCCATCCAAATGAACTAGAGAATAATGATCGCGATAAATTTTAATATGACCTTTTATATTGTTTTCAAAATATATCTCGAGGAGTTGATAAATAGAAAGCGAGCCGTTATATTTATCAATGGAGAAAAGATTATCGTACCAAATCCAAAGTTTAGATGCAATCGCTCCACTCATGAATTAGTGATTTACATTTTCAATATGGGAGCAACAATGACATTTTGATGGAAGATAAAAACCTTTACCCCACATCAAGGAATCAATAGGGACAAAGCTTTTAAGATCATGTGAGTATGGAATATGAGGTGGGAATATTATTATGCCAAAGTCGAGCATACACTTTGGAATAATCGAGGTTCTTTGATCATAAGCCAAACATTTTAAAGCGAATTTAGCCATTGTGAGAGAGTTTAAAAGAAGTTCTTTTATTGGATGTAATGTTTATGTTATTGAGTTTGTCTAATAAGGATGAAGGGATATAATCAATGAGCCTGGAAAAGTTCCATTTATTATTATTCCAAAAAGATTTGACTTTGATGGTATCAATAGAAAATGAGGAAATTAATTCATCAAAAGAGTTATTTCCAAGCCAGTTATCTTGCCAGAAGAAAGAGTTGCGAGTTAATGCCCCAAAATTAAAGATTCCGCCATTTGATATTACAAAGTCTTTTCCAAATAGGAGAAGCGTTAGTTTTATAAGAGCAGTTCAATGGGTGCTTAGATAGGCAATGTTTGTTTGTCATGAATATTGTTGCTCTAAAATTGCACCAAAGTTTATAAGAGAATGCATTGATGGTGTCTTTGATAGATTTGCGGTCGGACCACCTTCCTCGAGATGCCACATTTTGTGCCAAGAGGACCGGTGTATTTTTGAGGAAGAGGTATTAGACCCCCAAAAAAAATTATTAATTAACCTCTCAATTCTATTAATACAAAAATTGGTTGGAACGATAGTTTGAATAAGATAAAGAGGCATCAAATTAAGGGTACTCTTAATTAGAGTTAACCTCCCTCCAAAGGATAGAAAATGATATTCGCAAGAGGAGATACGGTTGGATATTTTGTGGATTAAATCGTCAAAAGGTAAGATCGTTTATGTCCTTTGAAAAGAGTACCTAGATAATTGATCGAAAGATGATGTTGATGAAAGTTAGTGATCCTCGTTATTTGATTAATCCTATTATTGTTGATTTTATTAGCGGTTATGAAGTAACATTTATTTTTGTTAAGGAGGAGACCGCTTTCTTTGCCAAATTTTTTAAAGAATTTCATAATGGTTTTTGTATAGAAGCATTGCGGAAAATGATAAAATCATCAAAGCAAATATGAGTAATGGGAAATCCACCTTGAGTTTTGTAAATCATACTTGGCTTATTATTGAAAAGATCGTTGCTCACGGATAAATAATCTACTATAGTAAAAGTAATGGCGATAATGGATCTCCTTGGCATAAGCCGTGTTTAGAAGTGAAGAAACCAGTCGATTCTCCATTAACGATAACCGAGAACCATACATTAGTGATATAGTTTTTAATGATACGAATAAATTCGTTTGAGAATCTGAAAAGTTGGAGTATAGAAACGAGGAATTCCCAAGAGAGATTATCAAAGGCTTTAGAAATGTCCAGTTTGAAAGCAATGTTACCTAATATGAACATCAATATCATGAATCATTTCTTGTGCTAAAAGGATATTATCAGTATGGTTCTCCCTTTAATGAAACCAGTTTGATTATGGGAGATAATGTTAAAACAGAGGGTTGATGGTTGGCGATTATTTTGGATATTAGCTTGTTAAAAGAGGTGCATAGACTAATGGTCAAGTCATTCCATGTTTTGGATGGTTGTTTTAGGGATAAGTATTATGGAGGTGCTAGAAAAGAATCTAGGAAGGGGTTGCCATTAAAAAAGTCAATAACGGCTTCAATTAAATCAGAATTAATAATGGACCAACACTGTTGGAAGAATATAGTAGTGTAACCATCCGGGCCAGCAATCGAATCTAAATTCATGCTTTGGAGAACATTACTAATTTCAGAATCCGTTGGACACCTACAAAGAGAGATGTTTTGATCAGAAGTAATTTTTGAGGGAATCAGATGAGGGTTAGCAATAGGTTCCATGTTAATGTTGTTGTTTAACAAATTTTGGAAATGATGGATAACCGAGTCTTTAATATCATTTTTGTCCGATATCCAAATATCATTATTATTTTTAATTTTCTTAATCGAGTTTATAACTTTTCTTTTGTTGAAAAGAGCGTGAAAATATTTTGTGTTTCTATCGCCATCTACAATATGTTTAGTAGCAGCTTTTTGCCGCCAATAAGTTTCCTCCATATTTTGATATTTAATCAAGTTATCTCTAGCTTCGTTAAGTTCATCATTTTTATTAGGGTCTGAAACAGCAGCTTCTTCAAGAGAGCAAACAATATCTTCCATAGTTTTAAGATTTGCAAAAATGATTTTAAAATGATGTTTATTCCACCAGTTCAGAGTTTGTTTTAATCTTTTAAGTTTAAGCCAAAAACGGATCATGCCTTTAATGGAGTTATCAGGGTGAATAGGGGCCGTCCAGTTAGTCGAAACAACAGACATAAAGTAATTATGTTGCAACCACATATTTTGGAAATGAAAGGGGACTGGTGGGTATTGAAGTAGGGGTGTTTTCATGATCGAGAGAGCGTGATCAGTGTTCTACTTAAGTGTTCTCTCGAGGTATTAGGCCATTGATCAATCCAATGGTGGTTATGATCTGATCGAGATGTTGCCAAAGTCTAGAATTGTTCCACGTGTAGTTGGAACCGAGAACCCTATATCGGTAGGTTACGGTCAGAATCATATTAGGAAATCTTCCATAGAATTAATATTAGAGATGAGCCTCCCCTTCTTAGAGAGGATGGTGTTGAAATCTCCCCAACCATCCGGGTTGAGTGACGAGGAAGCTAAAGATCTTAAGTTATTCCATAGAATGTTCCTATTTATTACAAGATGCATAAATAAAAGAGCACATCACGATGAAAACATCCACGTAATCAGCATTAATCAATTGTTGTTGGTTGTCAAGGATATTGATGATAGAATTATTCCAAAACAACCAAGTTTTGTTATTAATGTTGTGAGAAAAATTAGGAAACCTAGTGTTCTAGCGATAGCGCTATCTTAGAAGAGTGGATAAGTGGTTTGATAGTAGTAAGGAGATATATTATGAATGCGACAGAGGTTTCTAATGCGATTGCGAACTAGAGTAGTCCCAATACCATGAATGTTCCAAATGATGAAATTAATCATAATTGTTGGAATGGAAAAATTGATTGAATGAGAATGAGGAGAAAGGAAATTATTGTATTGTAGTGTAGGTTGATGAAGATCTTGTGATTACGGTTGCATTTTAGAGTTGTTTTGGATTTGAATGATTTTTTTTTTGTTTATAACAGTTTGAAAGGGTCTGTCGGTGTCCAAGGTATCTCAAAAAAAGAGTAGTGTGATCCAAAGTTTCATTATTAAGCAAAGGAATCGTGATGGTAATTTCCTTCTTCCATATCGAGAATGGATTAGTTATGCTATCATTTTGGCCATTCAAAGTGTTGGGGATGTAGGAATAGTTTCATCTTCTTTTCTAGATTAATGGTTTGTTTTATTTTATTTTGTTGCTGATCCAAACTAAGATTTACTGATGGTGATGTTCCTAAGCCTAATTTCATCGAATTTCTTTGTTTTGGGTCATTAGTTATAAGGGCACATGTTACCAATGGGAATAGTAGTAGGCATATTTTCTAAGTTCCCAAAACCAAGCGTGTCATCAATGTCATTGTTCAACACGATTGGCCTCCTTTTGCAATTCAGCCGTTCTAGGTAAAGAGTGATTTTGTGGAGGATGATTATTTTGGTTAGCTTTTGGCACATATGTCATTTTAGTTGGTTGTTCCTTAGTCACCGAAATAGTAGGAATAGGAAGTTTATTTTTTTGAGATGTGGATGTAAGATAAAACAATCTGTGTGTTCATGCCCATGAATTTTGCAGTGTGTACAGAAAGAGGGAAAGTTTTCAAATTCAACCTTTTGATTATAACCCATTTTTTGGATCCAATCAGTTTATTTTAGATGTTTTTAGTTATATCAACTTCAACAAGTATCCCGAGCTCAGAGGATCTTATCTGTAGCTTGATTAATTTGAAGAGGTCCAAAGATAGCCGCAAAACAAAACGATCGTAACAAAGTGTATCGCATATATTAGCGCTAAATAGGAACAATTTGTGATTCCTCTTTAATATCAAAACTAGGTGTCCACTTAAGAAGTCGCATTTGGCGGTTAAAATGAAATAAGAACGACTTGCAAAACTCTTGAATAATCCAAATCATTTGATAATTGAATTAGCACATGCCTGATCGATCAATCCCACGTAAAAGTGCCCGTGAGCTTGGACTATGAAAAAAATGATATTTTCTAAATTGTTTCAAGTTGAATTTACCCATTAGAATTCAAATGGCTTAGCAAGAGTTTTCACATCGAACACATTATTGCGTACCATGGGCATTAGTTTAACCGGGCGGGGAACGGATTTAGAGAGAGCATCCTTGTGATGAAGCCGTAGGTAAGGATCTTTGGATTGAAGCGTCGAGTGCGTTTTGTCCAAAGCAAAAGCCATTTCCATCAGAAGAGGCGGTTTACATTACCAACTAGAGCAGGGGAGAGATCGATACTAAATCGCAGAAGAACAACGGTTGATTGCTTCGGAAGCAAGGAAAACATGGGAGCCGCCAGGGATGCGCTAGGTTTAGGAGCGCATCGCCGCTATTTACTTTTAGAGTTGATGCAACTTCGAAGATGAATCACCCCATTATGAGTTGAGATAGCTAAACACTCAGAAGTAGGGAGAACATCTTCTCCGCAACCTCCACAATTATTTGACATAATTACTCTGACACATGTATTCATTTTTTTTAGAGAATAAGCATTGTTGCCACCATGACTTCATAACAGGATTCTAGAAAGAATTATGTGAATATGAGGAGACCTTTCATTACCTTTACTTGATCTCTTCACTGGAAGAGCATGGGATTTCCCTGCCTAAATAAAAAGGCCAACATTGAACATTCAATCTTCAATCATATACTTGCCAATGTGACGTAACTCATGCTGCAAGCTTCCTACATTAGAAACATTAAGAGTTGTTAGAATTTTATTCTCTTCAATCAGTAATGGATCAGAAAGGTCGTCCAATTTTCCCCATCTCTTAGGGAGACCCCACTCATTTTCACAAAAAAGAACCCATTAGACCAACTTCTAGATGGATCTGCGCTAAAAATTCTATCTAATTTTTTATACCTCAATATGAAATATGTCCTTGAGCATCGCATGTGAACCTACATTCTGCATAAGTACTTGATGTTCAAAATCACACCATGCTCTCTATAGAAGATGGTCAAACCAAGAATGATCACTAGAGCTCAAAATAAAAATTATGATAAAGCTACACCGCATATTTTAAAAAGCTCAATCAATTCGGGAGCCAAAGGGAATCACAGTCTCGCATGAAGAATCATCTCAAAAATAGTAATGTACCCTTGTAGAGGAAAATGTGCTCGATTAGACTCTTTGGCAATAAGAGCTACCAACTCATTTAGGAAATGAAATTTTCTACAGAGCACCATTAAAGTCTTAACTATGATAGTGGATTGTATATCATCTGTAGTTATCATGCTATTAGATTTCTTCCAGCCATCATCCTGTGAAAATTCATAATAAATATTAAACAAAAAGAGGAGAAAAAGATAAATATTTGAGAAATGTATAAAGTAACTCACTTACCTCTATACTTGGGAACATCCTCTCCTGACTTTATTTTTCACATTTTGGATATAATCTTTCACCTATGATCTGATGAAAAATACATGTATACGTATGATTTCACAAAAGAAGTTATATCTCTCTAATGATACTTTGAAATTACCTGCTAGATTTTCTGAGTTTCTTGAAGAATGATTCTTAATCAACGCTTCCCCCTTCCCTGCCACTTTGGTAGTTGTCAACTATTGAACCAATCCATTGGAGTTTCAAGAAAATCCATTGTCTACAAGAAAAAGTAGAAGATACAAGCTTTGATCACCTCCAAACCCGGTCGATTTGGTGAGGACAATTGACGCACCTTTCTATGAAAAATTAAAGCCTCGCTATATAAACTACGGGCCTTGATCACCTCTAAACCTAGTTGGTCTGACAACGACAGTTCACGCCCCTTTTGAGAGAAAATCGGAGCCTCTCCATATGAACTACGAGTTTTAATCAACAAAGCAAATAACTCACTTTTAGAAGAAATTTAGAGCCTTGCTGACAAAAAGGAAATTTATTTATTTATATTATCCTTAGCCCTTGAACTTCTGCTGGATAATTTATCATCCAATGTAGGAGAACATTAGAGCATATGGGAGAAAACTATGTCTCTTTACTTGACCCTAAGAGTGGGTATTTATAGATTCATAATAGGGGTAAAAAGGTAAGATATTTGGAAATATTTAGAAAGATTTCAAAAATTCTGCCCTAAAATATATTCTTCCTTTTAGAAAAGTGAAAAAGGAAGAAAATAAGAAAAATCGGAAAATAAAGAATCAATTTTCAGTGCTCTGACCGGGTGCGTGGAATAGATGTGTCATGTGGGTCATGAACACGTGATCGAAGGATCCTTTCATCTCAGCTCATGCGCAGCCCAATCTTCGCATGGTATGCCCCCACAGCACGCGTTGGCCGTATGTGATGGCCCAAGTTGGCACGACCTCCCACCGCGTGTTTGCTCTTTGCCCACACATTTGTGGCCTCATGCACATATGTGACTGGTCTTTTGCGCCTGCTTCTGTGATCGTAGTCTTGTGCATCCATGAAGATCTATTATCTTAAATTATATTTGATGCAAATGTTAATGAACCTAGAAATTTCATTAACATAAAAGAAGTTATTAGCTGAATAATTTTCTTAAATTGTAATCAATTATTAGAAAATTATTCATCGATTTGACATATATTTTTTGATGATAGAGATGATTTCATCCAAAAATAGGGGGGCAATTGATATGTCACTGAAAATTCTCCTAGTTGAAGCATGAGTCTTGATATCAAAACCAATCTGATTCTGAGTCGAGACTAGACCATATCAAACACTTAAAATATAATTGAAAACTTTGAGATATCAATCAAATCCCTAAATAGCTTCTAAATATGAAATGTTTATAATAAATCGAAATGCCTTGACGAAATGGATCTAACAAGCCTAAGATCTTTTAATTCTGACTTTATTTGAGCATTCAAATACTTAAAATATATCAAATGATCAAAGAAATCAATTTAAGCCGTCCGATGGAGTGGTTTGGCTTTTGCCTATATTTACAAAAATGTCACTCCCATAATTTATAAATAGCCTCTCACTCTTCACATGAGGGGACCAAGCTAAAGAAAGGAGAGAGCTCTGAGACTCGAAGAATCTCAAAGCATAATCGGGTCACCAGCCGACCACCGCCGGTCAACGCTTGCCGTTGCCACTGGTCACCACGGCTAGCTACCACCACCCGACATTCACCGAATCATTGCCGACCATCACTGTTAGTTATTGTCGTTCACTATCGTCAGCTGCTACCAACCGCCACCCGACCATTTTTCGATAGTTTTGGTTAATCATCAGACTACCACCTTAAGCAAGGCCTTCGACACTAATCCAGTGAAGCTTACAAAACTTACTCTTATAAGCTATCATTATCCAACTTTGGGGAAATAATAATAATTGTAATAAAAGTTGATATAGTGAAATTATTTCTAAGTGGGCTACCCCATGTGTTTTTTCCCTTCTTGGGTTTTCCACATAAAAATCCCGAGATCTCTTAAACTCTTTTGTTGTGTTTGTGAAACTTTTGTGTAACACAAAGATATTGAATTCTCCTACTCTATTGACCAGAATCTTCCTATATGCAACAAACATCATAATGATCCATCCAAATTAATCATAAGATACAAAGAGGTAGAATAACACTAAGATGCCCCTTGCCACTAAGTTTAACAGTAGTAATCCAAATCTCCAAGAAATCTTTTTTAGAGTTAGCTCTCCCAATTATGTTAAGACCAAATAAAGCATCAACCAAAGCCCAAAAACATGAATAATAATAGGGCCGAGTAAAAAAAACATAATTTACAATTTTATAGGCAAAATAGCATTGACATTTTTATGTAATAATTATGCATTTTCTTTTAAATTCATTATCAATAAGGATATAGTCATTCAAAATGTAACATAAGATGGAGATAGAAGTGGGAATTGAATTGTGCTAAATAAAAAAAAAAGATGAAATGTCATGTTTAGTTCTAATATTATTTCAAACATATTTACAAGAGAACATATCGGATGTAGAGAATGTGTAAAAAGAAATGACTTTGGTTAGTGGGTCAAGAGGAATCTTGATAACTTCATTAACCAAATTCATAGGGATCACATTGCTAAGAGTCAAGCTATTCCAGCCATTCTGATTAAAGAAAATGTTAACCTTGGTAGGAGGCAAAGAAAATGTATTAAAATATGAGTCTAAGGAGCCCCATCTAGTCCAATTATGCTACAAAAATAAAATAAACACTTCACCAAGGCCCCATTGATTTGATTTTTCTCTTACCCAATTAGTTTTACATAGTCTTTTCTAAATAGGAGAGTCCCCTTTTTTTAAAGACAAAACAAGATGGATGTTTATTTTAATAATTTTTTTCTCATAAATTGAACCCAAAGACTATGTCTAATTTCAAAAGTCCACCAAAGTTTAATAGAGAAAACCTAAGAAAAGTCATCCAAAAATTTGCAACCTAGGCAACCATCCATGAAAGGGCCACAATAGTCACTTTAGAAGGCCCAATGGACTTTCTTAGAGTCACTAGTGGACCCCCATACAATTTTGTTTAAAAAACTTTTCAATACGATTACACACAAACACCATTGTGTTAATGGATTGATGAAGATAAATAGGAAGAGAGCATAGAACACTTTAATAAGAGTTATTTGGCAACCGAAAGAGAGAAGCTTAAATTCTCAAGAAGGAATTTTATTTTTAATTGATTGAATTAATTCATCAAACAAATAAGATCTCTTTTTGCCCTTATAAAGAAGAATCGCAATGAATCTAAGAGGTAGAGATTGGTGTTTAAATCCTATCAATTTCTTCAATTAATTCAATCTATTATCCTTGATGGAATAAGGGATAATGAAAGAAGTTTTCTCTTTACTAATAATAAGATGGCTAATTTATTGAATATATCACAAAAAAAGTCTTAATATTTTTAATGACAAGAGTAGCCCCATTCATAAAAATTATGAAAAGTCGAGTCTTTCTCTATTACTTTTAATGGCACTTTGCTTTTAGACTCCTTTTTGGCTAAGCAAAGTCAAGTCTTCCTCAATTATGCATTTGTGAAGGAAGAGATAAGGTGAGAATATTATATATAGATCTCCTATTTTTATTATGATGAATTTGAATGACGATATATTTAAATAGCATATGATTAAGATTTTGATTATAATTCCTAAATGAAAATAAAAAATTAAGATATATATATATATAATAATAATAATAATAATAATAACAATAATAATAATAATAATAATAATATGATATAATTTTAAGACTCAAATTGCACTTTTAAATATTTCATGACACATGACATAAATTGCCAAACTATTCAGAATATATTCTGCATCATGTGTTAAATTTTAGAGTTTATGCTAATATAAGTTGGGCCACAATATTCTTGCTTTTTTTTCCTTACCTTTTAGCCATTAAAATTGTTAGAATCTAAGGTTTTTTTTTTATTATTATTATTTTATTATTTTTTAGTTAAGGGAAAGTGAGAATTCAAAAGAGGTTAGAGATTTTTTTCATCAATCACTCGGTCAAATAAGGGAAAATGAACGTTGATAATATTGCAGGAAACTTCCATGTTTAACTTATCGGTATCATTCCTAGATTTCAGACTCAAAATGTCTATACAAGCCCTTTTGCACTTTTCTTTTCTACCGCTTAAATAATAAAATGCCAAAAAAAAAAAGAAGTTGAATGGTAGTCATTGATTGACCAATAGGTTAATGATGTATTATTTTATTTTATTTTTTGATATATAACATTACAGTTTATGATATCAAAAATATGTTAATGCTGTCAATTATTTCTTTCCTCTGCATAGACAATCTCTATATGTTAATATCACTTAACACATCAAAATGGCAACTAATTGCAAGGATAATCTCATCACTCTTCTCCTTCTCTCGTCCTCCTCCTACTCCTGCACCATGGATTCTAAGTGGTGAGGATAATTAAATGGAAAAAAAGTGAGTTGATGAATATGTCTTCTTCTCCTTCCATTGTTTTTGTTTAGAAATGGGAAATCGGAGTTAGAAGTTTAGATCCCTGATGTTTAACAAATCAAACAAATTGCTATGTATATATTTTGTAACATATTTCCATTCTTATCATCACCAACACCTTTCATTAGCACTCATATCACAAATGTTAATGACCTTAGTCAAACTGAAATAATTAATTTAAAATTTTAATTGTCTTGCAGAATGCATTCATAAAAATATATTCAAGATAGATAGATAGATCTCATGACTGAAAAATATTAAAAGTTCAAATAACTTTTATCCCCCGTGATGTCTATGTGTGCGTATATAAACATATTCTCATTCTTAATTATCCTCATCATCAACATCTTTGATTAACACTTATTATCTCAATTGTTAGTAATATGAATTTATCAAACTATATATATATATATATATATATATATATATATATATATATATTATTTTTGTTTAGTGAGGCATCCATAAAAATGTTTCAACCAACACCCCTTTGTGCTAGCTACACTCAAGGGCCTGACCCCCCAAATATTGGAGTTACACCATGTTCCCTCCTTGAAAATTGTATAAAGATGCCAGAGTATATTATGCCCTTGTTATCCCTAAGTTCTAAGTTTCAAAATCAATCTTGGAGGCATTTATATGTCATTATTTGGTTAAGCACGACTTGGTTAGAAGTGATATTAACACTCCATTATCTTTAATGTTTTTGCATTGCTATCTTTTAAAGTAAAAAATTGCATAATTAAGATTGTTATGATATATGATTTCATCATTAACTTAAGTTTGAATATTTTTGTTTTTGTTTTTGTATGGAAGGTTTGAGAACATACTGATGGAAGTAATACATGTATAATCATGAACAAATGTGGTATTAATAGTCAATAATAATGTATCATAATTTTTATATAATTTAATTCCTCTTTTTTAAAAGTAGTCATGTAGAAAAGTGTTGTCGATGGCTAGTTGTTTGAGGGATTTACTTATGGAGAGAGAGCACAATTCATAAACGATTGATGAACATTTACCTGTTTGATTGCGAGGCTAAATGTTTCATAATAGTTAATATGGGCATGTTGGTGAAAATCTTTCTTTATAAAATAATAATTATAGTAATTGATAGAGTTATTCAGATTGTGTTTTATTCAAAACACATACTGCTGGAAACATATAAAGATAAAAAAAATTTATCGTACCCGGATCTCATGTCAAATCATCGAAGAGATTTAATCAGAAGCGTACCTGGATCCATTGAAGAGCTAATGCGAGAATTTTGGTCTTCCACTTCTAAAGCGGTGTTCTTGTGTGTGTGTGTGTGTGTGGAGAGAGAGAGAGAGAGAGAGAGAGAGAGAGAGAGAGAGAGCATTCTTTTCACTCAAGATGAGATATGAGGAAAAATAAGAGCCAACCCTTAAAAATGAGGACCATGACCCTATTTATAGTTGAGTGTATTTCATTTTATTTCAGCCCGTCATTAAAATAAAATAAAATGTCAAGTCTCTACATATGATAATTCCATACAAAATTAATAAGATGCCTCAAAAACCTAAATATTATTAATCTTTATTTGATCACAAAATTAATAGGCTTAAAAATAAGATAGAGCATAATGTATAATTAAATTCATATGTGACATTATTCCAACAATCTTAACTTGGGCCACATATATTGCTTGAGAATTATACATTATTAAATACTTTAAGAGCTCAATATTTTCTATCCAAAGAGAATATCTTTGGCAATCGGTCCACTAATAATATTAACATAGAATCAAATTGATCTTTATTATAATTTTTCTATAACAAGACTCATCAGTGATCATTAAATCAATATGATTAATGACATAGATCAAGTATAGATGTGTAGTATGAAAATTTCATATAATATAATCATATATCATGCCTATTTCCAACTGGTCCTATATTATAACTCAAAAGAGTTATAAATATAGTTTCATTTATTTATGCTAAACTGCAGTTGAAATTACATAACTTTATTTTAGAGTTTTCATCTATAAGATAATAACAATACTTTATTTTGATCAAAAAATATATTTACAATCATTGAACATCATAAGCAAACTCCCACTATGCTAGCATGTCATCAAAGTAAATCACTCTCATATGAGCCATATGCTCATGAAATATATTAGGTAGTAAACCTTTTATATGTGAATTTGCAATCATAAAATTTATACTAATATGTTCAATAAATACTTGAGAACTCTGAACTCTTTCTTTTACAACAAGAAACTTTATGTCAATATACTTCGATTTTGATGAACTCCTGTTGTTCTTTAAATACAATTTTATGGCTTTATTATCACAATTTATTTTTCATGATCTCTCTATTCTATCAAAATATTTAGCCCAATGACAAAATTTCGCAGCCATATTCTTTGATTTGATGTCTTATAACAAGTTATAAATTCTACTTCTATAGTGGAAAAAGTTATGAGTGATTGTTTAGCACTTTTTTAAGATATAGTTCCTTCAGTAAATAAGAAAATATAACTTGAAGTGGATCTTCTACTATCGAGGCAACCAGTAAAATCTGAATCGGAGTACCCTACAATCTTTAAATGATCTAATTTATAATATGTGAGCATAAGGTCTTTTGTTCACTTCAGATACTGCATAACCCATTTTATTGCTTTCCAATGATCCATTCTTGGGTTACTTAAATATCTGCCAAGCATTTCAATAATGTATGCAATATCCGGATGTTAACAAACTCGAGCATACATAAGACTCCCTACTACAGATGCATAAGGGATCTTTTCCTACTCTTTCTTTCCAAGTTCATTTCTTCGACATCGAAGCAAGTTAAATTTATCATCTTCAGCAATGGGTGTATTTCCTGGTGCACAATCTTTCATGCCAACTCTACTTAGCACTTTATCAATATATGTCTTTTGTAATAAATAATATCACGAGAACGATCTCGATGAATTTATATACCCAACATAAAAGATGCATTCCCAAGATCTTTCATTTCAAAATTATTTGAAAATTTTTTTCTTGATTTCATACAAAAGGCCTATATCGCTGCTTGCTAATAGAATATCATCAATATATAGCACTATGATGATAAATTTACTCCCACTGATTTTGTGATAAATGCATTGATCAACAGTATTTTCTTTAAAACCAAAAGAAGTAATCAATTGATCAAATTTCCTATACCATTGACGGAAAGCTTGCTTTAAATCATAAATTAATTTTTTTAATTTGCATTACATGTATTTTGAATTAGAAGAGTGAAAATTTTTTGGTTGCACTATATATATAGTTTCTTCAATGTCACCATTGAGAAATACAATCTTTACATCCATTTGATATAACTCTAAATCATAATGAGCTACTAGTGGCATAATGATTTTAAAAGTGTCTTTCAAAAAAACTAGAGAGAAAGTCTCTTTATAATCAATGCCTTCCATTTGAGTAAAACCTTTGGCGACTAGAGGTACTTTATATCTTTCGACATTGCCTTTTGAATCCTTTTTGATTTTAAAAATCCATTTACAACTAATGGGTTTTATTGATTTATGAAATTCGATAAGATCCTAAACATTATTGTCTTTTATTGATTTTATCTCATCCTCAATAGCTTCTAACCATTTATGGGAGTTGACACTTTGTTTGACTTAACTAAAAGAGATTAGATCACTTTTCCATCCAATATTAAACTCATGTTCTTAAAAATACATAACATAATCATTTGAAATTGCTAATCTCCTCTCTATAGTGGATTTTTTTAATAGCACTTCAATTTGAGGTTATTATGATTGCTCACTATGAGTGAGAGTTAACTCAAGAATATTTTGATTATCTGTATTTATAACTTGAAAAAAGATCAGAAAAAATTATCTGATCAATTTCTATTGTAACTATAGAAAGAGTAATAAATTTCTCTTCAAATATAAAATTCTTAGGTTTATTACTCACATCATATTAAACTTCCTTAATAAATTTAGCATTGTCCATCTCGAAAAAAGATTTATTTGAAGAGTCATAAAATTTAAAACCCTTCAACCTTTCTAAGATTATTTGTTAGCACTAATTTTCTTAATATTTGTTTGTTTTCTCTTGATACATTCTATGTAGAGTTCATTATCTGAAAAATCAAGGGAATCAAGAATCCTTTCTGACATAATTCTTTCAATTCTTTGTTTAGAAATATGTCTAGCATGCTTGTGCCATAACATATAAGAATTCTCATTCATTAATTTTTATTTTGTACAAAAATTACTAGCATGCAAAGTTGCATTAATTTGTGAAGCAAAAATGTCTAATTTATATAGATTACCAACCAAAGAACTAGTACCAATAATATTTGAATACTGAGCGAGATTAAATTTTTCATTTCCAAATAAATAAGAATAAATAGATTTGCCTAAACAAGAAATAGAAATTAAATTTCGTGTAAACAATGGTACATAAAAAGTCTCATGTAAATTCAAAATACAACCGGATTCTAGATGTAATCTATATAAGCATATTGTTTCAACAAGAGCTTTATTACTATTTCTCACATAGATGAATCTTTCAGACAGTTGACATTCATCTCCTTAGACAACCCTGCATAGTCATACTTATGTGTGTAGTTGCACTTATATCTATCCATGAAGTGTGATTTGGTACTAAGGATAGATTAAATTCAGAACAAATAAAATGGATAAGTTTACTCTTTTTCACGAGCTATTTTGCATACATGGGACAATCCTTCTTCACATGACTAGCCTTCTTGCAAAAGAAATAAGTGACAAGATTATCTTATTTCTATTATACCTTATGCTGTGAAGTCCCTTTTTCTGCAGCTCCTTTGCATTTATAAGACCTTTTTCTTTTAGTATAATGCCACGAGAGGAAGTAGCTAAGTGAGCACTTTTTATTTTATCATGTTTCATTCTCTCTTCCTCTTGCACACATTAAGCAATGAGCTCATTAAGAGTCTATTTTTCTTTTTTGAGTATTATAACTTATCATAAAAGGATTAAATTTTGTAGGAAGAGAGATCAAAATTAAGTGCACAAGAATGTCATTAGATATTTCTAATTTTAGTGCTCTCAGTCTAGTAACATAATTAGACATCTCCATAATATACTCCCTTATGTTTCTATTACCTTTATATGACATTGAAACAAGTTTACTAAGGATAGTGCTCACTTCGACCTTTTCAGAACTAATGAAATGGTCTGCTATTTGGCTTCGAAACTTTTTAGCACATTCCTCTTCAGGCATTACACTTCTTATGATTTCTGGAATGGAATGCTTCATGATCATAAGACTCATGTGGTTAGAACGCTCCCATTTTTCAAAGTTAACTGTTGTTCAATAGTATTTTCTACAGTAAGGGCGGGAGGACGTTCAATCTGGATCGTATAGTCAAGATCCATATACCCAAGAACAATGTTATTCAAATGTTATTCAAATTGGCAAATATAGAAGAAACATTAATTGAAAAGAATAAAAATAATACTCATAACTAACAACATTGTCATTTCCATATGCATATATAATGTAAACAAAATATCAATAAAATACATGCTTGAAATGAAATGTTTAATAAATTAGGCACATATAAGATACCTAACATAACATTATAATTTAGTCTTTGGATAGAAATAACAATTTGTAAATGGTGCTCTTAAAATTATAGTCAACAAATATTGATAACAAATTCTGCTAACGATATGTCTATCTTTGGATCAACATATTATATGCATGATTAATATAAATTTATCACATATTTGTAGCTCTACAAAATCTGGCCAAAAATAATCTTCCTTAGGTCGATTATTTTTCGCATAGATTTAAATATAATCCTTAAGTAATATTTATATATTTCAAAAAATAAATAAATTGATATAATAGAGGTCACTTTGGTGACATAATATTTTAATTTAAATTATTTTGAAATAATAAATATTAACTGAATCCATTTAATATCATAATATAAACTTTAGTGAATAATTTAATTAAAATAGTTACTCATAAACTTTATCAAATGCAAATTCCAAACAGAAGTATTAAATTTAATAACATGAATGTTTACATTCAATTGGATAATTAGAAACATTCATAAAACATTTATTACATAATTATAATATGACATATATATATATATATAGCAGCTATACGAAAACGAATGAATTAACTAAATAATTAACTCATTCTTTTATATGATGCTACATTAAGCATTTAAGATTTTAAATTGGAGTATACTGAAACGTCTATTGAAATTAATTACTATTCCAATATTAATGAGTTAATTAATTGGAGTAAGCTGAAACGTCTATGGCATAGAATCACATCAGTTTATTGAAATTAAATACTCATGAAATGACGCATATGAAGTATTCAACCTTATGGAATTTGTTACAATAACTTCGAGTAAATAAATTAGTTATTTTAACATAAAATAATAAGCAATTTGTCAAATGAATCGTTTCATTTACCGCAGGCTTCACCTTTTTTTAAACATTTTTATAATAAATCAGCACAATTAATGGCAAAATATGTGAAATGTAATTTTTTTTATTTTCTTAAAATGTTAATACGTGAATAATAATATTATCATGTTTGAAGATGAATATGAGGAAATCAATTTCATCTAATAAAATATGAATTTTATTTCTCAAAATAAGTCATAATTGCAAGACTAACCATATGGATTATATGAAAGTTTCAATTGCGATCGAACTAAAAATAAATAAAAAATTTTGCTATATCCTTTTATTCAACATTAAGAACGAAAGTGATCCAAAATATATCGATTCAATATGCACAAGATAAAATAAATTGCATAAAAAATTTTTTTTGAATCACATACTTTAATCTAAAATTCTCAAATAATAAATGTGAAAGATTAAGAGAAATATGATTTTTCAATAATTCAACATGATAGTGGCTCTGATACCATTTGTTGGAAACATATGAAGATAAAAAAAATAAATTTATCATACCCAGATCTCATGTCAAATCATCGACGTAATCCATGGAAGAGCTTATGCAAGAATTTTGGCTTTCCACTTTTAAAGCGGTGCTCTTGAGAGAGAGAGAGAGAGAGAGAGAGAGAGAGAGCATTCTTTTCACTCAAGATGGGATATGAGAAAAAATAAGTACCAACCCTTTAGAATGGAGACCATGACCCTATTTATACTTGAGTGTATTTTATTTTATCTTAATGATTTAGACCATCATTAAGATAAAATAAAATGTCTAATCTCTACACAGGTTAATTCCATACAAAATTAATAAGATGTCTCAAAGCCTAAATATTATTAACCTTTATTTGATCACAAAAGTAATAGGCTTAAAAATAAGATAGTGCATAATGTATAATTAAATTCATATGTGAGTCCACATTCACAAAATTCCCAACACGTACTTCCATCCAATAAGGAACAATTGCAGCAGTTGCTATATGGAAGGAGAGAAAAAGAAATGCCATTGCTAGTAATAAACTTGTATTTTGGATAATTGAAAGATCTATTTTGTGTTGAGATTTCATCAAATAAACTTTAGCTGAAATCATTCGTGAGGTGGAGAGAATTCTTTGCTTTTAAACTTCTTTTTAATGGAACAGAGTCAAGTCTTCCCTAATTAAGAAAATAAAAGTCTTTCTCAATTATGCATTTATGGAGGAAGAAAATTGGGCGAGAATATTATATATGGATCTCAATAATCCATAATGGCATAGTAGTCTTGGACATCCCAACAACAAGACTCTCTCTCTCCCTCTGTGTGTGTGTGTGTGTGCGCACGCACACACACTTGTAAAATAATATCCATCTTTAAGTATGTCACAACCTGACCCAAAACAAACTTTTATATCATGGCATATCACATCGTGTCAAAATTGTAATAGTCGATTAAATACTCAAGATCTATTCGAAAAAAAATGTATTCTTTAAATTGATAAATACAGAGGTAACTATCATCAAAATATCATAGAATAAAATAGTCAAGCAATAGTGTGAGTAATAATTTACACAATAATAATAGTATAATTCTTCCATCAACAAAACATGTATATCATCATGGCTATCAAAAGAATAAATCTAAAGTAGTAATATACATAAGGTCTAGCTCTCAACAATAGCTAATAGTCTCTACTCAACTTAAGTCTTATCATTTTTTGAAATAACACGTGCGAATAAAATAAAGGTGAGCAACCACAACTTAGCATGCTACTCAAAATCTGCTATAGTTTTTAATACAAAAGTGACAAAAAAATAGATAATTGATAAAATATCATCTTATAGATAATAAAATGTATTTCAAGTGAACTAAAATAACATCTATACAGGTCACATGCAATATTTATCAAATATAGTGTTAGTACAAGAATTAATGTCAATAGTTGGCATGCGTCAAGCAATAGTGTGAATAATATGATATTAAAAATGAGCAAAATAACATGAAATAATCATTCTTTTCTTTATTTAGAATATTTTATAGTTTTCCCTTTACACCTTATATATATACTTTCATTTATATATCCACTTATTCATAATTTTTATTGCCCTTATGTCTTCACTTTCACTTATTACTACACTAGTTCACATTTGTTTAGACATATAAAATATAAAAATGGATAATTTTATAGATATACATACCTTTATAAATTCATTTGAATATACAGAAAATATAGTCTTCCAAAGCCACCTGAAACTTTTCAACCTTTTTCTCATTTTTACACATATACTTTGATTGATATATATATATATATATATATATATAAGCATAGAATATCATCAATTTTAATATATATAGAAAAATTTCATCCAAATATGTTACAGAATTTTGTTAATGTTAGTAACATAACAAATCAAGATTATGAAAATTTGTGAATAAATCAGATATAAAATTTACTCAAAAATTCATAAAAAAAATTAGTGAACATAAAATAAACTTGTTAATATTACCATATCACAAATCCTATCATTATAAGTGATTCTAATTACTATAGAACTAATTATCCCAATGTATTTTTTTCTTTTATAGAGTCTTATAAACTTATAAAATGGCTAAATGTCACAAACACCCCTTTTATATGCTTACTACTTTTACTTTTCATCCTCTTGAATTACTATATTCTAATGTATGTGTTCCTCTCCTAGTACTTTCTACTCAAGTTTATAGATACTATATTTTCATTATCGACAAATTTTTTCAGTATTCATGGGTATTTCAAATGAAAAATAAATATTAAACTACAACCCGAACCTTATAATTTCTCAAAATGTTTGAAAATCAATTCTATTCTTCAATCAAAAACTTACATTTGAATGGTGGAGGAGAATACAAAACTAATGCCCTCACTAATCTCTTTTCACAAAAAAGATATTACTCATCAATTCAGCTGTCATTATACTTCTAAATAAAATAGAGTAGCTGAATGAAAATACAGATATTATTAAGATCATTCAAACTCTTGTCATCAAAGCTAAATGTCCATATCACATATGGATTGATGTGCTACTTATAGTCATCTCCTCATTAATAGATCAACATCACCACTCACAAAGTCCAAATCACCTTATCAATTTCTCTATAATAAACCACCACAATACTCTCACTCACGAGTCATCAATCACAAAGTCCAAATCACCCTATAAACTTCTCATAAATATCTAATTTATATAGATTATCAACCAAAGAACCAATACCAATAATATTTGAATACTGAACTGAAAGAGATTAAATTTTCCATTTTCAAATGAACAAGAATAACCAGATTTGTTCAAATATAAATTAGAAATTAAATTTCATCTAAACGATGGTACATAAAAAGTCTCATGTAAAATCAAAATACAATTGGACTCTAGATGTAATCTATATAAGCATATTGCTTCAACAAGAGCTTTATTGTCATTTCTCATATAGATGAATCTTTCAGCATCAGTTGGTATTCTTCTTCTTAGACAATCTAGCATAGTCACACTTATGTTAGTAGTTGACTTGTATCTATCCACCAAGTGTAATTTAGTACCAAAGATAAATTAGCCTCAAAATAAACAAAGTTGAGACATTTACCCTTTTTCACGAGCTAATTTTCATACTTGGAACAATCCTTATTCACATGACTAGCCTTCTTGCAAAAGAAAAAAGTAACATTATCTTGTTTCTATTGCACTTTATATTATGAAGTCCCTTTGTCTACAGCTCCTTTGCATTTATAAGTCTTTCTTCTTTTAGTAACGATGCTACGAGAGGAAGTGGCTAAGTGAGCACTTTTTATTTTGTCATGTTTCAATCTCTCTTCCTCTTGTACACATTGAGTAATGAGCATATTAAGAGTCTATTTTTTAATATTATAATTTATCTTAAAAGGATTAAATTGTGCAAGAAGAGAGATCAAATCTAAGTGCACAAGAATGTCATCAGACATCTCTAATTTTAGTACTCTCAGTCTAGTAATAAAATTAGACATCTCTATAATGTACTCCCTTATGCGTTCATTACCTTTATACGACATTGAAATGAGTTTACTAAGGATAGTACTCATTTTGACCATTTCAGAACTAATGAAATGATATGTTAGTTGGCTTAGAAACTATTCAGCACATTCTTCTTCAAGCATTACACCTCTTATAGTTTATGGAATGAAATGTTCTGTGATCATAAGACTCATGATGTTAGAACTCTCTCACTTTTCAAAGTTAGCACTTGTTCAATAGTACTTTTTGCAGTAAGAGCAGGAGGATGTTCAGTCTGAATCGCATAGTCAAAATCCATACACTCAAGAACAATAGTGATATGCTCTTTCCATTTCTTAAAGTTAGTATCATTGTTTACTAGAATGTTATTCAAATTGGCAGATATAGAAGAAACATTAACTGCAACAACAACAACAACAACAACAAGCCTTAATCCCACTAGGTGGGGTCGGCTACATGAATCCTTCATCTTCATTGTGTCCTATTATTTGTCAAATTCTCATTTAATTCAAGTATACTAAGATCATTTTTTATACATCTTATCCAAGTCTTTTTAGGTCTACCTCTACCTTTCTTAACATAAGGCAAATCTAATGCATCTACTCTTCTAATCGGGTCATCGGACGGCCGACGCTTTATGTGGCCAAACCATCTAAGCACTCTCCTAATCTTATCTACCACTGAGCTACTAAACTTTTTCCCGAACATACTCATTTTGCATTCTATCTCTAAGAGTAAAGCCACTCATCCACCAGCATCCTCATCTCTCGCAACACTTAACTTAGTCTTATGCTTCTCTTTTATTGGCCAACATTCGCACCATAAGTCATTGCAGTCTTACCACCATCTTATAAAATTTTCCCTTAAGTTTAAGCGGAACTTTTATCACATAAGATGCATTCCTCCACTTCAACCATCCAACTTGAATTCTACTAATAACATCTCCATCTATTTCACCATCATTTTGAACAATAGAGCCTAAATATCAATCGCTCACTCTTATTAATGACTTGATCACCTAAAGTCACAACACTATCACTAAAACTTCTACAACTAAAATTACACTCCATATATTCAGTTTTAGATCTACTTAAACGAAAACCTTTAGACTCTAAAGTTGACCTCCATAATTCAAGTTGGACTCCTCTAATCTTATCAACAAGAAGAATGTCATCGAACAAGCATACACCAAGGTACATCCTCTTGTAAATGCCTCGTAAGAACATCCATAACTAAAGTAAAAGATAAGGGCTTAATGTTGATCCTTGGTGTAATCCAACCGAAATAGGAAAATATTTTGTCAATCCTCCTTGTATTTGGACACAAGTATGACTCTAGTATACATATCCTTAATGACTTGAATATAACCAATATTAACTTCTTTCTCGTTCTAGAACTCTCCAAAGAACATCTCTTGAGACTTTATCATAAGCTGCTAAATCAATAAATATCATATGTAGATCCTTCATACTTTCTCTATGCTTCTCCATCAAACCTCTTAACAAATGTATAGCATCCATAGATCTACGGCATGAAACCATTGTGAGAAACTTCATATCACATCGTAACCTATGCTCATTACTCTCTCCCATAATTTTAATGTATGGAACATTAACTTAATTCCTCTATAATTTGCACACTCTTGTGCATCACCTTTATTCTTAAATAAAGGAACCAACAAACTCTTTCTCCACTCATCTGGCATCTTTTTAGTCTTTAAAATAACATTAAAAAGATTTGTAAGCTAATAAATTCCTTGATCTCCTAAACATTTCCCCACATCTATTGGAATATTATCCGGTCCTACTGCTTTTCCACATTTCATTTTCTTTAAAGCTTCACTAACTTCAGATTTACTAATACGACGATAGAAATGAAATGTGGAAATAACACTCACAATAAACAACATTGTCATTTCCATATTCATATATAATGTAAATAAAATATCAACAAAATACATGCTTGAAATGAAATGTTTAATAAAATGGGCACATATAAGATACCTAACACAACATTGCAGTTTAGTCTTTGAAGAAACTCTTAAAATTATAGTCAATAAATATTGATAATAAATTCTGTCAACGATGTATCTACCTTTGAATCGACATATTGTATGCATGATTAATATAAATTTATCACATATAGAAGCACAAAATCTAAAAAAAAGAATTTGTCTGATTATTTTAGCATAGATTTAAATATAATCCTTGAGTAATATTTATATATTTCAAAAATAAATAAATTGATATAATTGAGGTCACTTTGGTGACATAATATTTCAATTTAAATTAATTTGAAATAATAAATATTAGTTGAATCCATTTAATATCATAATACAAACTTTAGTTAATAATTTAATTAAAATAGTTACTCATAAACTTTATCAAAAGCAAATTCCAAACAGAAGTATTGAATTTAATAACGGGAATGTTTACATTTATTACATAATTATAATATAACATGTTTATAAATATATATAAGAGCTTTAAGATGAAGTAGCTATATGAAAACGAATGAATTAATTAAATAATAAACTCTTTCTGTTATATGATGCTACAGTAAGCATTTAAGATTTTAAATTTGAGTAAACTAAAATGTCTATTGAAATTAGTTACTATGCCAATATTAATGAGTTAATTAAATGGAGTAAACTGAAAAGTCAATGGCATAGAATCACAACAGTCTATTGAAATTAATTACTGACGAAATGACGCAAATGAAGTATTCAACCTTATGAAATTTATTACATTAACTTTGGGTAAATAAACTAGTTATTTTAACATAAAATAATAATTAATTTGTGAGATGAATCGTTTCATTTACTATAGGCTTCATCTTTTTTTATTTTTTATTTTGAATAAATCAGCTCACTTAATGGTAAAATATGAGAAATGTACTTTCTTTATTTTCTTAAAATGTTAATACATGAATAATAATATTATCATGTTTGACAATGAATATGAGGAAATCATTTTCATATAATCAAATATGAATTTTATTTCTCAAAATAAGTCATAATTGCAAGACTAAACATATGGATTATATGAAAGTTTCAATTGCGATCGAATTAAGAAAAAAATAAAAATAAAAAATTTTGCTATATCCATTTATTCAGCATCAAGAATGAAAGTGATCAAAAATATATCGATTCTATATGCATAAGATAAAATAAATTGCATAAAAAATTTTTGAATCACATACTTTAATCTAAAATTCTCAAATAATCAATACGAAAGATTAAGAGAAATATGATTCTTCAATAATTCAACATTATAGTGGCTCTGATACCACTTGTTGGAAACATATGAAGATAAAAAATAAATTTATCGTACTCGCATCTCATGTTAAATCATCGAAGAGATTTAACGGGAAGCATATCTGGATCCATGGAAGAGCTAATGCGAGAATTTTGGCCTTCCACTTCTAAATCGATATTCTTGAGAGAGAGAGAGAGCCTTCTTTTCACTCAAGATAGGATATGAGGAAAAATAAGAATCAACCCTTTAGAATAGAGACCATCACTCTATTTATACTCGAGTTCATTTCATTTTAATTCAGCCCATCATTAAAATAAAATAATGTCTGATCTCTACTCATGTTAATTCCATACAAAATTAATAAGATGCCTCAAAAGCTTAAATATTATTAATCTTTATTTGATCACAAAATTAATAGGCTTAAAAATAAGATGTCACATAATGTATAATTAAATTCGTATGTGAGCCCACATTCAAAAATTCCCAACACATACTTCCATCCAATAAGGAACAATTGAAGCAATTGCTATATGCAAGGAGAGAAAAGGAAATGCCATTGCTACTAATAAACTTGTAATTTGGATAATCGAAAGAACCATTTTGTGTTGAGATTTCATCAAATAAACTTTAGCTGAAATCATTCGTGAGGTGGAGAGAATTATTTGCTTTTAAACTTCTTTTTACTGGAATAGAGTCAAGACTTCCTTAATTAAAAAAATAAAATTCTTTCTCAATTATGCATTTATGGAGGAAGAAAATTGGGCAAGAATATTATATATGAATCTCAATAATCCATAATGGCATAGTAGTCTTGGACATCCCAACAACAAGACTCTCTCTCTCTCTCTCTCTCTCTCTCTCTTTCTGTGTGTGTGTGTGTGTGTGTGTACGTGCGCATGCTTGTAAAATAATATCCATCTTTAAGTATGTCATAACCTATCTCAATACAAACTTTTACTTTTATATCATGACAAATCACATCGTGTCAAAATAATGACAGTCGATTAAATACTCGGGATCTATTTGGAAAAAAAAATTTATTCTTTGACAAATACGAAGGTAACTATCAACAAAATATCATAGAATAAAAATAATCAACATGAGATCATATCACAATTATAATAATTTACACAATAATAATAGTATACTTTTTCCACCAACAAAGCATGTATATCATCATGGCTATCAAAAGAATAAATCAAAAGTAGTAATATACATAAGGTCTGGCTCTTAACAATAGCTAATAGTCTCTACTCAACTTAAGTCTTATCATTTTCTAAAATAATACGTGTGGATAAAATAAAGGTGAGCAACCACAGCTTAGCATCCTACTCAAAATCTACTATAGTTTTTAATACAAAAGAGACAAAAAAAAAAAAGGTTAAATGATAAAATATCATCTTATAGATAACAACATGTATTTCAAGTGAACTAAAATAACATCTAAATAGGTCACGTGCTATGTCTATCAAATATAGTGTTAGTATAAGAATTAATGTCATCATGCGTCAAGCAATAGTGTGAGTAATATGATATTAAAAATGAGTAAAATAACATGAAATAATCATTCATTTCTTTATTTAGAATATTTTATAGTTTTCCCTTTACACCTTATATATATACTTTCATTTATATATCCACTTATTCATAATTTTTATTTGGCCCTTATGTCTTCACTTTCACTTATTACTACACTAGTTCACATTTGTTTAGAAATATAAAATATAAAAATGGATAATTTTATAGATATAAAGATTTTTGTAAATTCATTTGAATGTACATGAAATATGGTCTTCCAGCCGCCTGAACTTTTCAACCTTTTTCTCATTTTTACACATATACTTTGATATATATATATATAAGCATAGAATATAATCAGTTTTAATATATATAGCAAAATTTCATCCAAATATGTTACAAAATTTTGTTAATGTTAGTAACATAACTAGTCAAGATTATGAAAATTTGTGAATAAATTAGATATAAAATTTACTCTAAAATTCATAAAAAAAATTAGTGAACCTAAAACAAACTTGTAAATATTACCATATCACAAATCATATCATTATAAGTGGTTCTAATTACTATAGAACTAATTATCCCAATGTATTTTTTCTTTTATTGAGTCTTATAAATCTTATAAAATGGAAAAATGTCACAAACACCCCTTTTCTATGTCTACTACTTTTACTTTTCATCCTCTTGAAATACTATATTCTAATGCATTAGTTCCATTCCTTGTACTTTCTACTCAAGTTTATAGATACTATATTTTCATTATCAATGAATTTTCTCACTATTCATGGGTATTTCATATGAAAAATAAATATTAAACTATGACCCAAATCTTACAATTTCTCAAAATATTTCAAAATCAATTCAATTCTTCAATCAAAATTTTTTATTTCAAGGGTGGAGGAGAATACAAAACTAATTGCCTCACTAATCTCTTTTCACAAGAAAGTCATTACTCATCAATTCAGCTATCCTTATACTTCTAAATAAAATGAAGTAGCTGATTGAAATTATGCATTATTAAGATCATTCAAACTCTTGTCATCGAAGCTAAATGTCTATATCACATATGGATTGGTGTGCTACTTATAGTTGTCTTCTCATTAATAGATCAACATCACCAATCACAAAGTCCAAATCACCCTATAAACTTCTCTATAATAAACCACCACAATACTCATTTACGAGTCATCAGTTAAGTGTTATCAATTTTTCCAACACCTTTCTCCACAATTTATCGCCAATGCCCCTTCACGTAGTTCATTGACTATGCTTCTAATTGTAAAGGTTATAAATGTTATAAGACTATTAAACTTAGAAATTAAAATGAATTTAATTACAATTCATTATTCGCACTTTGATCATGCATTTCTATCTATATTTGTAAGTGCATTTCTATAACCTACAATTATTTTGTTTATAAAATTTAATTATGCTAGTAAAGTTGTCCCTTTAAGTTTAACTTATCATGTAAAAGTACACTTTTTTTTAATAAAATTTAACCTAAATTAATATGACGATATCTCCGTTGCCATCAACCGCCACCACTAATCCTCACCGTCATCAATCTCCATCGCCGGTTGTCACCTCCAACCATCGCCGAACTGGCCGTGCATTGCCGCCAACCACGTGCCGGTCATCTATCGACCACCGTCGGTAGCTTCAATCCGGGTCACCATCATGACGACCTTTATCGTTAGTCACTGATCTCTGCTGTTCACCATCATCTACCACTACTTGCAACTATCACAACTTGAACGTGACTATATAGCTGTTGTTGTCTGATTCTGGGATTCTCATTGTCACCCCTTCTCATATACAATTCTGTAATCCCGTATCGGGAAAACTTTGTACTCCAAAATAAATATATAGTGGAACATTTTTACTGGGCTAGGTCCAGTGGTATTTCCCTCTTTTCGAGATTTTCCAAGTAAAAATTTTGGAGTTTTATTATTAATTCTTCAAACATCTGTGTGTGTGCTGGACTCCGCAACAAAGCTAAGACATAGATTTTCTCTACTGCAATTGGTTTCTAGCACGCAACAGTTTCGTGCCGTCTGTGGGAATCTAAACCCCTCAATCACAATTTTCATGAATATCCGCATCATGGCCAATAGGCGCAATACTCGTAACAATGGAGCCTCCCGCTCCAACTCCTGTCACTCTCAAAACCAATCCTTGAACTAAGAAGGCCAATCTTCTGCCTCACTTCCCCCTGATAGGCGTGACCCTGTCGGTGAAGGCGCGACAGGAATCTCTTTAGAAGATCGTGTGCGCCGAATGGAAGAGTCTCAAAATGAGATGATCCGACTTTTAAGAGGAACTCGACAGCCACTACCATGGCAAACACATCTTCCCCATGATTGATCATTTGCCGTGGGAGGTCAAAATGCTAATCTCCTTGACACTAAAGTTCCTCCGCATCCAGACCGTGATGTTGATCTCCTTGACACTGCTAGTTCTACTCATCCATCACGTGCAGCTTAACCGACCGCTAATCCACCAATTATTACTGATAGCTTGGAATGTTCTCGTTCTGTTGACTCCACTCATCATGTTATACGTGCAAAATTACAATGCTTAATGCAAGAAGAATTTCACCTTAAAGACAGAAATCATCGAGCCCCTCACCGCGGCTAAGAGGAGTCCTCATGTTTAGCTGAAGCTATTCTTCAACATCCTATTCCTGTAGGTTTTAAGCTTTCGAGTATTGATTCTTATGATGGGGCAACTAACCCAAATAAACACATCGACTATTAAAGGACCATCATGCATATCTAATGAGCTCCTGACACACTATTTTGTCAGGTCTTTCCCGTTACTCTTAAGGGGCAAGCTCGTACTTAGTTCTACTCCCTTCCAAGGGGATCCATCCAAACCTTTGACAAACTCGCTAAGATCTTTGTGGAACAGTTCATTGCAAATTGGAGGATCATTAAAGATTCCTCTCATCTCTCTAGCATTCATCAAAATGAGGGTGAATCAATTAAGAATACATCAGAGGTTCTCCTTAGAAGCTCTCCAAATACCTGGAGTAGACCCTGAATTATTAAGAGGAGTTTTCCTTGGAGGGCTCCGTCCTGGACCTTTGTACTCGTCGCTAATGCGAGATACGATCCGCTCATACGTCGACTTGGTTCACCATGTAGAAGCACAAATTTTTGCTGATGAGGCTATTAATGCCCACCGAATATAATTTGAATAATGCACAGGAAAATGTAAAAGTTCTTTAGGAAACACAAATCAACAATCCCATCAGAAGAAGTAATAAGGCAGTCATGATCTCCCTCTACGACCCCCACATCAACGACGCGAACCACAACTAGAAAAGGAATATACACAACTAAACGCATCTCGTGTTAACATCTTGATGGCCATTCGAGATGAAAAGACCATTAAGAGGCCACATCCACTGAAACCAACATCAGGAAATCAAGAGCAATATTGTCACTTCCATCAAAGTCGTGGACATACTACAGAGGCATGTAAACAGCTTAAAGAAGAGATTGAGAGGCTTATTCAACAGGGATATCTGCATCAATTTATGAAAAACCAACCAACTCAACAAACGTAGCTCAAACTTTGGGGGGGGGGTGGCAATTGGGATAATCATCATAGAAATAACACAATAGTCATCAAATAGTTGGAGAAATTGAAATGATTGTAAGTGGGCCACTACTATCTAATCAAATATTCATCTTCACCTTTGAAGTGCCGGAGTTAAAAAAATCTTATATTAATCATCTCATCACTTTTAATGACTCAGACTTGGAAGGAGTCTAAGTTCCGCATCAAGATCCTCTTGTCATTAGTGCGGGGATTGGTGACCTATGTTATGTTGTTAAGAGAATTTTGATTGATAATGGGAGTTCCATTGATTTTTATTTTACTCCACATTTCTTAGCATGGGCCTGGTTAAGGAAAAACTTCAACCCATTGCAGGATCGTTATATGGGTTTGATAATCGCCCTGTATGAGTGGAGGGGAAAATCACCCTTCCCTTTGTTCTCGAAGAATTTCCTCAAGAAGTCACTCACTCAATTCAATTCATAGTGGTCAAGTCAAATTTAGCATACAATGCTATCTTTGGAAGACCCCTCCAATCAATATTTGGTGCCGTCACCTCGGTACCTCATCTTAAGATGAAATTTCAAACTCCCATTGGGGTTAGAGTGGTCTGTGGAAATCAACAAATAGCACAATCATGTTACCTCAGATAAGCTTAACCATGCCCTTCGGTGACCTTCAACATCAAGAATTTTAATCTTCAAGACAAAGAAGTACCTTAAAGGGTTTTGCTTGTAAAAGACTTGCTCCCCACTTCATTATCAGATGACCAGCCATCAAGCTATGACCAAAGATTCAGAGGAAAAAATCCTCCCTAAAATTTGGAACATGGAGGATCTCTGAAAAGTGTTATATGTAATCCTTGGTGCATAAATATTGTAGCCTTTAATTTATCCCATTTATCTTTTCCTCTCCATCTCTTGTCTTTTGTTAACTCTCTCTAAAAATATATCTCGTCCCTTTTGTTAAGTTATCTTATGACAATATTGTATCACTGACATTATCAAAGTAATGAGTTTATGACTTTTTCTTACAAGCTTGCTTTTTCTTCATTTAATCCTCCCACTTGAGAAATATACAACTCACATAGTATCTAAATCGGGGCATGATCAATCCCAAGGGGACCTGATCAGACCTCTTCCATACAGGTAAGAGGTCAATTAACACTTTGGCTAGTACCTGAGATACGTCAAAAGGTCCATGGTGAACATCCTACGATCTCTTTCATATAGGTTAACGTCATCAAGTTAAACTCCGACAAACAACCTCAGATAGGTCAAAAATCCTCAGTGGATTCAATTCAACCTCTTCCATACAGGTTAACGTCATCGAGTCACACTCTGACAAATAACCTTGGATAGGTCAAAAATTCTTAGCAGATTCAATTTGACCTCTTCTATACAAGTTAACGTTATCAAGTAACACTCTGACAAACAACCTTGGATAGGTCAAAAATCCTCAGTGGATTTAATTCAACCTATTCTATATAGGTTAACGTCATCGAGTCACACTCTGACAATCCGATAGGTCAAAATTCTCATCGTCAAACTCCATCACCGGCTTTCACCGCCACGACCATTATCGCCAGCCACCATCGTTGGGCATGACCATCAACCACCATCTCTGGTTATCATCGCTAATCATCGCCTCCAAACTCGGTCAGTCCGACGAGGATAATTGATTCCTCTTTCGAGGGAAAACCAGAGCTTCACCGTATGTACCACTAACCTTGATCACCTCCAAACCCAGTCAGTTCAATGAGGGCAGTTGACACCACTTTCGAGGGAAAACCGGAACCACGACGCATGTATCGTGGGCCTTGATCGCCTCTAAACCTGATCGATCGACGAGGCCAGTTGACGCCTCTTTCGAGGGAAAACCGGAACCATGATGTATGTACCGCGGGCCTTGATCACCTCCAAACCTGGTCGGTCCGACGAGGGCAGTTGATGCCTCTTTCGAGGGAAAACCGGAACCACGACTTATGTACCGTGGACCTTGATTGCCTTCGAACAACCTTCTGTTAAGAAGAAGAGGAACACTAGAGCATGTGAGGTGTGTGCCATCTCCCTTGGCCCTAGGGGGTTTTTATAGACCCCCTATAAGGGCAGAAAGATAAAAAGTAAAAGAAAAATTGCAGAAACCCACCAAAAACCTCCCAAAACGGGCAAGAACGGGCCAAAACGTGTAAAAATGAACATTTTCTCACGGGCACATGGCACCTTCGCCCCGCGTGCATGCGCAAGCACCTACAGATGTCCACTGCTCGCCGGTCTCGCCGCCCATCCTACCCGCCATCCACGCCCCAGCGACAGGCAGCGATAGACCCGCTCCTCTTCCGCGACACGCGGACGGCGATCCGCGAATGTCCGCGTGAGGCCCGCCGCGCACGTGGCCCACCATCATAGTGCGACGCCATGCACGCGAGCGCGCCGCCCATGAGCGCTGCGCGACACCGCAGTGCCTGCGCCCGTAAATGTCCGGATGGGTCCATAACCCCAAAACCTTGCACTCGTGCATACCCATACACATTCGCGGCTCTACACCCACTTTCGTAATCATAATCCTATACTCACATGAAGATATGTTCTTTCAAAATGTATGGTTAATAGACCCGCAAATTTCATTGAAAAATTGGCTATTTTCAAGTATTTGTCGTATATATTTTTGGACGATTGAGATAATGACATCCAAAAATAGGAGGCAACTAATATGGCACTTAAAATACCACTAGTCGAAGTACGAATCTTGATGTCAAAAGCAAGTTGATCCTAAGTTGAAACTGGTCGAGATCAAACACTTAAAATGTCATTAAAAACTTTGGGATATCAATTAAATCCCAAAGTAGCCCTTAAACATAGAGTGTTTATAGTCAAATCGAGCGTCTCGACGAGCCGGATCTAATAAGCCCAAGATCTCATAATTTTGACTTCAATTGAGCATTCAAATACTTAAAATACATCAAATGATCAAAAGAATCATTTTCTACCGTCCGATGGAGTGGAGTGATTCGGATTTTGCATGTATTTATAGAGATGCCACTCCTCTAATCTATAAATAGCCCATCATTCTTCATATGAGGGGAGCCCAAGTAAGAGAGATGAGAGAGCTCTAAAGCTTGAAAATCCTCTAAGCATAATCGTGCCACCAGTCGACGGTCATCGACCATCTTCGTTGGTTGCCAACAACTGCCGCCGGCCGTCGCCGTCAACCGCCACCGCTGATCCTCGCTATCGTCAATCTCCATCTCCGATCGTCACCGCCGACCACTGTCACCTGCAATCATCGCCGAGCTTTCCGGTCAACCACTATCGCCGATCATCGTCGTCGACCACGTCGCCGGCAACCGTCACCGGTCACCATCACGACGACCTTCATCATTAGTCACTGATCGCTGCTGTTCACCATCATCTACCACCACTAGCAAGCTTCAACGCGACTATATAGCGTTGTTGTCGATCGGATTCTCATTGTCGCTTCTTCATATTTGTAATTATCGGGAAAACTTTGTACTCCAAAATAAATACATGGTGGAATATTTTTACTGGGCTAGGCCCCATGATTAATAATTTAGATATTATAAATGAATTATTATAACCTCTACAAAAATAATATTAAGAATACAATGAAATTAATGTAGAAGATGAGAGAGTGGTGTGATTGTTCATTATATAAAGTGTCTCATTTTGAAATATTTTTTTATGTTGATGTTCCAAATATAATTCTAACGCCAACACTCGTTGACGATCTATATGAAGAAGTGAATAATAATAATAGTTTAATATTATTATCTTGTTGAGTTGTTCTATGCTATGGTTAAAATGCAATTTCAGAATTGAGCAATTATTTCTCTGAAATAAGTGTTAAGTTACTTTTTTCTGTGACATACTTAAACTCAAGTGATTTATTCTCTATTTTTGATAAGAAAAATTTATTTTATTTTGAAGAGTTATATGCTAGTGATTTTTTAAAAGTTAAACTTATGGCTCTTGAGCATCAACTATCCACTTATATTATTGATATATGCAATTGTGATAATTTCCTCATCTCTTCATCCATAGCATCAAAGCAGATTCCACAAATCCATTTCCTGTTAAAGTTAGTCTTCAATTGATAATCTATTTGACTTTAAGTATAAAAAATTGGCTCTGTAATAAATGTCATAAAACTATTAATTTTATTTAAAATTATTGATTTAGGCTCATTTCTAGTCAAATCAAATCACTTTGTTGGGTTTATCCTAGAAAACAATCAATACAACTACTTTGCTAAAATTAAATTTTAAATGAACCAAACACAAACATGCAACAAGTTAGCTCATTTACAGTACCCCTAGGTCTACTTAATATAATTATGTTGATGATATGCTTGTCTTGCAAAATAAAATTATCATTCTCTAATATAAAATAAAAAATGAATTACCACATAATGCGTTCCCAAGTCGATGAAATCAAATATTATAAAATTTATGCACTTTTTTCTAACATAAATATTTTTGTTCAGATTTCTAAGTTATATCCCTTTAAATGCCAACTCTTCCTATTAATCAACGTTACAATGAGAAATGAAAAAGCTAGAGATCTCTCCAACTTCTTCTTCATCAATCGATGATGAAGAAGTTGAAGAACTGGTCGAAGCTATGTTCTTCCAATCTTTAACTATAGTTGCATTTTTTGATTTGAACTCACTGCAAAATGACATGTGAGCCTTCAAAGCATCCTCGACATTTTCATTTCCTTCGTTCCTACCATTCTTCATCTCTTCATCCAAAGCATCAGAGCAGATTCCACAAATCCATTTCCCATTTAAGTTAGCCTTCACCTGGCTTACGTATTCTTGAGTGCATTTTTCTTTCCATCCACAACATTCACAATAAGCTGAAATGACCTCCATGATCGAGTGATTTTGTGAGGGGAGCTTTGGAAGAAGAAACGCTCAAGGAGAAGAGAGGCTTTTAAAAGATGCTTTTTCTCAATCAATTCATTGGCCCTAATTCGATTTATAGAGCTATGACACAATCAAACCTGAATGAACAAAATGTTGAATTGAATCGTACCAGTCTATACTGGGGTTTATTACTCATTTTTGTACTTGCTGTTTTATTTTTCAATTATTTCTTCAATTAAGAAAAAAAATAATAATAGTAGGAATTCTCTTATCTCATTTGGAAGGATACTATCCTCATAATTATCCATGACTGTTTTTGTCTCTAGCATGACCACTTTATGAAAAAGAAGGGGGGAAATGACCGATACTACTCTGATTCCTTTTTGATAGGTAATCAGAATCGGTATTCTGTAATCGGTTTAATAGGCTTAAAGGAGAGTGCTTGTTGCTTAAAACAAGGATGCGAATGAGGTAATGGTTAGTATTTATGCTAACTTGTAGAGTGGATGAACAAATACTGATTGGATACTGATAATTTTGTCAAGAAGCTAAAATTGTAATAATTATTATTGAATTGAATAATATTTGATACAATAGTGTATATATATATAGGCACTAAAAAAGTAATTAAAGAAACTATAATACATAAAAATATTCTCAATAATGAGAATATATCAAAATAATAAATACTTTAAATTCATTCTTATTATGAATATTAAACATGTTTTTAATTATTTATATGTCAATAAATAATTGGAAGATTTACATACATACCACACAATTCAAATGAATGTATATATCTAATACCTAAAGTTTGATATTTACTCATTTAATAAATTTTCAATACCATAAAAGATGAATTTCACTTTAAAAAGTTAATAATGACGATAATGTTTTTGATGTAATAATTAAGATTGAGGTGTTATATATGTAAAAAAGTAAAGTTTAGGTGCTAGATATATAAATACATAAGAATTATGTAGAATGTATGTAAATCACCCTAAATAATTTTAAAAACTTTAATAAATTTATTCCAAAATATTATAATCATATGGTTTAGGGCAAAATTTAAAATTATTCTCATAGAAAATGTCTTTTATAAAAGCAAATATTGTATTTTGGTTCATACTATATCAGTGAAAATTTTTTTTTAGGATATTATCTTTAGATATTTTAGGATACATTGTTTCTCAAGTCTGTAAACTTCATGTATCTGGTATTTAGTATTGTTGTAGAAAACTTGTTGAGTGAAGAGCTATTGTTGACATTATTTTTTGATGTAGAACATACATGATTTTCTTCAACTTGGTCTATATCTTGATTAATACATACTTTCCACTTATTCAACTTAGGACATCTTATCACACCTCTTTTGTCAGACTCAATATCCATGCTTTGATCATACTTATAATCTAATCAATTCATCTTTGACACTTTCAAACATGCAAATTGAGCCTACTCATTGTCTTAATAGCCAAAATATACATTAGAGAAACATAACTTGGTTAGGCTAAAACTTAAGCCAGCCTTTTGCCATTTTAGGTTCTATGCCATCTTGATTACAATGTGGTAAACTTATCATCTCTAAGTCATTCCATAAACTACTCTAATAAATCTTAGACTTTTAAACATAACTTAGCTTAGTTCTAAACCTAATGGTTAAATTAAGTCAACCCAAACACTATGGTCCTTCCACCTAATTTTATGTTGTAATTTTCCCTACCTAGCTTGACTTTACCATCATCAGAGGTTTTATATAGGATTCACTCCATGACCTAAGTCTTTAAGCGATCAACCTAATTTTCCTTAGGTTAAACCATTTTACCACATGTTAACCTTATGTTTATACCCCCTAAATCTAGTCAAACCTAAGACAATATGTAGATCCATGGTCCAACATATCCTAAGTTACTCTAACCTGGCACATAAGAGCCATAAGGAATTATCTCATTCCCTAAGATTATGTAGTTGATCCATCTAACTTAACTTAGTCAAACCAAATTTTAATTTATTAATCTAATCTACTTAAATTGATTAATGTAATTGATTAAGCCTAATGTTACCAAATATAGTCTACCTGAGAAAATCTAAGACCTAAAATGCCACCTAGACCCTCTTCGAATCCACCAAGGTCGATTCAAGCACACTTTGTCAACCTTGGGTTTTAATTGATTAATTTAATTAATTTAGATTACATAATTTAATTATAATTTAATATTTATCAGTACAACCTAAGCTATCCTCCTTAAGAATTTAAGATCTTAGTCTACCACTTAAGAGTGACTAACCTAAATCAACTTAAACCCACTTGGTCAATTTGAGTTTTTACCAACTTCAAATAAGAAGAGCATCTAAATAAGTAATTAGTATCCAACTTTAAATATTCATATCTCAATAACTAAAGCAAAAACACCATTACCAACCTAACTCTTAAAATCACAAAATGAGCTAGAGCTCAATCAAAAATAGAAATTGGGTTGAATGATGAGTTTTTTTTGGGTACCCCATATAGGGGAATTTTATTGCTCATAGAAAAAAGGTTACAAGATCCTCAGAGTCTACCGCTCAAAGAGCTATAATCAGCCTAAAGAGTAAATCCCCTATCTAAGTACAACCCACACAGCAAAAGAAAAGACTATACCAAAATAAATATAGTAGAGTAAAAGACATAAAGGAGCAAACCACAATACTTGCCAACAATAGTAGATGATGAGCTGAAGAAGAGTTTATGTCCAACGGAAATGCCTACTTGATACTTGCATGAAAAGAAAAAGACTCTACAAACAACTAGATGAATAAATAACACTAATAAAATAGAAGGAGTTAAGTCTAAGGAATAAACATAAAGTTGGAAAGAAATAGTAGAATTTTGGAGGGAGCTCCAAAAACTTCACACCAACTTGGGGCAGCCACATACATGTGCATTCAATAGTAAAGGAGGGATACAACACACATGCTACTACCAACCAAAGAAGGGAAGTAATCTGCCACACATCAAAGACAACAAACTTGTGGAAACAGTCTATCCCTAAGGAAATCATGTAGCCCAACAAAATAGTATAACCAAGAAAAGAAATCCCCAAAGTTTCAATGAATGAAGCAAAGTTTGCATTCCTTTATCAACAGTAGAACCCAATGGCAACAGCTATCAAATAAACAATCCACACCAATCCACCTAAGTTCCATAATACAAATAAAATGTAACAAGCTCAGCAAGATAGGAAATAACATCTAGTTCCAAAGAATCTTAAATAAATACCACCAGATATAAATAGATCTAGAAGAAAATAGCATAATAGAGTAAGTGGATATATCCATATAATAAGTCCAAGAGCATGATAATATAATGACTAAAAAGCCCAAAAATCCAATCTAACACACCCACAATAGGGGTGTTGAAAAATAGAAAAATTGCTAATCCAACCTACAGGCAGCCGCAATACACCTAACCAAAAGAAAAGCATACACAACTCCCGAGTCGAACAGACCGAACTCCATACCGGCTTATTAAAAACTAAATGTAGAAACAATAAACATCTCACATCCAACAAAGAAAAAAGGGAGACATTCTTAGATAATGAAAGAACATCTTGCCAAATAGGTGTGCGAACCATTCAAATAAATAGCAAGATAAACGTTGCAGCAGTTAGGTATATAGGCAAAATTAGCCTTGGAAAATAGCCCTAATGACTACCTAGGAATATTTAATAAGTGCATAATAAATAGAAAATGATACACCATATCATTATATCCCATATAAAAACTTCAATCCAGTAAGCAGGTTATAGCACCCAAGAGACATTGATTTTTCGATCAAAAACAAGTTCCATACACTCCTAAAAAGGGAAGAAAGACCTCACCCAACCAATAGCTTAAAACAAAAAGCAAAATTAAAAGTTTACATGTTCCTAACATAAGGAAAACCACTTTTATCTAAATTCACAAGCCCCCATAGTAAGCCAGGGATATTATCATAAGAGAATATATTCACCATAGAGGATTTTGCACCCTAATTAGCAAGAAAATCAGCACACGAATTCCCTTCCTGATAAATATTAGAAATATGATAATCAAGAGAAGTAAGAAGCCTCCTCGTGTGGTTAAAAATATAGTAAACTTCAGCATTGCCATGAGCTCCCGAATTTAATAAATTCAAAAGGAGGAGAGCATCAATTTCAAACTAGATTTTTTTAAAATCCTTTCTGAATGAATAACGATATACCATAATGCAAACCATAAAGTTCAGCAAAAAGAACATAACAAGATCTTAAAGGAATAGCGAATGCAACAATCATCTTACCTTTAAAGTCTCTTAAAGTCCCCCCACAACCATATAGCTCATTAGCAACAGATCCATCAGTATTAACCTTAATGACATGATAGTTGGGCTTTATCCAATAAATAGTCTTACAAATAAAATCAACCTCAGAAGATGAGAGGAAAATCCTCAAATAAGGGGCCAGATGCTTGACACCTTTAAAGCTAGGAGGAAGAATGTTAGCTTTATAAAGGGAGGTATTTTTACATTTGGTTCTAGCAATAACACGGTGAAAGTTCATGGGAATATCACTATGTTTAGTATCATTTCTTTCCCACCAGATATACCACAGTAAAGTAATAACTAGAACACATTTGACATGTCCTTTCAAGGAAGAGGATAGAAAATTATTTAAAAGGCGCAATATAAAAAGGGATCCATCAAACAGAAAAGTATTAAACATACTATCATACCAGTGCCAGACTTTAGTAGCAATGGGGCCATTAACGAAGACATGATCCACAGTTTCAATGTGGAAGCAACATTGACATTTGGATGGAAGATGAAAGCCTTTTTTAAGGAGAATGGCATCCATAGGAATGCAATGTTTAAGGATACACTTAGTAATAACAAAAAATGAGGTTGGGATTGAATTACTCCAGATTTTAGAAAAAAACCTAGAGAATCTTGACTTTTAAATCTAATAATTTGCCACACATCCTTAAAAGAAAAATCTCCAGAGGAGGAATTATTAAACAAGATTTGATCACTCTATTGGATGTTAGATTAATATTAAGGATTTTGTTAATGATCGCATTGGGAACATAGGAACCTAAATGAGCTATATCCCAAGAATTCTGAGTAATGAAATGGCTAAGCTCGAGCTTGTCAATAGAGTGAATATTGAGTAAAGAATCAATAGAACCCATACCCAGCCAATTATCTTGCCAAAAGAAGGATGAACCAGAATTTACACCCCAAGATATCATCTCCTGAGCTGCCCACTTGATATTGTAGAGTCTTCTCCACACTGGGGATTCCCCTTGTTTGAAAGAACAAATGAGGGGGTGATTACCCTTACAATATTTGGCAAGGATGAATTTCGACCAGTAGCTGTGATTGCTTCAATATTCTACCATATTTTGTAAGAAAAGCATTTAATGGAATCTTCTAAAATTTTACAACCTAAACCACCTTCATTCAAAGGACCATAACAGGTGTACTAGCTAGGCCAATGAGTTTTTTGGGAAGATGAAGTAGAACCACAAAAGAATTTGTTGATAAGACAATTAATCTTTTTAATGATAGAGGTGATAGGGATAATAGTATAAAGTAGATAAAAAGGTATGGAGCAGAGAATGCTTTTACTCAGAACAAGTCTCTCTAAAAGATAAAAGATGGAATTCCCAGGAGGAAATTTTCTCATAAATATTCTAAATCACCTCATCAAAAGGGAAGATTTTTTAGCACCACTATAGAAAGGAGTACCCAGGTACTTAATAGGGAGAATATGATGGGAAAACCCCATAATACTCTTAATAGCATTGATCCTATGAGGAGGAATCGATATATTAGCAATAAGGCCACTTTCGTCAGGGTTAATTTTTAAGCCACTTTCCCTACCAAAATGATAAAGAACTTACATAGTTTCTTAGTGTAGTGGGTAGAACCATTGCAGAAAATAATGAAATCATTCGCAAAGCTAAGGTGAGAGATAGGAAAACCACCCTTAGTCTTGTAGAACATGTTAGGCATTTTAAGAAATAATAGTTCAAGACTTTGAGAGAGATATTCCACCGCAATAATGAAAAGGGCCGGAGTAAGGGGGTCCCCTTGCCTTATTCCATGGGAGGAAGAAAAGAAACCGTGAACCTTGTCATTAATAAGTAATGAGAACCCAGAGTTCTCAATCCCATTCTTGATTAAAGTAATAAAAGGATTGGAAAATCAAAAAAGAGTTAGAATTTTATAGAGGAAAGTCCAACCAATATTATCGTAAGCTTTGGAAATGTCCAGCTTAAAAACTAGATCCCCACATCGAACCTTAGTATTTAAATCATGGACAATTTCTTGAGCTAACAACATATTATCAAAGATGGATCTACCTTTGACAAAACTCGTTTGATTGGGGGAGATGATTTTAGGAAGTAAAGTACCTTATCTTTTGACTAAGATCTTAGATATGAGCTTATTAAAAATAGTACATAGGCTTATAGATCTAAAAGGTTCCAAAGTTTGGGATTATCGATTTTAGAAATTAGAACAATGGAAGTACTAGAAAAGTACTTGGGGAGGATATTTCCTTTAAAAAAATAATCTAAAACTGCTTTAACCACATCTTCTTTGATGATATTCCAACACTTTGGAAAAAATAAGTTCATAAACCCATCAGGGCCAGCCACAGAATCCGTATTCATAGTCTATAAAGTGGATGCAATTTCAAATTCAGAGGGTAAAGATGTAAGCATTTTGTTATCTTCTTCTGTATTATCTTAGGGATAACCTCAGGCCATGCTAATTCATCATAGGAGACATTATTATTAAAGAGATTAGTGAAGAAAGAAACACCCGAATCAGCAAGTTCCTTTTCATCAGAACACCAACTATTATCATTATTTTTGATTTTCTTGATGCGATTGAGGGCCTTTTTCTTTTTGAACATAGCATAAAAATATTTGGTATTCCTATCTCCCTCCAATATCTTTTTTTACAAAAGCCTTTTGCCTCCAATAGGTTTCTTCCATGTCTTGATAGCATGTTAACCTATCTTTGGCTTAGTTTAATAAGATATTTTTGGAGGTATCATGAATAGCAGCTTCTTCTAAAGCTATGACTTCTTGTTCTAAATCTTTTATGTTTGTTAAAAGATTTTTGAAGCAGCGTTTGTTCCACCATTTAAGGAATTATTTAAGCCTTTTTAATTTAAGCCATAATCTCTTCATCCCAATAATAGAATCATCAAGATAGAGAGGGTCTCCCCAATTAGTAGCAACCACCTCTGAAAATCTATCATCCATAAGCCACATATTTTAAAAATAGAAAGGAATATGCAAAGAGGGGGATTCCGTGCTAACCTTAGCAGAGATTTACAAAAGAGAATGATCAGATAAGGTTCTACTGAGGTGTTCAACAGAAGTAATTGGAATGGAATTGATCCATAGATCATTGAACAGAATTCTATCCAGTCTTTGCCAAAGTCTGTGATTATTCCAGGTGAATTGGGAGCCAATAAAACCTAGATTGGTAAGGTGACAATCCAGAATCATATTATTAAAGTCCTCCATGGAGAATAGGTTAGGAGCATTTTCACCAACTCATTTCGAAGAGGAAGAGATAGTATTAAAATCCCCACCCACGAACCAGGGAGCATTAACTGAGGATGAGAAATTAACTAGATCTTCCCACAGGTCCTTCTACCATACCTGTTGGAAGAAGCATAAACAAAAGTTCCAAAACAGCACGAATTGCCAAAAGTGATTTTAGCATTCACTACCTAGTGAAGATCCTGGATAATATGAAAAAAAGGATTTTTCCAAAAGATCCAAATTTTATTACTCGAGTTAGTGAAAAAACTATCAAAGTTGATCATTCTAGCAACAGATTGAATGCTAGAAGGAAGGATAAAAGGTTCCAAGATTGTCGAGAAAGAAATGTTATGGGTGCGAACTAAGTTGCTGAGTCTATTATGAACAGAGAGGGAACCTATCCAAAATTTGTAGCAACAAAGATATGCAAATACATAAACTGAAAAGCCATATAGGGCAGCTACAATCCCCGAATTTGAAGATATTAATAGTTAAGATCTAGCCCACTCCACAAAAATATGAAATAAGAAATTTTGAAATCATTATATGAGACATAATTAGAAAATGGTGTAAATCAACTATCAAGTAGGCATAAACATAAAATAGCTTCCTACAATAGGATCTAGCCAAATCATATTTTCAGCTTCTTGAAATATGGGGAACTAGATTTATCTAGATTGACAAGATTAAGCAAATCTTAGGGATACTATCGTGGAAGATTTCAATAAAATTACTTATAAAATATCTAATTTTAGCTAACCATTCAACACAAAATTACCTTCTCTCTCTCACTCTCTCTATCTCTCTCCAAATATGAGATGTAGTAAAGTTTAGCTAAGCTCTTTAACGACCTTCCAATCTTTCTCAAACTATAAAATATTTCAGCATTTTTATCACCATTAGAATGAATAAAATGAAGAAAAGATATGACATCAACTTCAATCCAAAAATTATAAATATCAAGATTATGACAAAACTCAACATAAATAACTTAGGACATATGAAGAGGATTTGAAAAAAGCAATTATAACATTCCAAAATCAGTGACTAATAAGACCACCACAAACAGTCTTAATATTAAAAATAGAACTGTCAATATTAATATTATATAAATTTTTCTAAGGTTTAATCCAATAAAGAATTTTATGAGAATGGATAGAAGTATCGTTATTTAAAAAATATCAATTTGCATAGCTAAATAATAATAGCCTTTAAATTTTATATGATTAATATGATTAACATTAAATAAGGCTTTAATCTTAACATTCACTTTAGAATTAATGTGAAGATGGTTCATAAGTATTTTGTTATGTTTAGCATTGATATGCCACTGAAAACTCTCCTAGTTGAAGCACAAATCTTGATACCGAAAGTAATATGATTCTGAGTCAAGATTAGCCTAAATCAAGCACTTAAAATATAATTGAAAATTTTGGGATATCAGTTAGATCCTAAAATAGCTTCTAAATATGGAATGTTTATAGTCAAATTAAGCGTGTTGATGAGCCAGATCTATTAAGATTAAGATCTCTTAATTCAGACTTAATTTGAGCATTCAAATACTTAAAATACATCAGATGATTGAAGGAATTATTTTAAGTCGTCCGATGGAGTGGTTTGAATTTTGCCTATATTTACAAAAGTGCCACTCCCAAAATCTATAAATAGCCCCTCATTATTTACATGAGGGGAAGCAAGCTAAAGAAAGGAGAGACCTCTTAGACTCAAAGAATCTCAAAGCATAATTAGGCCACCGATCGACCACCGCCGGTCAACACCGGCCACCGCCGTCGGCCACCACTATCGGTCACCACCGACCACCGTCACTGATCACCACCACCAGCTTACACCACTCGACAGTCATCGGATCACCACCGGCCACCACCGTTGGTCATCGCCATTCACCATCGCCAACTGTTACCAACCGCTACCCGACCATCATTTAGTAGTTTTCGTCGGATCATCAGACTACCACCTCAAGCAGGGCCTTCATCGTTAATCCAGTGAAGCTTGCCAAAAACTTACTATTATAAGCTATCCTTCTCAAACTTTGGAGAAAGGATAATAATTATAACAAAAGCTGATATAGTGAAATTATATCTAAGTGGGATACGCCCCGTGGTTTTTCCCTTCTTGGGTTTTCCATGTAAAAATTATGAGGTCTCTCAAACTCTCTTGCTGTGTATGGGAAACTTTTGTGCAATGCTAAGACATCAAATTCTCCCACTCTACTAACCTAAATCTTCCTACACGCAATAGTTTGGTGCTATCTTTGAGAAAAGAAATCATAATCACAATCTTTGTGAACACCTGCACTATGGCCAATAGGCGCAATGCTCACAATAATAGAGCCTCTCACTCCAACTCTCATCACTCCCGAAATTAATTCTTAAACCAAAGAAGTCAAGCTTTTGCCTCATTTCCCCTTGATAGGAATTACCTTATCAGTGACGGTGCAATAGGAACCTCCCAAGAAGATTATCTTCGTCGAATGGAAGAGTCTCATAATAAGATAAGTCAACTATTAAGAGAAACACGATAGCCACTACTACAACAAATGCATCTCCCCAAGATTGATTATTAGCTAGGGGTAGTCAAAATTCTTAACCCACCAATTTTTGTCGATGGCTTGACACATTCTTGCCCTATTGATTCCACCCGTCATATTATACGTGTGGAACTACAACGCTTAATGAGAGAAAAATTTTACCTTAAAGATAAAAATCATCTTCCCTCTCACCGTGGCTATCTGAAGTCTTCACCTTTAGTTGAAGCAATTCTTCAACAACTTATTCTCGTAGGTTTCAAACTTCTAAGAATTGACTCCTATGATGGGGCAACCGACCCATATGAACACATCGACCATTACAGAACCATCATACACATCCAATGAGCTCCTAACACATTACTTTATCAAATCTTTCCAGTCACCCTCAAAGATTAGGCTCGTACTTAGTTCTACTCCCTTCCAAGGGGATCTATCCATAAGTTTGATGAACTGGCCATGTTTTCTGTAGAATAGTTTATTGCGAATAAGAGGATCATTAAAGATTCCTTCATCTCTCAAGAATTTGTCAAAATGAAGGTGAATCACTTAAGGGGTACTTCTAGAGGTTCTCATTAGAAGCTCATCAAATACCAGGTGTGGACCCTGAATTATTGAGATGAGTTTTCCTTGGAAGGCTTGATCTTGGGCCTTTTACTCATCATTAATGCATTGTATAGTACACTCGTATGCCAACTTGGTTCATCATGTGGTAGCAAATTTTTTCTGACAAGGCTATGAATGTTGATAAAAAATTATTTGAACAATCCACAAGAAAATGTAAGAGTGCCCCATGGAACACCGATCAACAATCCCATCGAAAGAAGCAACAAGGCAGTTGTGATCTCCCTCCATGGCCCCCACACCAACGACGTGAACCACAACCAAAAAAATAATACACGCTATTAAACACATCTCGTGTTAACATCTTGATGGCCACTCAAGATGAAGAGACCATTAAGTGGCTACATCTGTTGAAACTAAATTCAAGAAATTAGAAGTAATATTGTCACCTCCATTGAAGTCATAGACATATTATAAAGGTGTATAAATAACTCAAAGAAGAGATCAAGAGGCTCATTCGGCAAGGATATTTGGGTTGATTTATGTAGAATCAGTCAACTCAAGTAAACATAACTCTAACTTGGGGGCAATAGAGACAATCATCACAAAAATATCAAAATGGTCACCAAATAGTTGGAGAAATTGAAACAATTGCAACAGGATCACTACTATCTAATCAAGTCTTCATCTCCACCTCTGAAGAGTTAGAGTTAAAAAAACCTTGTATTGATCATTCAATAACTTTTAATGACTCATACTTAGAAAGAGTCCAAGTTTCGCATCAAGATCCACTTATTATTGGTGCGGGGATTGGTGACCCATGTTATAATGTTAAGAGAATAATGGGAGTTCTATTGATATTTTATTTTACTAACATGGTTAAGAGAGCAAATGGATTTTGAAAAATGTGTATTGATTATACTGATCTTAACAAAGCTTGCCCAAAAGATAGTTTTTCCCTCCCCATAATTGATCAATTGGATGATGCTACGTCTGAGCATAAAATGGTCCATTTTTTAGATGCTTACTCAGCTTACAACCAAATAAAAATGGACACAGTGGATGAAGAACCCACATATTTCCAAATAGATAAAGGTTTATATTGTTACCAAATTATGTCATTCTGGTTAAAAAATGTTGGTGCTACCTATCAATGCCTCATGAATAAGATTTCTAAAGACCTCTTAGGCCACACAATGGAGGTATATGTGGATGACATGTTAGTAAAAAATTAAAAGAATCACAACATATTTCTGACTTAGAAATATGCTTTAACCTTTTTTGACATTATAACATGCGACTCAACCCATCCAAGTGTGCCTTTGGGGTTACGTTAGGAAAATTTCTTGGGTTCATGGTCACCAATCAAGGGATTGAAGCTAATTCTGAGATAATCATAGCGCTTAGAGATATGGCTCCTCCATAAAATATCAAGTAAGTTCAACACTTGAATAGACAAATTGCCATATTATTCTGCTTCTTAGCTCATTTTAGAGATAAATACTTTTCATTCTTTAAGATATTAAAGGGAGCTAAAAATAATAATTTTCAGTGGATTGATGAGTATCAAGCTGCTTTTGAACAACTAAGAAATTATTTAGTATATCCACCATTTTATACAAACATATCCAATGAGAGATATTATACGTATATCTCATAGTCTTCTCCCACGTAATAAGCTCAATTTTAGTGCGAGAAGAAAATACGTTAAGATGGCTTTGGCTTTAGTTTTCTCATGGAAAAATTATGTCCATACTTCCAAGCTCACACCATTAGTGCTTATACCCATTTACCGCTAATGGCCATTCTAGAGAAATCAGAGGAATCTAGAAGGTTAATCAAGTGGTCCGTAGAATTGGGAGAGTTTAATATTCATTTTCTACTAAGGCCAAGCATAAAGTCTTAAGTACTCGTAGAGTTTATAGTTGAGTGCACTATCCCTACTCCGAACGAGCTATCCACTACACCCCTTTCATCTTCTTAATGGACCCTATATATTGATGGAGCTTCAAGAAAATCTGGTGCTAGAGCAAGAATCTTACTTATTTTTCCCCAGCAAGACACCTAAGAGTATGGAAATTGCATAAAATTCCCTACAACTAATAGTTTGTTGAATATGAGGCTTTCATCGCAGGGTTAAGGCTTTTCCGTCGATTATGAAGCTCAAAACTTAATTATTTACACTGACTCTCAACTTGTCACCTATGAAGTTGAAGACGACTTTAATGCACATAATCCCCAGCTAGCACAATATCTCATCTTAGTGAGGTCACTTCTTGCCCATATTAAGACACATCAAATCATTCACATATTTTGAGAGAAGAATACTCAAATTGATGCTCTCGCTAAGCTTGATATCTTAACTACTAGAGATCTATTTAAGAGAAGGTGCATTGAGAAAATATATTTTTTTAGTATCCAAGGGTCATGGGTAATACAAGCAATTAATAAGATAAAGGAACCTTCATGGATGGACATCCTATCGTTTCTATAAGAAAAGGCCCTTCTTAAAGACAAATACTGCAATTCATCTTCAAAGGCAAGCAGTAAACTTTATTATTATCAGAGGCAAACTACACAAATGAGCTTTTTTTGGACCATACCTTAAATGCCTCTCCCCATCAAAGGTCGATTATACATTAAGAGAGGTTCACTCTAGAATATGTGGAGAATACCTAGGAGGAAGGAAACTGTCCCTTAAAATGATGTGGCAAGGGTTCTATTTGGCTTACAATGAAGCAAGACACCTTGGGTTTCACCAAAAAAATGTACGAGTAAGCAGTTGCACTCTAAACTCTCTCATACACCACCTAAAGAGCTCTCATCCCTTTAAAGCCCATGGCCTTTTTGCTCAATGGGGAATTGATAACATGAGACCTTTCCAGTAGTGTCAGGGTAACAAAAGTTTATCATTTTAGCTATTTACTACTTCAATAAATGGGTGGAGGCTGAACAACTTGCTAAAATCATGGAGGAAAATGCGAAATAATTTGTTTGAAAGAATATAATATGTCGATTCGATCTTCCTACAAAGATCATCACCGACAACGGAACCCAATTTACTAGAAAAGTCTTTACAACTTTTTATAAAGGTCTTCACATTCAGCTACTGCATACACCTGTAACTGTAGCCCGTTGTCAAACTAATGGACATATCGAAGCTACCAAAGGACTATACTCAAAGGGTTAAAAATGTGCCTTGAGAAGGCTAGGGGATAATGGGTTGAGGTGATCTCTAGTGTTCTTTGGGCTTACCACACTAGTTCACAAACTCTGACTAGTGAGATACTATTTAATTTGTGTTTTAGCATAGAGTCTATTATTCTAGTAGATATCAAAATTCCAAGTCCAAGAGTTCAATCATTCAATCATAATAATAATGAAAAAGAACTCTAACATAACTTAGACCTACTCCCCAAAACTCATGACACGGCCTTACTTCGGACTACTTACTACCATAAAGGTAGCTCATCACTTCAATAGAAGAGTGAAACTGCGTCCCATCTCTGTCAGTGACTTGCTTCTATAAAGTTTTGAAGCTACATGCGAAGGCCCTCAATGCAATAAGCTCTCACCTCTTTGGGAGGGTCCTTATGTGGTTACAGCTATGGTCAAGCCAGGAACATTTAAGCTTAAGAATCTAGAGGAAAAAACCTTGCCTTGAACTTGGAATACGAAGAATCTCTAAAAGTATTATAAGTGATTATTACTGCATAAATATTGCAGCCTTTATTTTGTCATGTTTGTCATTTCCTCTCCATCTCATGTTTTTTGTTAACTCTCATTCCCCTTATTAAGTTATCTTATGATAATATTGTATAACCAACCTTATCAAAGTAATGAGTTTATGATTTTTTTTCTTCCAAAGCTTGTTACACATAAATAATCTCTTCATTTAATCCTCTCACTTGAGAAATGCACAACTCATGTTATGTCTTAGTTGGGGCATGATCAATCCCAACTGGATTTGATCAGACCTCTTCCATATTGGTAAGAAGTCAAGTAACACTTTGACTAATACCTAGAATAGGTCAAAAAGTCCTTAGCAGGCATCCCATGACCTTCTTCGTACATGTAATACGTCAAATTATACTTTGACTAATACCTAGGATAAGTCAAAAAGTCCTTGGTGGACTTCCCACGACCTCTTCCATACAAGTTAGTGTAGTCAAATAATATTTCGACTAACCACCTCAAATAGGTCAAAAAGAGAGTGAGAGAGAGAGAGAGAGAGAGAGCAAATCACTCAAAATTTTTAGTTTACTAATGTCATTGATAGCTCTAATATGATGATATAAGAAATAATTAAAATTTTAAATACAAGAGAAATAAAAAATAAAAGGAAAATAAATGCCTCAATTGATACTACATGATATCAACATCCTCCTCACTATTGGAAGATGCTCCCCTAAACTCACTTTCAACTCGTTCATCTCCTGAATCTAGCGAAGAATCTTTAAATACTTGGCTGGGAGATAGATTCTTAATACTAACCCTAATTTTGTGATATACTAAGCAATTTTCTTTTAGGAATCCTCGGATAAAGCTTTCCTCTAAACATTAGCGCTCCATGTCCTTCACTTCAACATCAAGAATATGATTACGAGCTTCTTGGATATGATCCTCGATAGCATCAAGATAAGCTAGGGAGTTCTTAAAGTCTTACACTGCCTTCAAGGATATAACATTTACTTTTGCTTATGACATAATAAGCTCCTTCTCAAAAAGATGATCCTGTAATGCTTTCTTCTCCAGTTTAAGAGCCTTCTTCTCTACTGCAAATGCCTTTAGTCTTTTATCTTTTTGGCGAGTCTCTACCCTCACTCCAATTAGCTCATCATGAGTATGCTCCACCTCCTGATGCTAGAGAGAAAGACAAGTTGGCATGTTCCCCAGCTCAGTTATACACCCGATTAGTTTATCTTCTACAACTGTCACTTCTTTGGCCTTAGCACTCATTCTTCGCTCACACTCGCCTTGCAAGTATTTTATCTATATAAATTTAGTATTCCATTCATCTAGAGTGACATCCAAATGAGCCATAAGCCTTAATGATTGGGTTACCTACAATAAAAAATCATAAATATTAGACTTAAAAGAGAGAGAGAGAGAGAGAGAGAGAGAGAGAGAGAAGAAAAGAAAGAGAAAGAGAAGATAACATATAAATTTGTTTACTCATTGTCCAGTGCATACGTGCTTTAACACATCCTGAGGAATATGGGGCTTCGAAGATGAATCCCCACATTATGAGTTGATATAGCTAAACTCTCAAAGGCCAACTGAGGGAGAACATCTTCTCTGCAACCGCCATAATTATTTGACATAATTACTCTAGCACATGGCTTCTTTTTCTTTAGAGAAGAAGCATTGTTGTCACCATGACTTTGTAACGGAATTCTTGAAAGAATTATGTGAATATGAGGAGACCTTTCATTACCTTTACCTGATCTCTACAGTGGAAGAGCTTGAGATCTCCTTGCCTAAATAGAAATGTCAACCTTGAACATTCTATCATCAGTTATATACTTACCAATGTGATGTAACTCATGTCGCAAGCTTCCTACATTAGGAACATTGAGAATTGTTAGAATTTCATTCTCTTCAATTAATAATGGATCTAGAAGGTTGTTCAATCTTTCTCATCTCTCAGAGAGACCCCACTCATTTTTCACAAAAAGGAACTAATTAGACCAACTTCTAGATGAATCCCATGCTAAAAAGTTTATCCAATTTTTTATACCTCAATATGAAACATGTCCCTGAGCATCACATATGAACCCACATTTTGCATAAGTATTTGATGTTCAAAGTCACACCACGTTCTCTATAGAAGATGACCAAACCAATAATGATCACTAGCACTCAAAATGAAAATTATGATAAAGCTATACAACATATTTTAAAATCTCAATCAATTTGGAAGATAAAGGGAATTGCAATCTCTCATGAAGAATCATCTCAAAAATAGTAATGTATCCTTGCGGAGGAAAATATGCTTGATTAGACTTTTTGGCAACAAGAGCCACCAACTCATTTGAGAAATAAAATTTTTATGGAGCACCATTAAACTGTTAGATGTGATAGTGGATGATATATTATCTGTAGCTATCATGCTATTAGTTTTCTTTCAGCCATCATCCTGTGAAATGAATAATAAATATTAAACAAAAACTAGGCAAAAAAGACAAATGTTTGAGAAATGTATAAAGTAACTCACTTACCTCTATACTTTGGCACATCCTCTCCCGACTTTATTTTTCATAAATAATTTTGGATATAATCTTTCACTTATGATTTGACAAAATATATATTTATATGTATGAGTTCACAAAATAAGCTATATCTCTCTAATGATACTCCAAAATTACCTGCTAGATTTTCTAAGTTTTTTGAAGATTGATTCTTAATCAACACTTCCCCGCCACATTGGCAGTTGTTAAGTGTTGAATAATCTATTAGATTTTCAAGAAAATCAGGTTTCTACAAGAAAAGGTAGAATATACGGGCATTGATCACCTCCAAACCCAATCGTCTGACTTGGACAGTTGACGCCCCTTTCGAGAGAAAATCAGAGGCTCACAGTATAAACTATTGCCCTTGATCATCTCCAAACCTAGTTGATCCAACGAGAATAGTTGATGCCCCTTTCAAGAAAAAATCAAAGTCTCATCATATGAACTATTGGCCATTCAAAATTTAACATAAGATGGAGATAGAGGTGGGAATTGAATTATGCTAAATAAAAAAAAGATGAAATATCATGTTTAGTTCTAATATTATTCCAAACATTTTTACAAGAAAACATACCGGATGTAGAGAATGTGCAAAAAGAAAGGACTTTAGCTTGTGGGTCAAGAAGAATCTTGACAACTTCATTAACCAAATTCATAGGGATCACATTGCTAAGAGTCAAGCTATTCCAACCATTCTTATTAAAGAAAATGTTAACCTTAGAAGAAGACAAAGAAAAGGTATTAAAATATGAGTCTAAGGAACCCCATATAGTCCAATTATGTTGTGAAAAGAAAATAGATCCTTCACCAAGGCACCATGGAATCGATTTCTCTCTTACCCAATTAGTTTTACATAGTCTTCTCTAAATAGGAGATTGCCTTTTTTAAAAACAGAACAAGATGGATATTTAATTTAATAATTTTTTTTTCATAAACTGAACCAAATGACTATGTCTAATTTAAAAAGTCCACCAAAGTTTAATAGAGAAAACCTAAGAAATGTCATCCAAAAATTTGCAACCTAGGCTACCATCCATGGAAGGGCCACAATAGTCACTTCAGAAGGCCCAATGGACCTTCTTAAAGTCATTATTGGACCCCCATACAATTTTGTTTAAAAACTTTTCAATACGATTACACACAAACACCAGGGTGTTAATGGATTGAAGAAGATAAATAGGAAGAGAGCATAGAACACTTTTAATAAGAGTTAATCAACCAAGAAGCTTAAATTCTCAAGAAGAAATTTTATTTATAATTGATTGAATAATTCATCAAACAAATAAGGTCTCTTTTTTCCCTTATAAAGAAGAATCCCAAGGAATCTAAGAGGTAGAGATTAGTGTTTAAATTTTATCAATTTCTTCAATTAATTCAGTCTATTATCATTGATGGAATAAGGGACAATGAAAGAACTTTTCTCTTTACTAATAATAAAATAGCTAATTAATTGAAATATATCACAAAAAAGTCTTAATATTTTTAATGACAAGAGTAGCCCCGTTCATAAAAAATTATGAAAAGTCAAGTCTTTCTCTATTATTTTTAATGACACTTTGCCTATAGAATCCTTTTTGGCTAAGCAAAGTCAAGTCTGCCTCTATTATGCATTTGTGAAGGAATAGATTAGGCGAGAATATTATATATAAATCTCCTATTTTTTATAATGAATTTAAATGAAGATATATTTAAATAGCATATGATTGAGACTTTGATTATAATTTCTACATGAAAATAAAAAAATTAAGATATATATATATATATATATATATATATATATATATATATATATATATATATATATATATATATATATATAATTCTAATATATAATTTTAAGACTCAAATTGCACATTTTAAATTTTTCATCACACATGACATAAATTGCCAAACTATTGAGAATATTCTTGCTTTTTTTTCCTTTACCTTTTCTGCCATTAAAATTGTTGGAATCGAAGTTTTTTTTTTTGTTTTTTTTGTTTTTTTTTTTTTTTTTTGTTAAGGGCAAGTGAGAATTTAGAAGAGATTGGAGTTTTTTTCATCAATCACACGGTCAAATAAGAGAAAACACATTGATAATAATATAGGAAACTTCCATATTTAACATATCGATATCATTCTTAGATTTCAGATTCGAAAAGTCTATACCTGACCTTTTGCACTTTTCTTTTCAGCCGCTTAAATCATAAAATGCCAAAAACAAATAAATAAATAAAATAAAATAAAATAAAAAGGAAGTTCAGTGGTAGTCATTGAAAGACCGATAGATTAACAATGCATTATTTTATTTTAGTTTTGGTATATAACATAACAATTAATGATGTCAAAAATATGTTAACGCTGTCAATAATTTCTTTCCTCTGAGTAGACAATCTCTATATAAATTACTACGCCATGTTATTAGTTCTAACACATCAAAAATGGCAACTAATTGCAAGGATATTCTCATCACTCGTCTCCTTCTCCTCGTCCTCCTCCTGCACACTAGGGATTCAACAGTAAGTGGTAAGGATAATTCACAAATGGAAAAAAGTGAGTTGATGAATATGTCTTCCTCTCTTTCCATTGTTTTTGTTTAGAAATGGAAGAAAAGGGAAGTCGGAGTTAGAAGTTTAGATCCCTGATCTTTAACAAATCAAACAAATTGTTATGTATTTATTCTGTAACATATTTCCATTATTATCATCATCATCACCTTTCATTAGCACTCATATCTCAAATGTTAATGAACTCAGTCAAACTGAAATAATTAATTTAAAATTTTAATTGTCTTGCAGAATGCATTCATAAAAATATATTCAAGATAGATAGATAGATCTCATGACCGAAAAATATTAAAAGGTCAAATATCTTTTATCTCCTGTGATGTGTATGCGTGTATGTATAAACATATTCTCATTCTTAATTATCCTCATCATCAACATCTTTGATTAGTACTTATTATCTCAATTGTTAGTAATATGAATTGATCAAATATATATATATATATATATATATATATATATATATATATATATATATATATATATATATATATATATATATATATATATATATATATATATATATATATATATATATATATATTATTTCTGTTACTTGCAGGAGGCATCCATAAAAATTCAATCAACATTGATCAAATTAGACGGAAGATAAACCTGGTTCCTTTACCCCATTATTCTTGGTACACACAAGGCTCGACCCAAATATTGGAGTTACACCATATTCCCCTCCTTGTGAAAATTGTATAAAAATGCCACAACGTATATCATGCCCTTGTTATCACTAAGTTCTTCCAGTTTCATAATCTGAATCTTGGAGGCATTTATATGTCATTATTTGGTTAAGCACGACTTGGTTAGAAGTGATATTAACACCCCATTATCTTTAAAGTTTTTGCATTGCTATCTTTTAAAGGCAAAAATTACATAATTAAGATTATTATGATATATGATTTCATCATTAACTTAAGGTTCTAATATTTGAGTTTCTATTTTTGTATGGAAGGTTTGAGAACATACAGATGGGAGCAATAAATATATAATCATGAACAAATGTGGTATAAATAGTCAACAATAATGTATCATAATTTTTATCTAATTTAATTCAATTTTTTTAAAAGTAATCATGTAGAAAAGGATTGTCGATGTCTTGTTGTTTGAGCGATTTACTTATAGAGAGAGAGAGAGAGAGCAAAATTCAGAAATGATTGATGAACATTTACCTGTTTGATTGCGAGGCTAAATGTTTCATGATAGTTAATGTGGGCATGTTGGTGAAAATCTTTCTTTATAAAACAATAATTATCATTTGATAGAGCCATTCGATTGTGTTTTATGCAAAACACATACTTCCATCCAATAAGGTTTTGGTTGGTGTAATGAAAATTCTAGTATTTTTGGGGATTAGGTCATAATTAGGAATCATCAGATAAATTTTTAGCAGGATTAATGATAACAAGCATGTGAGAGAAGCTTATTTCCTTTGCTTACTTTTCTACTTTGAGTAAGGTATTAAATTTTTTAACTTTTTTTATGTATAGAAAAATTAATACATAATTATATAGAGATTTGAAGACATGCAGTGCGAACTAGCTAGTCAGGTCTTATTCATCTTGAGGGAGGAACAATTGAAGGTTTTACTATGTGGAAGGAGAGAAAAATAATTGCCATGGCCAATAATAAACTTGTATTTTGGATAATCGAAGGATCCATTTTCTGTTGAGATTTCATCAAATAAACTTCAGCTGAAATCATTCGTGAGGTGGAGAGAATTATTTTCTTTTAAACTCCTTTTTAATGGAATAGAGTCAAGTCTTTCTTAATTAAAAATACAATAATAAAAGTCTTTCTCAATTATGCATTTTTGGAAGAAGAAAATTGGGCAAGACTATTATATATGGACCTCAACTATCCAAAATGGCATAGTAGTCTTGGACATCCCAACAACAAGACTCTCTCTCTCTCTCTCTCTCTCTCTTTATCTATCTCTCTCTTTTTGTGTGTGTGTGTGCATGCATGAGGTTGTAATATGTCACAACCTAAACCAATTCAAACTATCATATCACATCGTGTCAAAATTGTAACAGTCGATTAAATACTCAAGATCTATTTGGAAAAAATTTTATTTTTTAAATTCATAAATGCAGTGATAACTATCATCAATTTATAATAAAATAAAAGTAGTCAATATCATATCATATTACAATTATATAATCAAAATAATTTACACAACAGTAATAATATAATTCATCGACCAACAAAACATGTATATCATCATGACTATCAAAAGAATTAATCTGAAGTAGTAATATACTTAAGGTCTGGCTCTAAAGAATAAACAATTATTTCTACTCAACTCAAGTCTTATCTTTTTCTTAAATAACACATGTGAATAAAATAAAGGTGAGCAACTACAGCTCAAAATGCTACTCAAAATCTACTATAGTTTTAAGTACAAAAAATAGATAATTGCTAAAATATCATTTTATAGATAATAAAATTTATTTCAAGAGAACTAACTATCAAGTATAGTGTTAGAATAAGAATTAACATCAATAGTTGGTATATGTAAGAATTAGTGTGAGTAATATGATATAAAAATTAAGCACGATAACATGAAATAATAATTTATTTCTTCATTTAGAATATTTATAGTTTTCCCTTCACATCTTATATATATATATATATATATATATATATATATATATATATATATATATATATATATATATATATATATATATATATATATATATATATATATATATATATATATATATATATATATATATATATATATATATATATATATATACTTTCATATATATCCACTTATTCATATTTCGCATTTGTTGCTTATTGTGGGCTCCGAAAATTCGCCATAGACCTCTGATAAAGAGAGTAAATTAAATGTCAGTGGAATTTTCAGAAGGTAGAAGGAATAGTAGATAAGACACTACCCAGAGATTTTGCCCTCATTTTATGAGGACTTTAGATCTAGTTCCGGCTTTCCTATAAATGCAAACACCTATAGTTAATTATCCCTCTCAATGCTGAGAGAGAACAATTAAGGGTAGTCATTAGATCACTGAATATGTAGCTTATAGTAGCAGAATGTGAAGTTTTGAAATTTGAGATTTAGAATTTATGAAATTCATCATTATTTAACTTAAAGTGGATGGTGGGGGGAACGATGATGCGCCTGATCTAGATCTCATGGTTCCATCAACTATGCGTCCCTAGTCTACGTAGTCAGAGGAGGTAGTCAACCCAAATAGAAGGATCCTTGTCGATCCATGGATTGCATCGTCCAAGCAATCTTTGTAGACACAGGGTGGAGTTTGTCGGAGATAAACTTAAGTCCACCTTAACCCGAGGCTTCTTTCCTATCAAGTGTACCCTATGATTTACATCTCGAGTACGAGCCATAAGCATACTCTAAATGATTGTAATATAATAGTGTCATTTAGTGGCAACCACCGTCGAACTCGGTCAGCATTATATGTGCCATTGTCACAGGAAAGCAGTCATGTTCTTACTAGCATGAGATTGATTGAGAGTGAATATAGAAATACACGTGACTTGACTTTGGCTCCTTTGTGAGCTAGAATTTTCTTTATTTGTCACCTACAATAAACAATTGTGAAAGATGGATTGAGTTTTAGCTTTAAGTTTTTAAAGATTGAATTTCATTTAAGCATTTAACACTTAATAACATGTTTGACTTTGCATTTGGATTGATATTTAATTTATATTAACTTGACTTGAAATTTTAAACATATGTTGATAGTAATATCCCCTTCGGTTGAAATCTTCATTCAATATAACCATCATCGGGATATATAAATTTGCTTAATTTTTTAATTTATTGTTTCAAATCTTGTCGACTCTATTAATTTAATAATAGAGGATCAGATCTACTATCATATGACAGAGTTAACTTCTTAGATATTTTAATAAGTTAAAATTTTTATAATAATTGAATTTTTAGGTTATGTTAAGCTGGACCTGGTCCTAAGATCAAACCGGGAATCAATCCTCATACACTAAGTTCATGCTTTCAGTATAATGTCGGGCCCATGCAGGTGCTTAAATCATTAATTTTTTATTTCAGATATTATCAACTCTATTAATTTAACAATAGAGGATCAAACCTAGATTTATATTTTGAGGGTTTTGAATTTGAGAATATTGAATATAATATCTTAAATATTTTGATAATAATAATCCCTTTGGTTGATATCTTAGTCAACTCAACCATCATTAGGTGGATATATTAATTTGCTATTCCAAATCATGTTGACTATTAATTTAAAACTAGAGGATCAGATTCACTGTCATATGACAAAATTAGCTTCTAAGATATTTTATTAAATTGAAAGTATTATAATATTATTATTAGATTTTTAGATTTTGTTAACCTGGACCCAGTCCTAAGACCAAACCAGGAATCAACCCACACAATATTCTCAGACACTAAGTTTAAGCATTCAGCATAATGTCGGGGCCCATGCGGGTATATTTTAGAATCCTTGTACACTTTGAGCTATTAAATTTGAATGTTAATCATACTTTATAATGTGTGCAAAGCTCATCCCACTAGTTTATTTATATGCATCTCAATACTATAAATTTGAATATTATTGCCTAGTGGTGCATATACTCTTCATGTCATTGAAAACTTTGATTATTTGCACACATTTTGAGATGATAAATTTAATTATAAGCTCACTTCATAATCCATGCAAGAGTTCAAGTGAAGCCTTAATTAACACCTTATGTTCGCTTGTAAGATGTGTTGCAAATCCGGCATTAAGATGTTTCAGCTCTTGTTCAATTATTTGAAATAATATTTGTTTGCTTTTGCATTTAGTTTTGAATTCATTGAGGTCTTAAGCTTTAATAAGACTCGGTTAATGTTAGTTGATGAGCTCACAAAATTATCACGAATCTCATTAAAATTCTTTAGAACACTTCTGATTCATCCAATCTGTCACATAGTGCAACTCAAATGCTTATTGAAAGGCTTTACACATCTTCGTTAACAACTAAATTATTTTATTCTTGCCTGTATGTGAACTATCAAGTTGATCAGCCTTCAAATTCTCAATAAATTCATCCTGTTCAATATTTGTTCTAGCTCACATATGAGTTCGTGAGATTATTCAAGTTTCTTTTGATTTAATAAGAGATTTGTTCACCATGATAAATAGTGTGAATTGAATGTTTAATGAAACTCCTGATTGAGGCTCACCCATGAGCTATTTAATTGTTACAAATATTTTATGAGCCATATTAGAGTTTCATTATAGCTCGAAAATAAATATTTGAAGACATTGCAATTCCTGAGAGTATTAGTTTCAAAATCAGATGTAAGATCCAATTATTTCTTTGAAAGATTTCATTCATGTTCCCTGAGAGTTGCCCAATTTTGTTCTTGCTTCTAAGCCATTATTAGGTGATGTTCTTGTATGAGGTAAATTCTACAAGTTCCTTTTGTAAGTCTCACTTAAACATAACTTTGCAAAATTTTTTTATTTCAAGCTATTGTAATTTTTGTTTGATTTTATTTTATTTTGACTTAAGTTTTCATTTCAAATTCAACTTAAGTTATTTTTAAGTTCAATCATTCTCTTATTTATTTTCATTCAAGTCATTTGTTACTGTCTAATCTGACAATATTTTGCGACCTCCCATCATCACATAGGAGGCTACATGGGAGCTTTGACACCTGTCATGCTCTTCTGCGGCGTCGGTGTCTTGTGATATCGCAACCGTAGTCTTCAATCCCACCATGCTTTTCTAAGCATAGTGGGTTCTTCAAATATCTGAATAGAATAAAATATACATACATATATTTTTGAATGTTAATTTAACTTTGATTTATTATTTTCATTTAAGTTGAGTTTAAAATCATTAGTATTTTTATTTGATTCTCTTTAAGCTTTATCTCAGTTCAAATTCAACAACCTCCCAGCGTTGTCCCCACATAGGGGGCTGCATCGGGGACTGCTTTGACTTACCTATCACGCTCTTCTAAGCTCAGCGATCAGTGTCTTGTGACACTATGATCATAATCTTTAATCCCACAATGCTCTTCTAAGTGTAGTGGGGTCTCCAAACACCTGCATGAAAATCACAAGTTTTCCCACAGAGCCAAAAAAAGCATGCATGGGTACTAATTTTGGCAATTTAGTGAGCTTGTATTTGCATCTTGAAGCAATTTTCAAATGAGCTCTTTTTCTACCTGGGTGACCACATTGTGAGTAGTGTGGACACCTTATAGCCACACCCTCAAATGGACAAGGCATATCAGGATCTAAGAAGCTTCACTGCCTTCAAGAAATCCAAGAATTATTCCTTTTCCAACTTCAGATAACTTATCCAAAATATCATCATATGAAAATAGCTTCACAAAATGAAGAGCTATTTCAGCACCAAAACTTAACACTCTTTGCAAATCAAGGTCCTTACCAACTAGAAGAGCGATTGCTACCATCTATTTTCTCCTCAAACTAAGACCAGCTTCAATATCAGATAAGTAATGGCATTCAAAAGGCTCTTTGGAATTAGAATGGAGGCACTTTATTACACATTTTGCTCCAAAGAGGGAGGTATCACTATCAGAAGTAATGCAATCATCAACATGGCCTTCATTGTTCAATTGTGAACAGAGAGCTTCAAGCTCCAATTAAGCTTTCAAAATAGGCATACTATGCACTCCTACACCCACACAAAGAATACCTAGTTCTATTACTTAATAGCTGGAGTAGCATGCCCTGCCACAGTCATAGGCAACTTTTTGAGAATCGAAAGCTCCAATCTCGAACCCCAAAGGAAACACTCCATCCACGCTTGTTCCATGAGCAGTAAAGGCTCTCCATCCACAATAAATAGGGAGTCAGGATATTTGCTATGAATGGCAGCATCATGCTGAATGACCCAAAATGAGAGATCAGTCGGAGGTTGGGAGGTTGAGGCGCTTGGCTCTACGTGTGACGGATGAGGTAGGCAGCTCATTCAATAAAGTGTGTTGTGGAATGGCTCACATCATTTAGTTGGGATGGAGGCAAGGGAAGGAGTCGTTTGAAATGCTCCTAGAGGCAGACAAGAGAGAGAGAGAGAGAGAGAGAGAAAGAGAGCTCATTCCATTCCTTGTAGATGGAGAACATGAGGGTTTCACTTGTTGTTGAGGTTTCTCAGAGGATCAAAAGAGTTTGGTCATCTAATAAAAGGAGTAGAGACGGGAGGAGGCTTGTAAGTCTGTTGCAAGGCATAGATGAACAAGAATAGAAAGCAGCTCATTCAGCTCATACGAATAAAATGCTGAAGAGGGAGATTAAGATGGAAAGGAATTAGATTTTTTTTGTTCATTCCCTCGATAGAAGGAATTGATGAGAGATAGGGAAGTAGGGGGTTCAGCCATTCCATATGGAATGTATGATAGTATTATGGGTGAGAATGGGAGGTGGCATGGTGATCGGAAGTTTTGAGGTGTTGACTAGGCGCAATTAGGAGATAATTAGGTAGATTTGTGTTAAAATGAATGCTAATTTAAATAAAATTTTAAGCGTGATAAATTTAGCCAAATTGGATGTCTAGTCAAAGTAAGACTTTGACACATGATGGCATCCTTTGTGATTGGAGGTCGTTTGGTTCAAGTCAATGATGGATTATATCACTTTTAATTCAAAATTATGCGTTGTTATTTTTGATCACTTCGTGTTCACATAGACTCATTCGAATTGAGTGCAAATAGTATCATTTGATTGGCTTTGACTTTTTGACGCTAATGGTGGGATCAGTTTCATGAATGAAGGTCGTCTGGGCATCGTCGCAGCCTCCTAATCTCGATATGTGCATAGGCACTTTGACGGCTCGACCTCTTGATCAATCAACCATTGAATTATGCAATATATATATATATATATATATATATATATATATATATATATATATATATATATATATCAATTTCAACATTCACAAACAAAGTTCGTTAGTCAATTGAAGATCATTTCGAGCAATTTTAGTGACATCCAGTATATTTTAGCTTTGATTTGTGCATTATTATGTCCAAAGCCCATCAAATTTGTTCCATAAATCCAATCTGAGCCATGGATCATATGTGGAGGTCAACAAACTCCCCTCCAATAAATGTGATTTGTGCATGGAGCAAGTCATATTTGTTGAAAACTGGTTGACCCTTTGAGTTGGCCATGCATTTCAAATTCCTTCAACTTTAATTTCAATACCATATGGAGCTATGATGAAATTTGTCATTAGTATAATGTCTTATGTTTGGATGAGCTAAATGACATGATTGACTGATTTATCCTGATTGACTTGTCGGAAGGATAAGAGCTTCTTCCACCATCTGCTATCTGCTTCAATGGGTTTGTTGAAGATCTCTTTCTTTTTTTTTGTCATTGTAGATTTGAATTTCTTTTTACTCTAGCTTCATGCTTGATCGGGTTTGTTGGAGGAATTGGTTTGTTTACTATAAAATTTGAAATTCCTTCTATCATAGCTTTAAGCTTGATGGACTTGATGAAGGATTAACCCGATTTGTCCATATTGACTTGTCTGTTAAGAAGGATAAGAGCTTCTTTCACCATCCACTCTATACTTCAATAGGTTTATTGAAGATCTCTTTTATTTGTGTTATTGTAGATTTGAATTTCCTCCAACTCTAGCTTATTACTTGACCGGGTTGGATAAAAGAATTGGTTTCTTTGTTTGAGATTTAAAATTCCTTCTGTCTTAGCTTTAGACTTGGAAGACTTGATGAAGGGTTGACTTTGATCTATGCTTTGTGCTTGATCAGCTCACTTGAAAAGAGATTGGAATATCACCATGCAAGAAATATATAGATTGATTTGTGGCAACTCTAAATTAAGAGTTTCCTTAGATTAGCTTAGTCCATCGATTGAGTGGAAAGACCTCTTGGATTCTGGTTACTTCTGGTTATTAAGCTTGATCTTATTTGAGATTGAATAGCCATCATCATTGGACTTACGAGCAGGTGCTCTTTCACTGCAGCCTTTTTCCTATGGCTTGTTGAGCGAGGAGAGCGTTAGCAACTCAGCCATTTGTGGGTTTATTGAGTCTGACCTTTAAAACCCATCTGTGTCTTTGACTTGAAGATGTAGAGGTTGATAATTTTCCAACTTAGTTGATTGAAGATTCCAAAATTGAGAGTTCTTCTAACTTGATCTTTGAAATTTGATGAATCTTGGAGAGGGGCTATTGATATTTAGGGCTATCTTTCTTAGTATGGAAGTGGATTCTTTTGGTTATTGTAAGAGCTTGCAACTTTAACAGTAATAGTTATAGATATATCTAAGAATTTTGGCATAAAGTTCGATGTCAACCTGAATATATATATGAGAAGGCCTCCTGTTTCACAAGAGAGGATTGAACAACTTTGATTATATATAAAATAATGCTCCTTGTCTAACAAGTAGATTGTAGATTAGTTCAAAAATGTATTATAGAGTTTGAACTTTTAATATAAACAAATATAGCTCATTTTGATTATTATATATATTTTTCTGAGAATCTCGGCTTGAAGCACGATGTTGACTTAGATAAATATATAAAAATACCCCTTATCTAACTGGGGTGTTCTCATATCATGAGAGAATTTTCAAGTGACATTACATATATATTTGGCATGAAAGCCTTATTGGTGCAAGATTCATTTAAGCGTTTATAAACTTATCTGTGATCTGCTGTGATATTTCTTGAGATATCAACCGTTTATTGGTGGCATCAGCCATTGACCATTCATGTCAATAAGCTAATAGGCTCTTGCTTCGTACACCATTTTTATGATGTAGGGACCTTCTCAGTTAGCTTTGAATTTATCATCGATCTAGCGATGAGGGATGATAGGCCTTCTTAGCACCAGAACCAATTCACCCTTCTGGAATGTCCAAGGACATGCTAAATTATTAAATGCTTTAGACATCCTTGCTTGGTAGATGTCTAAACTTTATTGAGCTAGGAGTCTAACTCCATCAAGTGCATCCTAATCTTCCATTCACAGACAAGTGTTCTCATCTTGAGCAAGATTGAATTGGACAGCTACCTAAAGTGATGGTAACTTAACTTCAAGTGGTAGAATAGCTTTAACTCAAAATGTTAGAGCATAAGGAGTGGCCTTGGTCGGTGTTTTGTAAGTTGTTCTATATGCCCATAGTGCTTCCATCATTTTAGTGTGCCACTCTTTTTTATTCTTTGAAAGAATTTCCTTGAGAAATTTCACTGAGATTTTATTGAAAGCCTTTGCTAAACCATTGGCCCTTGGAATGTAGATTGAGGATTACTACCAATCGATTTTGTGTCGATCAACAAATCTGTATATCTTCGCACCCTTGAAAGCTAGGTCATTGTCTGAAATGATTTATTGTGGCATTCTGAATCTATAAATAAAATTGTTGGTTAAGAAGTCAATGAGTCGATCAGTAGTGACTTCCTTAAATGGAGGAGCTTCAATCCACTTGGAGAAGTAGTCAGTAGCTACCAAAATGAATTGATGTCCAGCTGATGATGGAGGATCAAGCAGCTCAATTATATATGTGCCCCAACTTTTGAATAGCCAGGATGTTGTTGTTGGGTGCAGAGGATTCAGAAGTTGATGAATGAGATCCCCGTGGACTTGGCATTCATGATATTTTTTCGCATGAACTATGCAGCCTTTCACCATTGATGGCCAATAATATCCCATCCTTTTAATTTTTGCTGCCATTTTAGGGCCTAACTGATGCACCCCATAAAGTTCTTCATGAATTTCAAACATAACTTTGTTGGCTTCATCCTTCCATAAGCATCACAGCCACATTTGTTCAAAGGATCTGCGGTGCAATATGTCATTAACATAGGCATATCGTAGGGTCCTTTTTCTAATCTGCATGGCTAGGGATTTATTGCTCGATAATTTGCTTTCCTTAAAATAATCGATTAAGGGTTATCGCAATCATCAGACTCTTCTGCTATGAAAGCTTCACATGGTTTCTTTATAGTACATTCAAACTTTTCCCTCTCTTATACTTACTATTCTTTAGGAGAGTGAGGAGCAATTTGAATTGCTTTCTACTGGATTAAGTTTGATGCCCTATCTACCTATAGGGAATATAGATTTACTGGTTGCAGAACTTGACGAGTGGACACTTCAATCAAGACATCATCGTCGTCTGTGTTCATCATTTCTTTTGCTAGATTGGCGTGCAATCTTCTTTGCTATTCTTTGACCAAGAAACTTAGTTTAACATTCAAAATTTGCTTTATGAGCTCAAGCACTTGCCTATGATAGTATGCCAATTCAAGCTTATTAATCTTATAAACACTTAACACTTGGTTGATCATTAATTGAGAGTCTCAAAAGATTCTCAAATTTTGCATGTCGAGAACAACAACTTCTTTGACACCTACCACCAATGCTTTGTATTCAACTTCTTTGTTGGTTCTTAGGTCAGTTAGCCTGTATGAGCACCTCATTATGCCACCTTCTGGTGTTATGAAGATGAGGCCAATGCTAGCTCTTACTTTTGGTAAATTTGGGGGCTGAAAGGACTTAATAGATGATGCACCATTGAAATACATTTCTCAGATTTGTAGCCTTTCTCTTTCATGGATAAGCAGAATTTGTTTATCTGGTAAATCATCATTGAATGTTGAATCTGCTAGGATAGGGTGCGCAACAAGAAAATTTGCTAGTATTTTCCCCTTTATAGTTTTCTAAGGTACATATATATAATAGAGAACTCAACATGGCAAATGATCCATCAATGATGATCTTATCATCAAGAACTTCAGTAAATTGATCTTTGAGATGAGTGTTATCTTGTACGATAGCATGTAATGTTTGAGTTTTTGGATAGTAAAGACTAATGCATGGCAATGCTTCTCGATTGGAGAGTACTTTGCTTCAGCTCCTATCAATCTTTGATTGATATAGTACAACACATTTTCTTTTCCTTCTTCATTATGTTGTGCACGTAATGCTTTAAGGGATTCTTCTAGTGCCACTGTAAATAAAATGAGATGCTTTCCAGATTAACACTGCAAGAATTGGAGGATTTAACATGTATCTTTTGATGCTATCGAATGCTTCTTGGCATTCATCGTCCCATTTAAATGGTGCATTCTTCTTCATCAATTTAGCAAATGGTTGACACCTTCTCAATAGATTTGATATGAAATGCTGGATGAATGCCAAATGTCCTTGTACATAATGAAGCTGGGGAAGATTCTTTGGTGGTGGCATATCCACTATCGCTTTGATTATATTATGATCGATCATAGCCAAGAAACTTTTTAAATGAAACTCCAAATGCACATTTGCGAGGATTCATCTTAAGATCATATTTTCTTATTTTTTTTTAAAGATGATTCTTAAGTCATCTAGATGATCTTCTTAATTTATGCTCTTAACGGCGAGGTCATCCACATAACATTCTACTTTCTGATGAATTAACTCATCAAAGATGCATGTCATGGCCCTCTGATATGTAGCTCCAGTATTCTTCAATCCGAAGGGCATGACTATATAGCAATATATGCCAATTGGTATCCTAAATGATGTGTTTATCTTATCTTTAGAAGCCATCTTGATTTGATTGTACCCTGATGATCCATCCATGAATAATAATATGTCATCGTTAGAAGTATTGTCCACTAATAGTTATGATATTGGAAGCATAAAATCATCTTTGGGGCAAGCCTTATTTAGGTCTCGGAAGTCAACGCAGAAATAAATCTAACCATTCTTCTTATTAATTGGGACAATTTTGGTTATCCAATATGTGTACTTCTCCTCCTAAATGAAGCCTGCTTCAATCAGCTTCATAATTTCTGCAATTACCTATTCTTTAATCTCCAATGTCATTCGCCTAGGAGCTTTCTTAATAAGCATTGCATCTAGTGTAATGGCAAGCTTATGAACTTCCACCTTAGAGGATAAGCTTGGCATTTCAGAGTATGCCCAAGGGAAGCAATCCATGAATTCACATAGCAGAGCTCTCATTTCTTCAACTTTTTCATCAAAGGCGATGAAAGTTGGGCAGGGATCATCCTCTATACCCAAGTTGATTTCCTTCAACTCATGCATGGTAGTTATTTGTCCACCATTTTTGAGTTCATCAGGTGTAGGTTTTACCTCCTCAATATTTGATAGGTAGACTTTATAATTATTATCTTCATTTTTAATTTCAATTTCCACTTCCTTTTCTATTATTGTGTAATAAGCCCTTTGATGATGCTTACGTCAGATGTATCCCAGACCTTTAGATGTATGATTATCACAATTTTGTGAGCTCTGTGGACTTTTTAAACTCTACAGAGTATCAAAGAAGTGGGCTTACCATTTTGTTCCATCATCAAATCCTAATTTATGCATCATCTTATGAATTTTTGGAGGATATATCTTGGCATTGTTATGGGAACCATATCATCAGATTCATTAAATTGAATGAGGCAATCAGAGTCTTGGTGATAGCACTCCTCAGACTTGTAAAATAAAATTTCATGTTCATTACTTCCATGCAAAGGAGGTACATAGAAAGTCTTTAACTCTTCAACAATGTGGACTTCATGTGGAGTGATTTTCTTGAAATATTGAAAAGAAATTGGCACGAACACTAATGATTATTCTGATATCAATAGGTTTATTGTCCTTCTTGAAGAGATACATTGAACTTCACTCTCATAAGTAGGTTCAAAATTATACTCAGGATCTGAGTATTCTATAATCATTTTTTCCTTTCTGTGGACTCCAAAAATTCACCACAGTCCTCTAGCAATTAAATAGGGTATGATTTAATGTGTCGGTTTAATCTTTAGAAAGCAGATGGAATGGTAGATAAGGTATTACCCAGAGATTTCGCCCTCATTTTGTGAGGACTTAGATCTAGTTCTAAGTTTCCTATAGGGTCAAGTACCTATTATTAATTACTCATCTCAATGCTGAGAGAGAACTTTTGACTAATGCTAGTCATTAGATCGTTAAATGCATAGCATATAGTAGCAACATGTGGAGTTTTTAAATTCATTATTTTAACTTAAAGTGGATGGTTGGGAGAATGATGACATGGTGTCCCAACTAAATGCTTATATTTCTATTTTCATTTATCCTCTTCAAAAGTATAGATCAAGCCAAAAATATTTCACCATGTCCAGATAGTTGAGGGAATGGTGACGTGCCCAATCAAGATCCCATGGTTCCGTCATCCCGATCTATCACAGTCCCTAGTATACTTAGTCCGGATGAAGGGTATCAGGCCCGATCGAAAGAT